>CACSLK010027842.1:8274033-8302902 GCA_902706635.1 Striga hermonthica
GTTTTTTCTATTTTCGGGGCTACGAGTGGTTGTTCTGTTTTGGTGTGCAGGTATTATGAGCTATAACCGTACTTTTTCCTATTCGCACACCCAATCTTGGGTTAACGAGCCAAGCTATCACGCCGGGTACCACAACCAACCATATTCATACTCTTCCAAGCAGTACTGGGATCCCTACCCTGTCGAGCAGTCTTACGAGTCCCACGAGTTCATGAAGCTCGACCATATCTATAATTTCGAAATATCCCAGTTAGCTCAGGAAGAAGAGACCGCAAACCGGTGTGCCCAATTGAACCAGCCACCTCCATACTACGATTCTTTGGACTATGGCCGGACTTGGTCGTATTCTTACGAGCAGCAGTGGGAGTCAGTAACTGTTGAGCAGTCATGTGAGTTCCTTGAGGACTTCTCAGAGCGATGCCAAGCTCGACCAGGCCCTCGCTCTTTTAGCCTCCCAAGCGTCCCATAAGAGCAATATTGAGTTCAGAATTGAGAACCTTGTGGAGCGCGTGCAGGCCTTAGAGGATCGAGTTACCAGTGTCTCTCCCGAGCCCACCACTCAAGGCGAATCTACACATAGTGATGAACCTCGGGAGGCTGCTTTGATATACGATGAAAAGCTCGACCTTATTCTTGCTCGCATATCTGCCCAGACCACTCGAGATGTGGAGATTGAGCTCGGATGTGCTCGAGTGAGCACGCAGATGGAGATTCTTACAGCACATATCGACTCAATCGAGGCACAAGTCGACGAACCTCACCTTATGCTTGATACTCAAGCACGTATGATGAAACAAATGTGTGAGGTCGAAGAAGAAAATGATGAGCTCCAGCGAGACATTAATGATATCTTAGAGGAGGAGATCCATGGGCTTGGTTCTCAAGTCCCTTCTCCCACGACTGACTTGGAGCATTCACCTTCGGAGCCATCACACTGTGACACCAAGTGGGCCAGATGGTACTCGACTTGCTCCACTGATGCCCTTATTATTACGGAGGTTGACGACAGAGCTCTTGTGGGAAAAGCTCTGTGACTAGAATTGGGGATTGCTCAGGACCGAACCCATTTCATACAGAACATAGCCACCTGGATCCACCATGCCCACCTTCTTGCCACATTGCCCGAGCTACCTCTTCTTGAAAATACGAAGGCGTGGCATGATCACCATTTCTTTCTCGAGCTCGACTGAGTTCTCTACATGTTTCGTCAAGATAATGACGTTAAACAAGCACTTCTTGGGATGTAACCCAAGTGATTTACCGCTTTCCTAGATATTTTCATTATGCCTTTTTGTTTTATCTTTTTAATAATTGAAGTTTGGAGTTCGTTGTGGTTTATCTTGGCAGGACGTATCGAGGACTGAGCTGAGCATGGGCGAATGGATTGCACGTGGATGCTTATTCTCCTCGAGGCATTTCGGTTTGCACACCCTTTTCTTTTCTTTTTTTTTTCTTTTCTTTTTTTTTTATCTTTTTGAGTTGTTTCTCCCACTGTCTTTTCTTTAGAGTTTTTTGTTTTGTGGTAGTTACTGGTATCGGTTCGTGATATGAAATTGCTAGATCTTGTTATTTGACTTTCCGGTAATGTGTTGAAGCAATGAGGTCATTGCCTCATTTTAAGTGTGGGGGAAGTTGACCATAATTTTGCATGCATATGTGGTGGACCGATCTGGTCTTAGGTTTTTGTTTTGTCGAGCATGAAGTATTAATGGTGAAGTATATGATTTGTTGATGAGTGTTTGATGAAATTGGGAAGTTGTGATGATGGATGTGTTGGTCATTGCCTCGATATATGCTTGATTGCTTTGAGCGACATTTATTTGTCTTGTGTGGTTTTGATCCTTACTCTTATTTCTTGTGAGATATTGGTCATATTCTGGAATTATTAGAACTTGCCTTGAGTTTGTTTGAAAGGAATCGATTAGAGTTTGAAATTGCGAATGTGATTGAGGCGTTTTGTTCGATTAGCTCTCTTTAGCCTTGTTCTTTGATCATAAACGTTATTTTCCCTAGTAGCCCGTTTGAGTTTTGAGCCTTTTTCTTGTCAACCATACATGAGATATATTTTGCTGACTGATTTGGTGATGAATGGTGAAAATAGTGTTGTTTTTGAATGAGGTGAAATTTGAGTTGTGATATATTTGCTTAAAAAAAAAAAAAAAAAACTCGCAAGACAACTCGAATGGATTCTGCTCCTCTTACTAGTCGATTCATATTGACGGGTAATGAGCGTTGGGAAACTACTGTAGGACACTTGGATGACCTCCAATGTTCACACCTACAGAATGTTGTCCTTTTGATTCGATCTTTTTCGGAAAAGTTACTCTCCGAATTAAAAAATAATAAAAAATGATATATAAAGAAATGAAAAAATTAGGTCAAGTGATGTTGCAATTCGATTAGAGCAGTTAGGTGTTGTTTGTGGAGTTGTTTGGTGGATGGTGGATGTGCTATATTGTTAATCCGGATTGGTAGCGGAGAACTCGAGTAATCTAGTTGCTCAAGAATTGTGATTGTTTATTAGAGCTTCTTTTCTGTCATAGATACATCCTTACCTTGAGACCGCATTATAACCCGTGAAGTCCTCTTGATTCCTATCTTTTGAGCTTTGATTGTTTCAAGTAATTTAAATGATGGACAAGCATATGTTGGAACTTAAATGGTGACCAATTTTGAGCGTACATATCACATATTCATGTAAGAAATGAGTGAGGCATATATGATAATCTATGTTTTGAGAGTTTGTCATTTCAAGACCAAGTTGATACATGAGGCATATGATCATGCGTTCGTTGGAATTCGACTTAATTGAATTGGGCATTTTGAGACTTGAAGTGAAATAGATTTCACCCAGGCTCCTTCAACTTGAACGGCCTCCGTACCTTGGTCCCGGCGTCGGGCCTCCGATGCCTAAGTCAGTACTCAGATCGAGAGAGAAAGAGAATGTAGTATGGAATGAATAGAGAATGAGAGAATGTGCTACCTTAGCCCCATTTTTATAGGAGGGAGGGTGTACCTTTTGGGCGGCCTGGCCCATATCATCATGTTATATGCCTTACTCCATACGTGGGTTTATCCTCCAATATGTATTCGTTGTATCCATTAAATTCGGTCTAGTTTAATATCCTATATCATCTAGTCCCTCCCCCACTCTGGTCGAGTAAGCATAACTTGATCCAAGAGTGAAATGCCTCTTCGAGCTATTTTCTTCAACTTGCCACTAAGACCGAGCACCGAAAGTCGAATGCCCATTGAATGACCACTGAAATAACCTCCAAATTAGCATTGAGATTTCAAGATCAAAAACCAAAAGACCACGAAGGTCGAAAATTTCATAATCAGACGCCGGGGTCGAAAACTGAAAGATTTGTCAATAAAAACAAGAACCTAATGACCCGTCACTGAGGTCGAACACCGAAAGTCGAACGACAACTGGGGTCAAAAATTGGATGATCTGCTGTTGAGGTCGAACATCGAGTGATCCACCGTTGAGGTCGAAAACAGAGAATCGAGAGAACGTTGTGGTATAAAACCGAAAATCAAGAGGCCACTGAGGTCGAATGCCGAGAACCGAGAGACCATTGAGGTCGAAATCTGAGAACCAAGAGACCGTTGCGGTCGAAAACCAAGAATCGAGAGACCGCTGAGGTCGAAAGCCGAGAACCAAGAGACCGTTGCGGTAAAAAACCGAGAATTGAGAGACCGTTGCAGTCAAAAACTGAGAGACCGTTGCGGTCGAAAACTGAGAATCGAGAGACCGCTGAGGTCGAAAGGCAAAACCCGAGAGACCGTTGAGGTCGAAAGCTGAGAACCGAGAGACCATTGCGGTCAAAAACCGAAAACTAAGTAATCGCCGATGAGGTCGAAAGCCAAGAACCGGAAGACCACTGAGGTCAAAAATCAAAAACTGAATAATAACCAATGAGGTCAAAAACCAAGAACCGAAGTCAAACACCAAAACTGAAGTCGAAAGTCGAGAATCGCGAGACCATTGCAGTCAAAAACCGAAAAGCGAGATGCCACTGATGAGGTCGAAAAACAAGAATTGAATGACCACTCCCCAAAATTTTGAAATTGAAAATTTGAACTTATGTCTGTTGTGTTTCGATCACCCTGTTCGAGCTCTCTTAGACCACCCACTCCCATCGCCCCTCAGTTCAAAGTCCGAAGTCGACAAAATCAAGATCAAATAAAGATCATCGCCTTAATAACTTGACTCTGTGAGCTGCCCCGAGTGAACTCCCTCGACCTGCCAATTAGGTCGGAAAATAAATTCGACAAACCTAAAATCAAACAAAGTTCCTCGACCTATCACCGAACTTTGCAAATAAACTCTCTGAGTTTGCTCGAAATGAGCCTCTTCTACCAGCTATTGAAGTCGAAAAATAAATTCGACACACCCAAAATCAGATCATCGACCTGCTCGAGATATCCATAATAAAATCCATCAACCTGCCACTGGGATCGACAACACAAATACAACAGAACTAAACCAAATAAAACCATCAACCTGCTCGAACTATCCAAAATAGACTGATCAAAATCACAAACACAACAGAATTAAACCAACTAAAACCATCAACATGCTCGAACTATCGATAATAAACTTTATCGACCTGCCACTGCGATCAAAAGCATCAATACAACATAACCAAGACAAATAAAACCATAACCCTGCTCGAGTAATCCATAGTAAAGTTCATCGACATGCCATTGGGATCAGAAGCACAATACCACAAACCCAAATCCAATAAAACCATTAACCTGCTCGAGCTATCCGTAATGAGCTTGATCGACCTGCCAATGGGGTTAAAAACAGAATACCACAAAACCAAGTCCAATAAAACCATTAACTTGCTCGAGCTATCCGTAATGAGCTTGATCGATCTGCCACTGTGGTTAAAATGCGAAATACCACAAAACCAAATCCATAAAACCATTAACCTACTCGAGCTATCCGTAATGAGCTTGATCGACCTGCCACTAGGTTAGGGACTAATATATAATAATATCAAACCAAATATAACCAAGCAGAAATCATCGACCTGCCTCCGAGGTCTCTAATAGGCTCCATGTCTTCACAACCCAAGACTAGGATCGACCACTCGCCCATCCCTTTAGCGGGGTGTTCCAAAAATGAGCGACCACCTACCATGGGATCAGGGATGTTACACAAACGAGGGACTTTTTTCTTGACACTTGCCCACCCCAAGGGATATTCCGAAAACATGGTGGTCGTCCAGCCTGGAGGCGTAGACTATTGTGACCACATGCCCACGCCTAAAGATTATACCGAAAGCAAACGAACTTCGCCCACCCCTTGAGTGGGGTGTTCCAAAAACGAAGGGCTTTGGTCTTGACACTTTCCCACCCCAAGGGATGTTCCGAAAACATGGTGGTCGTCCAGCCCGGAGGCGTAGACTTTTGTGACCACCTGTCCACCCCAAGGAATGTACCAAAAGCAAGCGACCTTCGCCAACCCCTTGAGTGTTCCAAAAACGAAGGGATTTGGTCTTGACACTTGCCCACCCCAAGGGTTGTTCCGAAAACATGGTGGTCGTCCAGCCTGGAGGCGTAGACTTTTGTGACCACCTGTCCACCCAAAGGAATGTACCGAAAGCAAGCGATTTTCGCCCACCCCTTGAGCGGGGTGTTCCAAAAATGAAGGGCTTTGGTCTTGACAATTTCCCACCCCAAGGGATGTTCCGAAAACATGGTGGTCGTCCAGCCCGGAGGCGTAGACTTTTGTGACCACCTGCCCACCACAAGGAATGTACCGAAAGCAAGCGACCTTCACCCACCCTTTGAGCGGGGTGTTCCAAAAACGAAGGGCTTTGGTCTTGACACTTGCCTACCCCATGGGATGTTCCGAAAATATGGTGGTCGTCCAGACTGGAGGCGTAGACTTTTTTGACCACCTGCCCACCCCAAAGAATGTACCGAAAGCAAGTGACCTTCGCTCACCCCTTGAACGGGATGTTCCAAAAACGAAGGGCTTTTTTCTTCACTCGGAAGACCTGCCATTGAGGTCAAAGGGAAACACACCAAATACAACAAGATATGATATTAATTGATCATTTTCGTTAGTGACTTCAAATGTATAAGTACGTCGAACAAGATAATAATAAAAAATATCAAATGTATTTTTCGACCTCCCTTTCTTGGTTGTACATGACGACCTGCGTTGACGCTTACTTCTTGTTTTCCACTCCTCACCATGACCAATATCCAATCCACATGTTCGTGTATTTTCCTCAGCAAGAATTCAAAAATACCATTAGTTGTATTTTATCCATATCCTTCAATTTGTAATTTTAATAAGAAATAATAACAAGAGATGAATAAATCGAAGTAATCAAATTGATCCACACATTTTTTTCCACATCCCAATCTTCAAACAAGCCTCTTTACCACGATACGAGATGACATAAACCCTCGCTCGAAGGAAAAGTCGACCAGAATTCCACGAGACCATGAATTCAGCAAACAATTACAACAAATCATACTCCTCAGATGCGATCAATCATTAAACAATTGCACCAATCGAAAATCCAAATGGGTTATCCCCAATATCAAACTCCATGCAAGAAACATAAGAGATTAAATATAAACATCACCATTTCCTCGAACAAATCTAAATTTCCACGAATATATCACATAATCCTCCACGAATAAAATATATAATCCAACACAAGAAAATCAAATAATCCTCTATGAATAAATCAAATAGGCTCCTCGAATAAACCAGATAATTTTGCACGAATAACAAGAATATATCCGCGAACAAATCATATATCTCCACGAACCAATCAAATATATCCACGGATATATTACATAATTCTCCGCGAATAGATCAAATCTGATAATATCCATGAATAAATCAATCTCCTCGACCAAATCAAATAGCTATGATAAAATAAAGTAATATCCACGAATAAAATCAATCTCCTCGACCAAATCAAATAATGGTCTACAAATAAATCACATAATATCTTCCACAAATAAGTCAAATAATATCTCCAATTTTCACCAATTAATCTCCCTGAATAAACCAAATATTCTCCACAAATGATATCTCCTCGAATAAGTCCTAAGGTGCTCCACAAATAATATCTTCACGAGTAAACCAAATATTCCCACGCGCAAATGGGCCATGGGGTAGGCTGCCAAGCTTGCTGGATCGTTGGGATCGATTTGGGCCATGAAAATGGGCCATGGGGCAGGCTGCAAATGGGCTGAGAACGGCGGACCGCACGCGGGCCCTTATGGGCTGGGAATGTGGCACACGCGGGTTGAAAGACGGGCTGGACGCGGGCTGGAGCTTGTGAGGCTGGCTTTACGGGCCAAACAAGGCCCGCGCACTGGGGCTGCGTTCGCTGGGCCGTTTTGTGGCTGGAGCGCGGATGCTGGGCTGTGATGTTGGTGGATCTGAGCCGCCTCGTTGGGCCATAGGCGGGTTGATGGCAAGCAGATACAATAGCTGATCTTTGAGCAGTGTGATGGATTTTTGCCGGTAATACGTTGTCGGAGAAAACTCGGCGGATGCTCTGACGAATGTTACTGTCTTTCCCATTTTTGTTGCTATTTTCGTTGATATTTTGTGTGTCGTTTCCCCCTTTTTAGGTCATTTCTTAGGATTTTCCGGTCATTTTAGACGTTTCGTGTGTTTTAGTATTCTTTATGTTTGTTTAGTGTTTCCGTTGTTTTTCATCCCATTTTCTCTTGCTTTTGTGTTTGTTTGGTGGTAATGATTTCAGGTTGGAGATAGAAAAGTATCCCGTTCCGGCTTCTTGTGGATCCAGGCTGGTCCGTACGACTCAAACACGTGGGAATCAAGTTTTCCAGCTCGGGCAGAACCCGAGTGATGCTGGCCGAGAGCACACGAGCCCGAAACCTTAATATTTTGGAAGCTTCCTAGACCTTAGCGCCACTATGGCCAACCCAGCTAGCGGCGCTGCGCAGCATAGCGAGGGCTAGAGATGTTAAACGGGCTAGCCCTAGCGGTTACGGGCTAGCCCTAGCGGTTACGGGCTAAACGGTCCGGGCCTAAAAAGCCCAGATTTTAACGGGCTACCAATAAAAGGACCTAACCCTAAACCTAGCGGGCTTCGGGCTAAACGGGTTAAGCGGGCTTTAATAATAATAATAATAATAATAATAATAATAATAATAATAATAATAATAATAATAATAATATTGTATCAAAAAATATCAAAAATAAAAAGAAAAAATTTTAAAAAATTACAACGACTAATTAACGATTGTTTTCAACGGTATTTATTATTTGCCGTTCTATATATACAACTACAAATCATATATGAAAACATACTACAAACTCTTAAATAACATTTTTTTTTCAAAAGAAAAAAATATTCGAATTATTACTTACAATTACTATTTCACTACTTATTTTGTACGCTATGAAAATTTTTACGATATTATATCACTATAAATTTCTATCACTATATTTCATGTGTTAGGTCTTTGTCTCATTTGTTTTCTATTAGTCGTTCTGATTGAGTTAAATATTTCGGTGTGGAGTACAATAAGAATATGTTAATAAATATCTTTCAAAATCAATATAATCCGTTACAGCTCATACCTATATGTGAAGTGGAATAGCAAAATTTTAATATACAATGAATCTAAGAATATATTACTTACTTGCTGCAAATATTTACAACGCCCAACTCAAGTTAAACGGGTCAGCCATAGCGGGTTTCGGCCTAGCCCTAACGGGATTCGGTTTAAATGGTCTAGGCCTAAAAAGCCCTGATTTAAACGGGCTACCAATAAAAAGCCATAATCCTGTTTTTTTCCTGGCTAAACGGGCTGGCCCGTCGGGCTAAGGACCGTTTAACATCTCTAGCGAGGGCAGATGCTGGCACCCATAGCGGCGCTAAGGGGTTAGCTCCGCTATGCCCTGATATGTAACAGTCGCGATTTTAGAGGGCTTTCGAATTGAAAAAAAAAGGGGTCGAGCCTAGGGCATTTTTACACATTCCCAGAAATCGTAACTTCAGTTTTTCTTCACCAAAAACACATCTTTCACTCTTTGATTTGGTTTTGGGTATGAATTTTGGAGATTAAGAACTCATTTTCTAGCTTTTGGATTCGGTTTGGTTGTTGTTCTTTAGACATTGGATTCACTTTTAATCGTAAGCATTCCTTTTGTGATTACGATCATAAGTAGCTAAATTTATATGCTAGGGAAGAGGGGATTGATGTTTTGAATTCGTTTGTGATTATCATATTCGTGGTTATTCAATTTGTACGAGTTAAGCTTTTTTCTAGGGTTTTTCAATCTTTGTTCATGGGTTTTGAGGATCGTTGAAGGGTGACACTTCAACGTCCAATTATTTTAATTGAATTCGTTTAATTCTTGCATTACGTTGATAATTCTAAACAGACTAGTTGATTAACCACCTCATAGTCTTCTTTAATCGACTCTTAGAACCGAAAGGGGAGGAGTCGATCGAAATAGGCTCGTATAAACTAAGCTTGTTCGTTATTGTGTTGCCTAGGTGTTAAATGACTTGTTAACTTGTCATTTAAGTTTATTCTCTTATTATGAAAAGTTATTGAGAATGAGTGCTTGAACGTGCCGGTTTTTCAAATTACTTAACCGAACATTCTCTTGCTTGGTAATCGCATTTTCGAACCAAAACGGATATCCCCGACTCCCTAGCTTCTTAATCTTTCTTGCTCTATGTGATCGCTTGCTATTTAATTTTCTTATTTAAATTTTTGCAGTAGTTGATAATTAAATCAAACCATCTCTGAATTAGCATGTTTAGGAGTTTTATTTCTTTCAGTTGTGTTTGAATAAACGTGCTTAATATTCCGGCTGACCTTCCTCGAGAGACACGACCCAGTGTCGAATCTTTCGATTCTGCTCCAGAAAATATTTACAACAAATTGGCACCGTTGCCGGGGAAGGTTTAGGTTTCTTTTGTGCGCTTATTCATCTTTTTTTTGTTTCTCTTGTTTTCTTTTTCTTTGTTAGGTGTTTTTTTTTTGTTGGTTTTGTTTTAATTTTTTTTTTCTTTTTATCTATCATTGGTGTTCGTAACCCTTGTTTGTTTTAGTGTATGTGTACTAGGAGTGGATGTGTATTATCTCCAATTAACAAGTCGGTTAGCGAGAGCTTGAGGGACCTGCTAGAGGAGCTGACCCTGGAATCACAAGAAAAAGATGAGCACTCTCCAAAGTCGTCCGAAGGAAGCAACTTGGGCATGGCTGAACAACAACAACCACCTCGCAACATCCTCCGGAACCTGGCCCAACCCATGATCGGGCCAGTAACATCGTGCCTCCAGTTGCCACAAGCCGCCCGCAACTATGAGCTGAAGATGGTGTACTACAATCAGCTCCCATCGTTCCACGGGCTCGCCAATGAGGACCCACTCCACTTTCTATGAGAGTTTTACAACGTCCTTCAGACGTTTCCTCTACATGGGCTGTCTGAGGACCATCTAAAAATGCGATGCTTCCCGGAGACCCTGAAGGACCGAGCCAAGGCATGGTTCATGACCCTCGCCCCAGATTCTCTCACAACTTGGTCAGAAGTCTATGCCAAATTCGTCGGGAAGGACTATTCCCACCAAAAGACCCAGGATATTCGGTCCCAGATAGTCACATTCACTCAACTGCCGCACAAGCCTCTTCATGAGGCTTGGGAACGCTTCAAGGACCTTCAGAGGCAGTGCCCCCACCACAATCTCGCTCTGGGGCTACTAGCGAATTGCTTCTACGACTCTCTCCACCAGAACTTGCAATATATGGTGGATAATGCAGCCGGAGGGGACATTGGGGCCAGGACGGCTGAAGAGATGATCGCTATCGACGAGACGATGAGTGCTAACTCGTCTCATAAAAGTGTCAGAGGAAAGAGGTCTGCAGTGAATGAGGTTGGATCGAACAATGATGTCATGGCCCAGCAATTGGCCTAGCTCACATAGCAGATGAGGGTATTGAATGCTAGAAATTCCATGCCGATTCAGGCTATGGCCGTGAGTGCTTGTGGAGCGTGGGTGTTTCGGGACACAATTCTGAGGTGTGCCCATCGGCTATCGAGCCGAGCTACGGAGGCTAGAATACCGAGGTAAATGCAGTGCAAAGTTTTCAAAACCGTCCCGGGAACGACCCCTACTCGAACACGTACAACCCGGGACGGCGAAACCACCCTCACTTCTCATGGTCCAACAATCACTATCAGCAACCACCTCAAACCAACTTTGTCCCGCATTAGCAGCAATCAAGAGGAATGTAAAGGCTGCCAGCACCAGAATTCGGATCAACCCCATCGAGCACGGACGACAAGCTGGACAAAATCCTCAATTTCTTCACAATTCATGATGCTTCCATTAAGCATCTTGAGACACAAGTGGGCCAACTAGCCACACGGGTTGGGACCATCGAGGCTAAATTGGACGAAGGGAAGCTGTCGAGCCAACCAGAGCATGCAAAGTCAGTTACAATACTTATGCCCGAGCTCGAGGGCCCGATGAAGGAAGAACAAAAAGCAAAGACCCCAGTTGTACCATCTCCCGAACCTACCTTACACAGAGCCCCGAACCCGTACAAACCGAGGATCCCCTTCCCGAGCCAACTCTTGGAAGAGAATGACCACCGAATGATTAGAGACTTGCATGTGATGCTAGCTAAGGCCAATGTCGACTTATCTCCACCGGAGGTGATCAAGAAGATACCGAAGTATGCGAGGTTTTTCAAGGAACTAGGGGCAAGTAAGCAGAAGCTAGAGAAAGATGACGAGGTGTTGGTGTTTGAAGCGGCAAGTGGCTTCCAGCATGACGTGCCAAAGAAAGAAAAGGATCCCGGAGGCTTTGTGATCACTATGGTCTTCGGGAATGGGAAGAGATTTCAGGCATGCTCGATTTGGGAGTTGTGATTAACATCATGCCACTAGCGGTTTATCATAGGCTCGGGCTTGGAGAGTTGAAGCCCACAAGGATGCGCCTTCAGCTGGCTGATCGGTCATTCCATCACCCCGAGGGAATTATCGAGGATGTGCTCGTCCGAGTGGGGAAGCTGATAGTCCCAGTGGACTTTGTCGTGCTTGACGTGGGGAGCATAAAAGACAATGGTAAGGAGCATGCCACCCTCCTCGGACGACCCTTCATGGTGACCACGAGCACTATTATAGACGTGAAGAAGGGGATGACCAGCATGCCAGTATTGGGTGAGTCCATCGCCGTTTCTGTTCGAGAAACCCAGCCTGAGCCACATGCGAATGTGATGGAAGAGTGTGCATATATTTGGGCAATAGAGCAACTGACTGCGGAAGCGTGCATGCGAGAGCACGCTAAGTGGGCATTGCAGGACCGAGCTGTCAATGATAGAGGATGTCGTACTGACCACCAGCTGAGTTCTAGTGAGCTGCCCCGATCTGAATGGGGCGAGAGATTTGAGCTGACAGAGGCCCATCGCTGTTTGGGGCCTGACTTCCTCCACCCTCCACCAGCACCACCGGATTCACAGTGACTAGTCTAGTCACTGTGCCCTGTACGTTTGTATTTTTTCCCTTCTCTTGATTTTCATTTTGTTTTAGTTCTTTTTTCTTGGTTTTTCTGTTGATTGATTATATGGGTTAACTTTTCCTGCATTTAAGATCGACAATGGGGACATTGTTCGGTTTTAAGTGTGGGGGAGTTTTTACATGATTATGTGTTTATATGGTTGATCAGGTCTAGGT
Source organism: Striga hermonthica (assembly GCA_902706635.1). NCBI lineage: Eukaryota > Viridiplantae > Streptophyta > Magnoliopsida > Lamiales > Orobanchaceae > Striga > Striga hermonthica. The sequence continues at coordinate 8,286,749 of CACSLK010027842.1, forward strand.
CTTTAGGTTGTTTTCTTTTCTGTTTTATTGTCCTTTCTTCAGTCAGCTTGTGTGTTTTTTGAGGATGGATTATGGTGAAGTTTAAGATTTGTTGATGATTGTTGATGATGTTGAGGAGATGTGATGATGATCATGACAAGTATACTTTGATGAACTTGATGTATCGTTTTGTTGGACATTATCTACCTTATGTGAGGGTTTGAGCCTTATTTTGTTTCTTGAGAGATATTGGTCGAATTCTTGTTGACCAGAACTTGCTTTGAGGCTTTTCTGAAATGAATTGATTAAAGTTGTGATTTGCGAATATGATAGAGGCATTTTTTTGATATAGCTCATTTTTGCATTCTTCATTGGCCCTTAAAGTTATATGTTCATTAGTCTCGCAAGGCGGACGGAAAGGATTCTAGTCGGCTTACTTGTGAGATTTTCACGAGTAATGAGTATTGGGAAACCACTCTAGGAAAATTGGATAACCTCCAACGTTTAAACCTAGAGAATGTCTTCCTTTCGTTTCTGTCTTGTTAGGAAAAAGCAACTTCCCTAATCAATAAAAAAATGAATTAAAAAAAAATAGTCAAGTACCTGAATTGAAATTCAAGTTGAGCATATGTGAGTGTTGTATTGAGTCTGATGAGAATGGTTAGTGAAATTTGATACTTAAACACCAAGTATCCAGAGATTCACGTAAAATGACGAACAGACAGTAATGGATATTCAAACAATTGCGGAAGCAGTTTTCACCAAAAATAGAACCTTCAGGAGAGCGTCTCACTCTCCCTTCAGATCTCTTTCATTAGTGTGAACAACTCATACATCATCCAAGGGTTTACAGTATAGACTCCCTCTACACTCTACTTGAGTAATGATTCACACGACTACTTATCTGACCACAACTCCCTTGTGGAGTTTTCTAGTTCGAATCCCTCAAACTAAATCAAAATGAACCTCTGAACATTTTGTTACAAAGAAGTTATGTGTTCTGCCTATTACTCAAGAAAAGAAAAATCTCAAACTCAAAAATGCCGATAAAAAAAATACTCCTCAACTCTGTTCTCGTCCTCCTTTATCTTCAGCATCCTTTGGAAAGTCTTTTCACCCAAGACAAATGCGGATAAGGAATGTAAATCTCTCGAACTTCTTCATCTTCGATTATGGAAGGTGAATCTTGCGATCCTCCTTCTTTTCAGATTATGGAAAGTGTATCTCCCCCTCAATCCCAAAGTCCTGCCACAATAATAACATAAATAATCAGTCCCTTGAACTTAAACAAAAGCAAAACGTATTCATACCAAAAATAAACTTCCCTTAAATACTTCCGTGAATTTCTGGACTTTGTGATCATCACAAGGTTCATCGATTTACTACCAATCTTTAGTACTTACAATCTTTCCTTTTGGCAGATAAATCGAAAAACATGAACCTGCAAAAACGAAACAAATACATATACTGCAGAATACACAACTTCCTAAGAGAACTAATATCACACATGTGTTGTTCTTAGGAAAAACTTCAAATACCTGAATAACAACACATTAGTTCACAAAAATATCCCACAAAGGTTCATCAAACACAAGATAATAAAACATAAAGGAAGGAGTTCAAATAAGCACACAAAACAGAGTTCTTAATAAATATCCAGCTGATGAATGACTAAGCAAACTCTTCCTCTTCAGATTCTTCCCCTGAACCTTCTTCTGTGCCATCCTTAGTCTCTTCCTCTGAGCCTGCTTCCTCTTCCTCATCAGACTCAACTTCTTCGTCTTTCTTTTCTTCATCAGAACCTTCTTCCACTTCCACCACCTTCTCTTTTCCCTTTTCTTTAGCAGCAATGACCTTCTCGTTCCCTTTTTTAGTAGCAGCAGCAACAACCTTTTTCTTCTTTCCTTCAGCACCCACTGTTTTCGTCTCCCCCTTAGCAAGAGCTTTCTTCTTTGCAGCAGCCGCATCAACATCCTTCTTTTTCTCCCCGTTTTTCGATTTAGAGACCAAAGGGTACGAGATTTCAAGGCACCCAGAACCTCTTTGTAATACCTTCGCTGATCAGCCAATTTCTTTTCAAGTCCCGCGAGAACTGCCACTTGCTGATTTAAAAAGCCTTGAAGCTGTGAATGTACATGGGAGGCCTTAACAAGAGAAGGACGAGGAGGAGCAATCTTAACACCGGCAAGGGCAAGAGGTTTGTTAACAGGTGCATAATTATCACCAAGTCGAGGATCCATTTTCCCACCAGCTTCGAAGAGAATAGCACATATGGTAGATGGGCACAACATCAACTTATGAGGCTAGGAGATTTTCGCAAGGCCCACAACAGCATCAAAGATCACCGAACCAACATCAAATGGGATACCATTCAGAATACGATAGATAACACGAGCTTGCGTAGGGGTGACAAACTGCTTGTGAGTGGCAGGAGTCCAATTTGACGCTCCTATCTTATGTAGAGCATTGCCAGGCGGAGTTAGACTCTTCACAAAGATTCCCAGAGCAAGCCATTTGGTAAGTTGTCCACCGATCAAGGTGCGAGCAACTTCATCAAGATCATCAGTCAGAGGACGAAAGAGAGGAACCTTCAACTAAACCAAGTACAAAATCCACCACATACGGAGAGAAATCAACCACACTATTACGCACAAACATTTTCTGAGACTTCTTTGAGGACGGATCAACGACAGAGGTAATCAGGTTCGAATGAAATTCACCAACAAGCTGAAGACAATACTTCCCAATTGACGTGACTGAACCCTCAAGACCCACTTTCTTTAGAAGTTCAAGCAACCCAAGTTGTTCATAATGTTCGCTATCAATCGTCCGCTCAGGACGAAACTTCACTTGAGAAAAGATAGTAGAAAAACGTGTTTCAGCCAAAGGAGAATAAAACTGATGGGAGAAAGCATTACCAACAGTAAGACGATTGTCTGGACCATTACCCTCGACTTCAGCAATGATTTTTCCTTTCTCAAGAGGAGAAAGTTCCTTGTCCGCAGCATGTTTGTTGTCAGATTTCTCAGGTTCAGCAACATAGTTGGTAACCTTACGTTCAACAGCATCAGAATCTGGAGACGACTCTCCTCCAGATTTCGTGTGAGAAGGAGTACCATTAGCAGGTTCAGGCACATGAACGACTTTTTTCGCCTTTTTGGTTTTTGGTGCAGCAGTTTCGGCGACCTTCTTGTGCTTCTTTAGAGATTGACGACAGAGGGAGAACCTTTGTCTCCTTTTCCGCTGGGGTTGGCAACCTCTGGTTGAGAAACCTTCATTGTTGAGGATTTTTTAGGGCTTGGAGAAACCCTAGTTGTGGATTTAACAGGAGGTTGAATGTTCTCGGTTGCCATGGTTAAAGGATTTGGATCTGGTGGAATATCGGAACTTTAGCTTTGACGAGTTGAGCGCCGAGATGGCGGAGGAACATTCTTCTTCGGCTTCACGGTGCCCTGCTTAGATTTAGGCATTGTCGAGAAATAGAGATTTTCTTGAAGAAGGAATGTTAGAGCAGTTGGAAGAGATACAAAAATAAAAGATTGAAATAGATATGAGAGAGATGCAAAAGGTGGTATGATTGATATAGGGAACCGAAATTTTAGTTATCGAGGTGGGTTTGAAGACGGTTCAGCTCGACAGATTTGAAATTCAAAATTTGACCAACACTAGGTGCAAACTAAAAAAACGTTCCCTCCAAAACAAAAAAAAATTGATACCAAGTTTTGCAACATGGTTACCATATATATATCGCATGAAGTTTCAGACGAGAATATTATTAAATCACATACCAAAAATAATTTAGGCATAAAAACGAAACAATATATGTCACAAAGAAAATCCAGATGCACATGCCTATATAAGATATTTAACACGCAATACCCTAGAATTTTCTTTTCATGTAATATTGAAAAAATCCATTAATTGATTGACCCATAAATCTTTCCGCATCAATTTGAGACGAGCTCGACACTAACAAGATGGTGAGAAAAATAAATTCTCTTCGTGCACAACTCAGCCCTTATTACTCTCACTTTTATACAACACGGAATTAATATAAGTTCGTTCATCACTTTTTCTTAGCAAAAAATGAATTTTTCGTTCGCAATTCAGCCTCAATACTTATGATGAACTTACTCCGTTCTATGAACTTCCACACCAATTCACTTACTAACATCAACTATACGCCAATGTCAAGCCCATTACTTGAGGTGTGAATCATCCCGCATAAAGTTATAATTTTTAACAAGCTGAGAAGATATCAGGATGGCAAGCCTTATTCCACCAGAGAACGTTCATTCTTAGAATGTTTACCTGTAGCTATCACACCTCAATTATTATTAAGCACGTAACTTTTTTCACAGGTGATCATTTAAGCACCTCATGTGATAGTTGCCCGATGCCTATTTTCACGAGAGCAGCTCTTACAAGTATCACTACAAGAAATCTATGAAAAAGTGACGAATTTCGTGTGACGAATAACTAATCGTCACCATATATGGCCATTCAGTGACGACTTTTAAAAGTCGTCATTATACCATTGACTACGGTGACGACTGTTCCATTCGTCATTGAAGAATGCTTTTTTCGTCACATAATCTAACTTTTTATGACGATTTATCTCGAACGTCACCTATAAATAAAAATTCGTCACATTTGTACAATTTATGACGAAATTCCATGTGACAAAAAAAGTTTGTCACTGTTGTACGTATTTACAATGACGATTACGACTAGATCGTCACTATTTTATTATTTAATTTGATGATACATTATAATACATGAAAAATCGTCACATTTCATACAAAAAAATGACGAACTTTCATGTGACAAAAAATAGTCGTCAATGTTGTAGGTTTTTAAAACAACGCTTTCGATTAATTCATCACGATATTATTATTTAATGTGACGAAACATTGTAATACATAAAATTTGTCACATTTCATACGAACATGACGAACTTCCATGTGACCAAACGAGTCGTCATTGTTGTAGGTATTTAATATGACGCTTACGATTAATATGTCACTATATTATTATGTGACGAAAAATTATAATATATAAACATCCGTCCCAATTTATATAGAAAATGACGAAGTTCCATGTGACAAAACAGTGTCTTCACAAGTGGAGGTATTTCAAATGACGCTTACGATTATTTCGTCACTATATTATAAGTTACTGTGACAAAACATTATAATACATAAAAATTCATCACATTTCATACGAAACATGACGAAGTTCCATGAGACTGAACGAGTCGTCATTGTTGTAGGTAATTAATATGACGCTTACGATTAATTGGTCACTATATTATTATTTAATGTGACGAAAGATTATAATATATAAACATCCGTCACAATTTATATAGAAGATGACGAAGTTCCATGTGACAAAACAGTGTCGTCACTATTGTAGGTATTTCAAATGACGCTTACGATTAATTCGTCACTATATTTTTATTTAATGTGACGAAACATTATAATACATAAACATTCGTCACATTTATATTAAAAATGAGGAAATTCCATGTGACAAATAAGACTCGTCACTGTTTGTAGGTAATTAAAATTATGCTTACGATTAAATAACATTCAAACTACAAATTGGAACCCAACATCGGTTTTCTAAAACGAAGCCCCAACTACACAAACCATAAGAATTAAAATTTAAAATAAAATAAGTTCAACAACGATCACATTCTTAATAGACCAAACCAGACCATATAGCTTGATCGCCTAAATGTGGTAGATTAAAATGAAATTCCAGCAGCAACCAAGAAAACACATTTCAAAATTAACTAAGTTTATTTTACAAATCTCGGCAGCTAAAAATTTTTGAAATTTTCTTCAAGTCCCTTCCATTGAACTCAAAGGCCTCTTCCTATGCCTCTTTCTCTGTTCAGACATAAAACACATTTCAAAACATATTCAAAGAAAATGGCTATTCTTATACTAACATCAACATGTACAAGATGAAAACGACTATTCTCATTTTTGCACTATCAGATCATACTCATATTTATTTACAATTAAAATTTTGAAAAAAAAATGTGAAAATAAAAAATTACCAGTCGATATCATCAAGCTCATCGTTCTCATTGACGTCCTCTATGTTTGTAGCCTCCTTCTTGGGTAACGTTTCAATGATCAACTCCATCAGATCCTCCTGATCCACGTCGTATCTATTTAATGATGCAACTTCATCAAGAGAAACTCTACAATCACCCCCGATGTCATTCTCTTGATATGCAACATCTGCTACTAACGTATCACCAGTCACATGTTCTTCATCCATCTCATCCACATCATATACATGACGATGTTGAATAGACTGCACAACTCGCCAATCTTTTCCGAGTTTAGGATCATTGAGATAGAAAACTTGTCTGGCTTGATCAGCAAATATGTATGGATCATCTTGATACCATCTCCCCGCAACATTAACACTAATAATGTTTCTTTCCTTTTGTAGCCCATTCATTTTTCGTCCAAGATCAAACCAATCACATTTAAATATAACCACTTTTTGATTTCTCACAAATTCCAACTGAATAATTTCAGATACAGTACCGTAAAAATCAATGGTATCATCACCGTGATTCCCTTCTACCATAACACCGCTGTTTTAAGTTTGCCGACGACCATCACGTTCTATCATCAGATATTTCACTCCATTAACAATGCAACCAGTATATTGTCTTATACATCTATTAGGCGAACAAGCAAGAGAATACAACGACTCATGGACTTGTGAGGGCTCTTTCTGATACAATTCAACCATATGTATGATCATAAATAATTTCAATAAATATATCAATGTATTTTTTTAAAAGTATAATAAAAATCATACAAATATAACTCACATGATTCTTAAACCATCCAGGAAAGTGATATTTATTCTCCTTCTCTATATCTTGACAACCATCTAAAACAAGCTCTTCCTTGTGTTTTCTATGTACAGATAAAAAATAAGAGGTTACACTTACATATAATAACTCAAATTATAAGAACATTATAATCATGTACTTACCTGATATATGGCTCAACCTCCTCGCAATTTTGAAAAACAAACCACTAAATGACATCAACTTCTTCATCTGATAGCTCCACAAAGTTTGATGCACCAAAAGGGCAACATTTTTGTGCAAACATTGACAAACTATCACTGATAGAAATATCAACATTCCGCTCATCTCGATTAAATCTTGTTTCAATACCTCTTAAGTACATAGAGCAAAAGGTCAAAGACTCTTTCACAATGTATGCTTCTGCAATTGATCCTTCTGGATGTGCTTTATTACGCACAGTCTGCTTAAAACCACCCAGAGATCTACAAAAAGAAACATAGTCATATTTATCTGTATCAAATACCAAGTTATTGGAAAAATATTGATACACTCTTTTTTTTTTCCAAGAACTTTAAACCTTATTAAACTCTAAACAGATTTCACAAGCACGCCTACTCAACTGAGTACAAGGAACAGACACAACAATCAACAAAGAAAGCCGTGGGAGCCCAAGACTCACCCTCAAGAGCACCTATACTCAAAACAGCAAACAAAGTACCCAAACAAGAAGATAAATTATACCAGAACTGAGGACAAAGTGAAATAACAAGCATCAAACTGATCAGCTAGGCACCGGATTTTTTTCCCATAATGTCTCATCACAACTCACTCAAGAACATAAATTTTATACTCTTTATTAATTAAAAATGATATATTTTAATATTACCTTTCTATTAGGAACATCCATCTAAATTGAACCGGACCACCAAGTAAGGCTTCATTTGGTAAAGGGATAGGCAAATGGAGCATCACATCGAAGAATGCAGGAGGAAATATTTTTTCAAGTTTGCATAATATCAAACGAATTTCCTCGTTCATCTTATTCAGTTCAGATTTCTTCAACTTCTTGCAACATAGCCGCTGGAAAAAATGTCCAAGCTCTGACAACACAACACATATTTCTTTATTTAAAGATCCACGAACACCAATGGGAAGTATCCTTTGAAGGAGTACATGACAATCATGGCTTTTCATCCCAGATATTTATTGATCAGTTGAACTAACACAACGAGAGATGTTCGAAGCATAACCATTAGGAAATTTAACAGACTTTATGAAGTCGCAGAACTCACGCCGCTCTGACTTCTTCATCACGTAGCAAGCCAGCGGCATAAAGTATTTCCCATCCCCTCTTTTAGTCAAATGCAACTCTTTTCGTAGATTCATGTCCTCTAAATCTTGCCTTGCCTTGATTGTATCCTTTGATTTGCCCTCGATACTCATCAGCGTTCCCAGGATACTATCACAAATATTTTTTCTCAATATGCATTACATCTAAATTATGCCTTAATTTCAACTTACTCCAATAAGGCAATTTAAAAAATATGCTACGTTTTGTCCAGTTCAACTCTTCAGGCTTTCTTTTTCGCTTCTTATTATTATGTTTCACTGGCCTTATTTCATCCACCTTTTCCAGTTGCTTTAACACATCATCACCTGTTATTAACTTGGGTGGATCCGCAAGTTCACTTTTCCCGTTGAATAGTCTGCTTCTTCTCCAAGCATGATCTTTTGGAAGATAACGACGATGTCCCATATAGCATAGCTTATTCGGCAGTCCACTCGCATCTGTGTTTTCATTACAAACGGGACAAGCCAAGTAACCTTTCATACTCCATCCTGATAACTCGCCATATGCCAGAAAATCATTTATTGTCCACAACACAGCAACATGCAGTTGGAATTGTTGTTTAGAACAGACATCAAATGTTTGTACCCATGCAACCACAATTCATTTAGCTCTTCTATTAAAGGCTGTAAGTAAGTATCAATGTCTTTTTCTGGTGAGTTCTTTCTAGGAATTAACAAAGACAACATTAAAAAAGGATCTTTCATGCAATCCCATGGGGGCAAATTTAAAGGGGCAAGAATGACAGGCCACATGCTATAAATGGTGCTCAAATTGCCAAAGGGATTAAAACCGTCTGATGCTAATGCTAGGCGAACATTTATGGGATCTTTGGCAAAATTAGGATATTGACTATCGAAGTCTTTCCATGCTAAGGAATCAGCTGAATGTCTCAAGTAATCATCATCAATACGCTTTTCTTTATGCCACAACATCTTTTTAGACGTCTTTTGGGACATGAATAAACGTTGGAGTCTCGGTTTAAGTGGAAAGTACCTTAGAATATTATGAGGTATTTTCTTGCCTTTCCCATCATTAATTTTCCACCGAGAAGTCCCACAAACTGGACAAGACTCTAGATTTTTATTCCCTTTCCAGAATAAAGCACAATCATACTTACATGCATGGATACATTCATAACCTAAACCCAACTCTCGCAAAAACTTTTTTGCTTCATAACATGAACTTGGAAGTGTCTCCCCATCAGGAAGTGATGATTTAAAGAGCCTCAATATCATATCCACAGCTTTATTACTCAACTTGTTATAAACTTTTAAATGAAGCAACTGTATAATGAAAGAAGTTCTTGACATCTTCTTACATCCTGGGTATAGTTCGGTTTTGGCATTCATCAAGAGTGCCTCAAGATATTCTGGTAGTCCTCCAGTATCAATCCCAACTGTATCCAACATTTCATCAGGTTTCTCCCCCTGGTACTCTTCGGCAAAGTCTGCAATCAATTCTTCAATACCATCACCGTCTGAATTTGGTTCGATTCTGTCATCCTCATCAAAATCTTGATTCCCATCATCATTAGAACTTGATGGTTCGCCATGGTGAAACCACGTAACATATCTTGGATCAATTCCGTTTTCTAGGAGATGAAATTTCACTATCTTTTGATCTTACATTGCTACATTCAGACACTGCATGAACGGGCACCTAACATTACAATCTCGACCCATGTGAGTTAAAACAAATTCCATAAATTTGTTTACGCCATCTACGTAAGTCTTAGACCACTTGATTTCTCTCATCCAAGTCTTATCCATTTTAAGATGTACCTATTGAACAACTGAAAAAAAAAAAACAGAAAAAAAGAAATAAATAATCTGCAATTATAATTGATTGACATTTAAACTTAAAATGGAAAAAAGCAGTGAATCATAATCTCAGAAGCAGTCGATGTGTCCTGTGGGCAAAGCAGAGTGTTCATAATCTCAGAACAAATCATACAGAAAAAATCAGCCTCAGTTTTATAGTAAAAATGTCCCTATCACCAAATCAAAGAAAAATACATTTATATACATGAGAACCAGTGAATCATTTATATTTCACCAAATCACCAAACTCATTTATATTCACGAGAACCAAATCACAAACTAAATCAAAGCCCCAATCACCGAATCATCAGACCAAATCATCAAATAAAAAAAATTCAATCCTCAAAACAGCAAGAACCAATCAGTCATTCATATCTCATTCTATAATTCAATAAATTATCATCCAAATTAAACATAAAATCTAACCTATCAAGTGAATGAAGAAAAGCCCCAATTTCAACTGAAGTTCGGGTGAAGCTATTCATCATCTTCAATGAAAACAATATGTTACCTTTGTGTCGGGAGTCGGGAGTCGAGAGCAAAGGAACAAGGGATGTAGGGTAGCGAGAGCTGAGGAGCAGAGAATTTGTGGGTGGCGAGAGTCGAAGATCAGGGAATTGTTGTGGCGAGATGCGAGATGTTGTGAGAAGCATGTTGGTTGAGAGATGATGAAATGATTTTGATTATATTAGTTTTGACTCAATTATAGTATAATTGACTTCGATTATACAGATTTGACTACAATTATACTGGATTTGACTCGATAATTCTAGATTTGACTCGCTATAGTATAGTTGGCTTCGATAATACTAGTTTTGAATGGACTATAGTATAATTGACTTCGACTATACTAGTTTCACTTCGATTGTACCAGATTTGACTCGATAATACTAGAACTGACTCGACTATAGTACAATTGGCTTCGATAATACTAGTTTGAATGAAGTATAGTATAATTGACTTCGATTTATACTAGTTTCACTTTGATTATACCATATTTGACTCTATTATACTAGATCTGACTCGATTATAGTATAATTGACTTCGATTATACAGATTTGACTACGATTATGCTAGAATTGACTTCGATTATACTAGTTTTGACTCGATTATAGTATCATTGACTTCGATTATACTGATTTGACTATAATCTGCAATCATAAGTTGTTGGCGTTTATGGAAAAATATGAAATTCTTAACTCTTCTAAATTGATACCATCTAATCCAATGTGTAGGTATATTGATGAAATTATGAACAATCACAACCAAATAGATGTAGATTGGCGGTTCTATTCGAATTGATTTAACTATTTTTTCCATTCTTTTTGTATTAAATCTTTTAATTCTTTTATTTTTTTTATTTCGTCTAATTTTCCGAATGTTTCTAATTGAGTCTTTTTATTATTTCTATAAGTGTTCTTGTTTGTTCTGACATTTTTGGTGGACTATTCATAATTTTTATCTTTGTATTTTTTCTTATATGCCCAAAACAACATTTTCGTATATTGTTATTTTATGCAATTGTTGTTTGTATTTGTATTTGTATTAATATTATTAATTTTCTGTCACATATCATCATCATATCAAAATAAAAATCTAATTATTTATTTTCTTGTAAATAAATATATCTTGTTATATCCATTTTTATATTTTGTAACATATCTTTTTGCAAGATTACACATTTCTTTTTTACTCGTTTTTGCATTCTTTTTTGAAACATTTCTTTACACAAGATTACTTAGCAATTTCTATAAAATTGAAAAAGGGTATGATAGTAAATCAGCAATCTATTTTTGTCAAAATATTTGACTTACTATTTGGTTGTAATGGGTGTTGTAATCTAGGTTGTTTATCTAGAATTTTTCTTAAACGTATGCCAAAGACACTATTCCAACAATATGAAACAGAGAACACTACTCATGCGCTTGAATTGCTATAAAGTAAAACGTTAACCCGACATGAAACTAAGATGGCCTAAAAATAAGTACAAATACGCATTGTCATTTTGAAGATAAAAGTACCAATACCGTAGATGAAACAAATAGTTAAACAATTCTAAGAAGTTATAATGACTTTAATCCAATGTTCACACCAAAACTCCAAACACAAACATAAGCAAAATAGTCAAATACAACGACACCTCGTTGTCCATATTTAACGTTAGTATTAGATCCTAACAAAAGTAGTTCAAATCATCCATTGCACCAGTCATTTCATAATAACTCTGAAAGTTATCAAATCTTTGGGGATGAGCCTGAATAATGCCACAGATCCTTCTTCAAGTCCATTGTTGTCCACAAAGGCTCTCATTGTGCCATCTTGCATAAGCTTTTTCCCATGTCCATGAATAATGTTAGCCTCATATCTAGCACCAGAAATTAGTATGATGACTTTATTGTTGTTATTGTAATTCCCTTCGATATGAGTCCTCCAAAAATCCATTGTGATTGGCTGAATAAGAAAAACAACTTGCTCTTTAAAAATTAATTATCTACTGTATGTGGATAATAATCTGAGCTTGTATTAATGCTTACCAGTCGTGCGCATTCAATGTGAGTGCGTGCAATGTCCAATTTAAAGAGGTATTGAGGTTCCCTTGCAAGGGCAGTCTCGGTATGAATCAAAACTTTAAATTCAAATAAGCTTTTGCGGTCGAAAACCAACATGTACCCAGTGCGGATATCTTCGAACCTAACAAAATCAACCCATCCCTCCGCCAAGAATATGTAATCACCTATCTGACTCATTGTTACATGATAGGTATGTCCTTCAACAGTTTTTAGAACGTAACGATGCAGTACAAAATGTTGGTATTTACTTTGCAACAGGGGGAGATTCGCTTAAAAAATTGAAGCAAAACATTGTTTCATTAGGTTTGTGTATTACTCGTGGATAAATGTAAGAGTGGATTATGAATTTGTATAAAAAAAAAATTATGAGCTCACCAGGTTGGGTTGTTGTGCATCAAACATAATTTTAACAAATTTTGATAGTCGGCCAGCCATGAGATTGTACCTATGCATAATTCAACAAAGTGTAAATTCTTAAAAGAATTCTTCAAAAGATAGATTATTTAACACGCATTCAGTGAATCACACTATTATACATCATACTCTTTTTTTTCCAAACGAACAAATTAAATTAAACTAATAAAGGTTTACAAGGTGACCAACTGGTTAAACACCCACAAACCTAAAAATGCAACAACACATCACAGTCTACAGCTACTCGAGTGAAACATGAGACTGTTCATCCTCTAAAGCCATCAAGGCTAGATCATAACTAGGAAAAGAAGAACAAGAAGAAGCTAAAAAGATAAATCATCAAATCAAGATACAAGTTGAACCAACATCTCCAACATAGCAACTGCAAAAGGTCTGACTCATACTCAAAAAAGAGATTCAAGTGAAAATCATCAAGACTTACTCGACTTTTCCATCAAAAATTTGAAGAATTATAATTCAACATAAGAGAGTAATAAATTCATAATAATGCTCATTACCCTCAATGAACGAATGAAAATGAACCCTAGCCAGATTTGTAGAACATAAGACAGTTCATGTAATTAAAAACATCCAACAGACATTTTGAAATTAAATCTCAAATTAAAACATCCAACACAAACATTCATCCACAAATGAGTAATACCAAAAAGAAAAATTTGATATTGAAGAACCCTAGCCAGATTTGTCAAGTTCCCAAAATACAATATCTAAACACAACAAAAAAATCAAGGTTCTACCATTTAAAATTGAACGAGTTACCTATACGAATCAAGAGTGAAATTGGTTAAAAATCGAGAGTACCTTGGAAATCCAAAGTTGAGTTCGAAAAAGAGGATTGCTCGTTGCCTTGGAAATCGATAGCAGGGTTCGTCTGATTAAGTATGGATTTTTAGATTTTTTGGTTGCATAATTATGACATTATTTTGGGGGTGGGTTATTTCTACATTCCTATTTAATAAGGAAACTAGTGCAACACCCATATGTTACACGGGTTCTTATTAAAAAATTATTTTTAAATTTTAAAGTTAATGAAAAAAATTATTTTAAATTAGAAAAGTTATAAAAAAAATATATATTATTATATATTTTACAACGACACGTGTTGCTTGTGCGACTTACATGTGTTATATTATTGTAATTTTTATAACTTAAATCATATAAGTACTTGAAATTAAATATATTACTTGATAAATAATTTAATTTTTCTAGTTAATATTAAAAAATAAGTTTACAATGGTTGTAAAGATAAATATAATTATTTTTTTTTACACATACAATATGGATGTTAAATCGAAATTCATCAAAAAATGATTAATTTGATATATTATATATGTAAAACTGATAAAAAAAATATTCAAGTTTACATACATTTACAATTCAATATTAATAATAAGAAATAATATTAAAATGCAATTAATACATGTAAACATAGGATCCCGGAGCATGCGAGTCTGGTAATATCTGAATTAATATATAGAGGGGATATCTAATTAACCTGGTAAAAAAAACGAAACGTGGCAGTGTCATTTGGTTTGTTTTTGCCTTCTCTTGTTGCGGTGCGCATCCACACATTAATTTCACATGTACGTGTCACTTCCGTTTTGTTCTGAACTTAACTTTTGTGTATGTAGTTCCGTACAAAATTACTCTATGGACTTACATATTAATATTTCCTAAGTTGAATGTTTATTCTAACTTAGAAGATATTAATATACATTTTGGGGATATTGTCGGTTGTAACTAAGAATTTCCCAAACATTTCAGTCTGAACTTATGTGTAATAGTTGGTCTTCTTCTAAGCTATTATAATGGATGTCGATTAATTCAACATGTTCGTGCATATATACTTCAACTGTCTCTTTACATTTGGATTTATTATGTTATTTGTACCAAATAGTAGCCATGGACACCTTCAAACATTGCATAAGAAACTTAGATTTCATATTTTCTATTCCTACCAGATACCTTCAAAAACTGCATAAGTTAGATTTCATATTTTTTTATTCCTACCAGTTAATATAGAGACTGTGCTTTACTAAAATATGTTCTTACATTTACAGTCAAAGTTTTGAACAACATTCATAGTGATTCCCACTATCCATCACAAAAAAGTGATCTATTTACAGAAAAGGTTTGGGAATTAAAAGTTTCAAGTCACATAAGTTCACCCTCAAACGTTGTTACAGTAATTGACATAAAAGGTTCACATAAACGATTACTCACCAACCACATAAACGATTACATGAATAAGGATAGGCTGCATTCAAGTCACAACAATAAAATGTTGACCTAAACGATTACATAATATAAAATTACAAAACAATTGTCTTCAACTACAAAAAACACACACATAGATCACACTGCATAATGTTGAATTACAAAACAATTGTACCCAATGACACGAAACTCACATATCACGCTATGCTCATCACAAAACCAACATACTCATCAGGAAACAAATGGAATATACATTTTGAACCTTCAACAATTCCACTTCTATTTATAAACTCTCTAGCGCGACCATTTTACATCAACACTTTCCCATGCCCTTCGACAATTTCAACTTCATACTCGCCTTCGGCACATGCCAATGTCCCACGAGTCAAGTCATCATACTTACCCACCACATGTGCCCGCCAAAACTGAATAGGGATAGGCTGCATTCAATTTTGTTTTCTTAAAATATGATATAAATACAAAACAAAAAAGATGCCACAAAATAATAACATGTAATTTACAATAATTACTCAATTACCAGCCGTGCACGTTCTATGTGTGTTTTCTTGATCTCAAGTGTAAAATGATATTCCACAGTGCGCTAAATTGCATTTTCCTCAAGAACAGTGACAACAAATTCTTTAAGACTATTGCGTTAAAACCAAACATAATAATCACGCTGAATATTCTCCGCCACAACAAATTCGAACCACCCTTCATCAAATGCTACCCCATAAGCACTACCTCTTATTGTAACCTCATACCTGCGACCTGCTGTTGTAGTTAACGTACATCGAAGAGGTACATCGCACATGTATTCATGCACAAGACTCGATGACAGCCTCTGTAATGCAAGAAAAATTTATTCATGTCTTCTATTGTAATACCCCATTTTATCGTGGATTATTTGGGAATAAATATTGATTATTGTTATT
>CACSLK010027842.1:8311910-8336883 GCA_902706635.1 Striga hermonthica
TATATATATATGTGCAACCGACACAATGTACATAAATTATATAGCACACATTCCTAAAGATTTTCTTAGGGACAAAAATCGTTTTGAATCAAGAGCTTCAGTGAAAATATCAGCAAGCTGGTCATCTGTAGGTACATGATCCAACACAATAATTCCATCTTCTATCAAATTACGAATAAAATGATACCGAATGTCAATATGCTTGGTACGAGAATGTTGGACAGGATTTTTCGAAATATTTATTACACTAGTGTTGTCACAGAAAAGTTGAGCCAAATGAACGTTCATACCATACTCAGATAAAATCTGTTTCATTCATACCAACTGTGAGCAGCAGCTTGCAGCGGCAATGTACTTGGCTTCAGCAGCAGAAAGGGAGATGCAGTTCTGTTTCTTGCAGAACCAAGATACCAAGTTTGATCCTATGTAAAAATACCACCTAGAGGTGCTTTTTCGATCATCAAGATTTCCAGCCCAGTCAACGTCACAATAGCCTGCAAGATGTAGGTTCGTATCAGCAGAGTAGAATAGACCATACTCAGTTGTACCACCAATGTACTTTATGATATGCTTGACTGCTTTCATATGTGATTCCTTGGGAGCAGCCTGATACCTGGCACACAATCCAACACTAAAGCAAATGTCAGGTCTACTAGTAGTGAGATATAAAAGACTACCAATCATACTTTTTTTTATAGAGTTTGATCAACAGATATACCATCATCATCTTTGGACACTTTTACATGAGTGCCCATGGGAGTTTGAGGATATTTAGCATTTTCAAGACCAAACTTTTTAACAAGGTTTTTTGCATACTTACCCTGATGCAAGAAAATACCATCTTTACCTTGCTTTACTTGAAGTCCAAGAAAGTACGAAAGTTCCCCAACGAGACTCATCTCGAATTCAGACGACATAAGTTTAACAAAGTGATTGACCAAATTCTTGGATGTTGATCCAAAGATGATGTCGTTGACATATATTTGAACAGCCAATAGGTCTTCATTCGTTCGAAGAGCAAAGAATGTTTGATCTACTCCTCCTCTCTTGAATCTCTTTTCCAGAAGGTACATGGTGAGGTGTTCATACCACGCACGAGGTGCTTGCTTTAGTCCGTACAATGCTTTCTTAAGTCTGTAGACATGATTCGGATTCTTGGGATCTTTGAACCCTTCGGGCTACTTAACATATGCCTCTTCATACAACATCCCGTTCAGAAAGGCAGACTTCACGTCCATCTGATAATCAATGAACTTCATTAGACAAGCAATAGATAGAAATATGCGTACAGATTCATGTCTAGCAACTGGGGCAAAGGTTTCATCAAAATCAATCCCTTGAGTCTGAGTGTAGCCTTGAGAAACTAGTCTCGCCTTGTTACGCATCACATTCCCGAACTCATCAGTTTTGTTCTTGAAGATCCACTTGGTTTTAATAACGTTTCCCGATGAAGGTTCATGGACTAACTCCCAGACATCGTTTCTAGTGTATTGCTCCAGTTCCTCTTGCATGGCTAAGATCCAGCGCTCGTCTTTCAGAGCCTCTTTAGGATTCTTGGGTTCAATGAGTGAGGTATAGCATGCATAATGAGAAACAGTCATAAGTTCTTTGACTGACGTCTTCGAGTTTCTGGTTACTCTCTCGTTTATGTCACCAATGACTTGCTCGGATGGATGGTCTTTCTGAACCCTTAAGGGAGGATCACGCCTGAGTGACTCATAACCTTCTTGAGTCGTAGGGACAATGTAGTCAGTTGGTGTTTCAGCATCCTCAACCGAAGGTTCAACTATCTCCTTGTCCTCAGAACTCTTAACACCATGAGTATCCTGCAATGCCTCAACAGTTTCAAACTAATTAAAAGATACAGAAGAAATAACTTGAGAATTTTTTTCATCAAAGATTACGTTTATGGACTCAATCACAGTGGAGGTACTTGTGTTGTAAACACGATACGCTCGACTATTGTTAGAGTAACCAAGAAAGAACCTAATATCAGATTTTGCATCGAACTTCCCAAGTTGAACATGATCATTATAGATAAAACATTTGCTCCCAAAAATATGCAAGTGACTGAGGTTAGGACTCTTACCTTTCCAGAGTTCATACGAAGTCAGACCAATACCTCGACGAAGGTAAACACGATTTCTAGGTAGCATGCTGTATTGATTGCCTCAGCCCACCATCTGGAAGAAATGTTTTTGGAGTTCAACATGACTCTGGCCATTTCTTGTAGAGTGCGATTCTTCCTTTCAATAACTCTATTTTGCTGAGGAGTTTTAGGAGCCGAGAACTCGTGACTAATACCCAGAGAATCATAAAATTTAGCAAACTCAGTGTTTTCAAACTCTCTTCCATGATTGCTTCGAATACTTATTATAGGAAAACCTTTCTCAGTTTGAACCTTCAAACAAAATGACTTAAAGGCAGAGAATGTGTCAGACTTTTCACGCAAAAAATCAACCCATGTATATCGAGAGAAATCATCAACGCACACAAAAATATACTTTTTACCTTGATAGCTTTCTACCTGAATGGGACCCATGAGATCCATGTGAAGAAGCTCTAGGATCTGTTTAGAAGCAATATGGTTCAGTGACTTGTGGGATGTCCTCGTTTGCTTACCTAGTTGACAAGGTTCGCAAATTGGCTTGTCCTTCACAGCAATCTTTGGAACACCCCTGACTACACCTGCATTGGTCAATTTGACAAGGTGAGAGTATCCAATATGCCCTAAGCTTTGATGCAATATTTCAGGTTCGCTCACATTTGAGAAAAGGCATTTTTCATTAAAATCAACAAGATAACAGTTATCTGTTGAACGAGAACCTGTAAGTACACAAGAACCTTCACTGTCTTTCACATAACACTTATCACATGAGAAACTGACACTAAGGCCTTGATCACAGAGTTGACTCACACTCAAAAGATTTGCCTATAGTTCATCAACAAGTAACACATCAGTTAGTTTAGGTATTCCACCTAAATTTAAACTGCCAGTTCCAATAACTTTATTGCTCACTCTGTCACCGAACGTGACTTCCCCATTTGAACTGGGCTGAATGTTCATCAAGAAAGAGGTTCACCAGTCATGCGTCTAGAGTTGCCACTGTACAGATACCATTTACCTTTCAAGGAAGTCCTGAGAGAAAGAACAGAGGCAAAACAGTTGAAGGATTTCTCAGCAACCCACACTTGATGAGTTTTGGTACGGTTATTTGCGAGGGTTCTGGCATGAACCTTCACTGGAATTCCAGAATGATTCTAACCCCTAACATTACATGTACAAAGATCATGCTGCATTTTATAGCACTTGGGTCTTATGTGACCAGTTACACCACAGTAATGACAGATAGGAACAAAGTTATGGTGAGTTTTATTAATAGATTTCTGCATAGGAGAATGAACCTTCAAGGGAGATTGTGGAGATAGAGGTTTACTTACAGTGCTTTTTACAAACCTGTCAAACACGTTTCTAGAAGGTCTCCCATGTAGGTTCACACCTCCAACTCCAAGTTTGTCCCCAAATCCAAGACCGGTATGTTTTGTATCTGAAGTTCCAGTTGAGGACTCAGGAATGTCTTCCCCACCAGTGTACCCTATTCCAGTAAGATCACCATATTGTTTTTCCAAGGAAAGAAGTTCATTCAGATCTCCTTTTCCCTTGTTCAAATTTCGAACGACTTCTGCAGTTCGATTTAACTCAGCAGAATTAGCCTTCAGTTTGCTTTCCATGCTAGCATGTCCGTTCATCAGCCGATCAACTTCATTTTTCAGTAGCACGATTTCTTGATTCCGCTCGGCAAGAAGTTTCTGAGTGGAGAATAGTTCGGTCCTCAAGCATTTAATGGTCTGAGCCTTCTCCAGTCCTTCCTGTTTAGCAAGTTTGACACTGCTCTCAAGGATGCATGTTCGTGCCTTTGCAAATCATTTCACACTCTTTAGTAGTAGTGGAGGCGGATGCTTGTTCGTTCAGCACCCTGTTTGCTCTTGAAAGTCTAAACACTTCATTTTGAAGCTTCCGTAGAGCTTCAGATGCTTGAGCACACTTTTCCATAGCAAGTAAGTGTACTGGATCTACACACACATTTTGATCTGCTTCATCCTCAGAAGCTTCAGTTTCTTTCAAACTTTCTTCAAACTTGGTCGGAGCATTAGAATTGGTGAAACACATGAACTTCTTGACTGAGGTATGGACTGCCAAGTTGCCTGTGTGCAAAGAAGGTTCATTTGTACCTTCTTCATGTGAATCTTCCCAAGTTGCCTTCAGTGACTTATTCTTCTTCTTAAGATTTGCACACTCATACTGGAAGTGTACAAAGCCTCAACACTCCCTGCATTGATCCTTCTCAAATCGTTGTGAATCAGATTTTAAGAGTGACATACTACTTTTCTTGTCCTGCACCACATTCTTGCTGAAGTTGTTCCCCTTTTTTCCAGCAAATTTGTTCTTGTACAACATTTGACTCATCTTCCCATAGTTTCGCGTGATTAGAGCTAGTGCTTTTTTCAGCTCACTATCATCTGCCAACGAAACTTCATCATCATCGCTTTCTTCTCTTTCCTCGACTACAACAACATTGAGAGCTAAGCCCTTACTTTTGACTTTGTCATAATTGTTGTTGATCTCAAACGTTCTGAGCTCTCCAAGAAGTTCATCAACATCCAACGACGCCACTCTTTGGAAACTTTCAAGAGCTGTGATTTTCTCTCTAAAACTAGGAACGACGGTTCTCATAATCTTTTGTACTTGACGTTTCTCAGAGATTTCTTCTCTAAGCATCATACTTTGATTTACCAGATCACAGAATCTGGCATAGTATACGTCAATTGTCTCTACTTCCCTCATTTTGATCTAATCAAATTCAAGAGTTACCCGTTGAAGTCTGGACGCTTTAACAGCCGTTGAACCTTCAAATTGACGCTGTAAGGCCCTCCAAGCATCTTTTGCAGTTTTGCAATGAACTATCATCTTATGTCTTGTCTGATCAACTGCCATCATAATCGCATACAAGGCACGATAGTTGGCTTCTTCTTGAAGCTTCTCAGCATCAGTTCAGTTGTCCTTAGTTTTAGAATCGGTGACTTTTGTTGTTTCTTTACCTTGATCAGGTGCTTGTTGCATGACTGGATGCTCCCAGCCGTTTTCAACACTTTTCCACAGGCCTTTTCCAAGCGATCTCAGAATGATTGTCATCATAGACTTCCAATATCAGTAGTTCGAACCGTCCAATTGCGGGGGCCTGGACATCGATCCGCTTTATTGATTCATGATTTGAGGGTAACACACGTCCTAAAATCTTTCGTAATGAAGACGAAATCCCGCTCTGGTGCCAATTGAAATTTGATACTTAAACACCAAGTATCCAGAGATGCACGTAAAATGACGAACATACAGTAATGAATATTCAAACAATTGCTGAAGCAGTTTTCACTAAAAATTGAACCTTCAGGAGAGCATCCCACTCTCCCTTCAGATCTCTTTCATTAATGTGAACAACTCATACGTCATCCAAGGGTTTACAGTATAGACTCCCTCTACACTCTACTTGAATAATGATTCACACGACTACTTATCTGACCACAACTCCATTGTGGAATTTTCTAGTTCGAATTCCTCAAATAAATCAGAATTAACCTCCGAACATTCTGTTACAAAGAAGTTATGTGTTCTGCCTATTACTCAACAAAAGAAAAATCTCAAACACAAAAATCCCGATCAAAAAAGTACTCCTCAACTCTAGTCTCTGCCTCCTTTTATCTTTAGCATCCTTTGGAAAGTCTTTTCACCCAAGACAAATGCGGATAAGGAATGTAAATCTCTTGAACTTCTTCATCTTCGATTATGGAAGGTGAATCTCGCGATCCTCCTTCTTTTCAGATTATGGAAAGTGTATCTCCCCCTCAATCTCAAAGTCCTGCCACAATAATAACATAAATTATCAGTCCCTTGCACTTAAACAGAAGCAAAACTTATTCATACCAAAAATAAACTTCCCTTAAATACTTCCGTGAATTTCTGGACTTTGTGATCATCATAAAGTTCATCGAATTACTGCCAATCTTTAGTACTTACAGTTAGTATATGTTGATGTTAGATAAGTGGTAAGGTGTCCGTGTTAGTTATGCGCTCGAGAGTTTGATTGTTTATTTGAGCCAATTTATCCCTATATTCGTCCTCCATTTGATGCCGACACTGCAACCTGGAAGTCCCATTGATTTGAAAATTCATTATCTTTGATTGATTTAGAGTTTGAATAGACAATAAGCAAGCTTATGCTGATACATGATGATCGACCAATTTTGAGTAACCCAGTTTTATATTCATGAAAGAAACTGAGTGAGACATCCTTTTGTTATACTTCCATGCTTCATAGTTATTCGTTTCAAGATGTTGCATTCTAGTGTAGTCGAGATATGCGTGATTGGTCATTGGAAGTCTCCTCGACTGAGTTAACTAATCTGAGGCTTGTCTTATTTTTTTTTTTTTTTATCGAAACGATAGGATTTATACCATCAGAAAAGATTATACAATGTCGGGGGCTAAATAGCCCGATGACTTGCCTAACAAGACCAAGAGGAACACAAACAGTGCCCTAAAAACAAAACAAGATACTAGAAGGTTCCCTTCACTTGACAGTGATCAAACAAAGATCTCAAGGAAGAATTCCATCTAGTTACAACCAAAAAGGGCTAAACTACTGATCAAAGACCCTAGCTTAGCCCACTACTAGCAATCAGCAGAAGGCAAACAAAAAAGCAACAAAGTCTGAGTAATTACAACTAATATACAACAAAAGGAACAAACAGTCCCAGACTGCAAGCAGCAAAAGGTGGATTAACTAGCATGAAGGCAACTGAGACACTCTTGAATATTCAAGCCACTCCTCCAAAGCAATATTCACCACATCCATTTCTGATCGCCAAGTATTTTGAAAAACTCACATATTTCTAGCCTTCCAAATCCACCAAAGTAAGTAAGCTGAAAACTGTACTCTAGCTTCATTGTCAGCTGATTGATTGAGTGAGCTGATCTTGGACCACCAATGAGGGAAGCTGTCTGAGAGGTGATCAATTCCATCCCAATCAATTGGAGCTAGATTCCATATTCTTCTTGAGATAGCACATGAAAAGAACAGATGATTAAGTGTTTCTGGGCCATCTCCACATCTGCTACATCTTACTTCAACAACTACTCATTTCTTTGCCAGATTAGAACTAATTGGAAGTGTGTTGTTTAAACATCTCCACAAGAAATGTTTTATTTTACCTTTGATTTGCAGCTTCCAAAGTCTCTTCCTCGTATGCTTCTTCTCTGCCTGACCATTGCTAGCTTCTGCTATATCAAGGAGTTTCCATTTTTCACACACCAGATAGTCATAAGATGCTGCTACAGAATGCTTCCCATTCTTCCCACATTGCCAGATGAGCCTGTCCTCCTCTTAAGGATTGAGGTTTTTAATTTTCAGAATGGCCTTTGTTTCCTCTTCTGTAAAGAAATTCTGCACAATATCCAAATTCCAGTTTCTACCAGTCTCATCAATGAGGTCTTGCACTTTTGTCATATCTGCTGGGAAGTTTGGATTTCTTGAGGGCTTAAATCCTTTCAAATCTGGAATCCAAGGGTGGTCAAATATATAGATTTTGTCCCCTTTTTTAGCTTCATATCTGAGCCCTTGTGGGAATGAATCTCTGACCTTGAGCCAGCTGTGCCAAAGCCACGAGCCTGTTTGCTTTTGCTTGACAGAGAAAAAGTTCTCTTTAGGGAAGTATTTTGCTTTAAGACACTTGCTTACCAACATGTTTGGATGAGTTAGAATTCTCCATAGCTGTTTGGTAATAAGTGCCTTATTCATCAAGTGTATGTCATGAAATCCAATACCCCCTTTATCCTTGGGTAATGTCAGCAAGCTCCAAGATTTCCAGTGCAATTTCTTCCCCTCTGATTTTCCTGTGTTCCACCAAAAAAAAGCAAAAAGGCTTGCAATTTTGGCACAAACTGATTTAGGGATAAGAAAGCAAGACATTGAGTAATTAGGTAAAGCATTCAGCATAACCTTCAAAAGGATTTCTCTCCCAGCAGCTGACAAGAACCTGTTCTTCCAATTCAAAATTTTTTTTTCAATGGTTTGGGAGATAAAAGAGAAGGTTTCCACCTTATTACTCCCAATACCCAAAGGCAAACCCAAGTATCTCGAGGAGGACTGGGGTGTGACACCCATGAGGATAGAACAGATGGAAGATTGAACAGCTTGAGGGGTATTTTTACTGAAAAACACGGAAGATTTTGACAGATTCACTCTTTGGCCTGTGATTCTCTTATAGTTATCCAAAATGGATAGAATGTTTTGAGCTTGGGATGTTTCAGCTTTCGCAAATAATAAAGTGTCATCTGCGAAGAAAAGGTGCGAAAGAATAGGCCCATTTTTTGAAATTTTAATGCCCTGCAGATGACCATTCTTGATATCTTTCTTTATCAGATAGGAAAGAATTTCTGAGACTAGAATAAAGATATAGGGAGAAAGGGGATCCCCTTGCCGAATGCCTCTCGAAGGCTTAACATATCCAGAAACATCTCCATTGACATTGAAAGAAAAGGAAGCTGAAGAAATACAAGCAATGATCCAATTCACAAAAACAGTACTGAACCCAAGCTTAAGCATAATCAGACTCACACTTCCCCATTCGACTCTGTCAAAAGCTTTTTCCATATCGAGTTTAAGAGCCATATAGTAATTGCGCCCTGACCTATGCCTATTAAGGAAATGCATCACCTCATGGCCAATTATAACATTATCTAGGATTTGACGGTTATGCACAAAAGCAGCTTGATTTTCACTAATGCAGATAGGCAACCAAGGTTTCAACCTTTTAGCAATGATTTTAGATATAATTTTATAAATGATACTACAAAGGCTGATTGGCCTAAAATGAGACACAAGGCAGGGGTTTTGAATTTTAGGAATGAGGGTAATAAGAGTATGGTTTATGCTTTTGAGAAGTTTACCAGAATCAAAAAAACTTTTCACCCCATTACACAGCTCGTCCTGGATCAAATTCCAGCAATTATGAAAAAAGAGAGAGGTCATACCGTCCATACCGGGGGCTTTGTTGGGGTTGATGTTGAAAAGGGCTTCTTTGATTTCATCTTTTCTAACAGGTGCCTCAAGTTCAGAGTTCATTTCTTCATTAATAACTGGCATCATGTCCTGCAGAGCACTTTCCCCATTCTGAGTTCCTTCTGATGTGAAGAGCTGATGGTAGAATTCTTCAATACACTGATCGATCTTCTCTTTATTATCACACAGGGTGCCATCTTCTTTATTGAGTCTCACAATGGTGTTCCTCTTCCTTCTTTGCACAGTTTGGGCATGGAAGTATCTGGAATTTTTGTCGCCATGCTTAAGCCATGTAATTCTAGCCTTTTGTTCCCAGTGCTGCTCTTCTAGTTTATAGGCTTCATTAAGCTTCTTTTTAGTATCATCCCATCTTTTCCAGTCAATTAGCTTCCCATCACTCCTCATTTCTGACAGCTCATTATGCAATTTGGAGATCAGTTTAGCTGTTTCAGTTCTGAATTTGCAACTCCATTTTAAGAATTCCACTCTTGTTTCTTTGATTCTTTGCATAACAACGTACAATGGAGTTCCCTCTTGCTGTTTTTTCCATGCCTTTTCCACCGATTCTTTGAAGCCCGGTTTAGCTAGCCATCTTCTATCAAACATGAATCTTTTCCTTCAATATATATGCCCTTGAGTGCAATCCAGTAGCAACAGACTATGATCTGATGAGCTCTTAAATATATTGTGGACTGAGGCATTCATATAGGCAGCTGACCAGGCCAATGATCCAAACAATCTGTCAAGTTTTTCTTCCACGAATCCTTCGGCTTCTCTATTATTTCCCCATGTGTAGGGATGACCAACCATTTGGGTTTCTGACATCCCCATATTGCTGATGAAGTCTTTGAGATGTTTGCAAGAAGCAGGAGATCTTAGCCTTCCCCCTTTTTTTTCCTCTGGATTTCTGATGTCATTAAGGTCACCTCCCAAGAACCAGAAGTCTCCCCATTTTCTTTTCTCTTCCACTAGATGAGTCCATTGTTCTTGCCTTGTGTTGTTATCAGTGCTTGCATATATGAAAATCCCCCAACAAGTGCATGACTTAGCTTCATCCCAGAATTCTACTTCAATACAAAATGTATGCTTGATGATCCTGAAAACTTGAATCTCTTTGCTCCAACAAAGAAGAAGACCCCCACTTCTTCCATTAGGTTCAACAGATGACCAACAATCTCCCATAGCTAGATTTCTACAGACTGTTGAAATAAAATTATTCTTTTTTTTTTGTTTCACTAAGAAAAAGAAAACTGGGGTGATGGAGTCTCCAAATCTCCTTGATTTGGGAAACTGTAGAGGGGCCACCCACACCTCTACAGTTCCACACCGCTACCTTCATTGATCACCGTGTGGCCCTGAAAGGCTGGCCACCTTCACCTCAGAATCAGTAAGCTTTTGCTTCTTGTGATTGATGTTGGAGATCTCTGTTTCCTCATTTAATTCTGGATCCTCTGTGGTTGACAAACACAAGTTGGTTCTTTTGTTTCGGGTTATTTTAGTGGTAACTGGGGGGTTATTGCTAGAAGAAGTGATTGCTATTCTTTTCTAAGTTCTGCCTTTACCAGGTGGTGAGGTCTTTGCAGCAGAGATGATAGGAGCTGCAGATTTAGAGGGTTTTGGATCAGTATCCATATCTACTGGTGGTAAGGGAATGAGGATGGTGGCATTATCAGGGGTACCAGTAGTAGAATGTATGCTGGGATTGGTTAAAGAAATGGTATGAGATGAAGTTATTTTGTTTGGATGAGGTAGTTGGGTATTAGGTTTACTGGTAGCTGTATGGTTAGAAGTTTGATGGGTGGATTTTGAGGATGAATTGGATTGAGGATTGGTTAAGATATTTTGATCTAAATTTGAGTGAGGTTTGGTGGAGTTAGGCAGGTCTAGGTGGTTTTCTGAGGTTTGTCTATTGCTTGTATGGCTGAAGGTTTGGGTTTCTCCAAACTGGATATTTTGTGTTAGGGACCATGGGTAGCCAATCTCCAACGCCTTGAGCCATTCCCCATACATGCCTCCTTTCACTTTGTTCTGGTCAATGTCCTCTACTCTCTTGCTGCAGTTTTTATCAATGTGGCCAAGGACACCGCAATAGTAGCACAGACTAACCAGTTTTTCGTATTTGAATTGCACCTGAGTAACTTTTGCTCCCAGTTGTATGTGGGTACATCGCAGCAATGGTTGGTTTATGTCCATAGAGACAAGCAGCCTCAAGCATTTACTAGCAAGGAAGCCTCCCTGTGGCACTATGACATCTTTTGTTTTCGGGAACACTCTCCCCAGCTTGACTCCCACCTCAGTCGACATCCAGTTTAAGGGAATATTCCACGCCTGCACCCAAATATCCATCTGTTGAAATTCCTGATGCTCGGGGTGTAAATCCTCCCTCCAGTCTTTTAAAATCAGGAATTGATTTTCAAAGGTCCAGCATAAGCCCTTCAGCACTTTTGCTTTATCTTCTTCATTTGCAAAAATGAATTGGAAGAAGTTTGTGCTTATTTCTTTAACAGAGACCGAAGCTCGAATCATCCACATTTGCGTAACCGCTCTCCGTAGCCCTACAAGCCCAGCTTTTTTCTGTCCAATAATTTTTCCCACAAGACTTCGAGAGCAGTCTTCCGCACTAGTATGAATATCCGATATCTCAATACCAGTAATGTTAGCTTCATTTTCTGATAGTTGCACTTCTCCCAGCTTTTGGATTATATCAGATTCCATGAACTCTGAACTCTAATGCACTCTGAGTCGAGGATCTGAAATCCAGGAATGGAAGAAAACCAAGGGACGACAAAAGAGAAAAAGACAGCAGCAAAAACCGAAAGAGAGAAACCCTAACTATAAATCAGATCCCCAATTATTAATGGCTCGAAAACTAGAGGACAGAGACTAAAGGAAGTTGTAAATCTGACCTGATTAATCTGATAATCCACAATTTTGCGGAATGCTAGAGCATTAAGCTGGAATTTGCTCGCCAATGGAGAATGAACTCTCAGGAGAGAGAATGTAAAGTGAGGCTTGTCTTATTTGAACTGTTATCCATGCTTGTTTGCTTGTTTCATGTGTCTTTTCTTTTCTTTTTTTTTGTTCGGGACGAACAAAGGTCTTAGTGTGGGGAAGTGGTTTGTCCCATTTTTGTTGCTATTTTCGTTGGTATTTTGTGTGTCGTTTTCTCGTTTTAGGTCATTTCTTAGGATTTTTTGGTCATTTAGTCGTTTCTTGTGTTTTAGTATTATTTATGTTTGTTTACTGTTTTCGTTGTTTTTCCTCCTATTTTCTCTTGCTTTTGTGTTTTTGTGGTGGTAATGATTTCAGGTTAGAGATAAGAAAGTATCCCGTTCCGGCTGCTTGGGGATCCAGGCTGGTCCGTACGACTCAAACACGTGGGGATCGAGTTTTCTAGCTCGGGCAGAACCCGAGTGATGCTTTCCGAAAGCACACGAGCCTGAAACCTTAAGATTTCGAAAGCTTCCCAGACCTTAGCGCCGCTAAGGCCATAGCACCGCTGTGGCCAACCCAGCTAGCGGCGCTGCGCAGCATAGCGATGGGCAGACGCTGGAGCCTTTTCGCCCATAGCGGTGCTAAGGGGTTAGCGCCGCTATGCCTTGATATGTAAAAGTCGCAATTTTAGAGGGCTTTCGAATTGAAAAAAAAAAAGGGTCGAGCCTAGGGCATTTTTACACATTCACAGACATCGTAACTTCAGTTTTTCTTCACCAAAAACACATCTTTCACTCTTTGATTTGGTTTTGGGTATGAATTTTGGAGATTAATAACTCATTTTCTAGCTTTTGGATTTGGTTTGCTCATTGTTCTTTCGACATTGGATTCACTTTTAATCGTAAGCACTCCTTTTCATTTTGTGTATAAATATGATGGCTTGGGTTATTGATTATTTTGATGTTGAATCGATCATGAGTAGCTAAATTTATATGCTAGGGAATATGGAATTGATGTTTTGAATTCGTTTGCGATTATCATGTTCGTGGTTGTTCAATTTGTACGAGTTAAGCTTTTTTCTAGGGTTTTTCAATCTTTGTTCATGGGTTTCGAGAATTGTTGAAGGGTGACACCAACGTCCAATTATTTTAATTGAATTCGCTTAATTCGCGCATTAGGTTGATAATTCTGAATGGACTAGTTGATTAACCACCTCCTAGTCTTCTTTAATCTACTCTTAGAACCGAAAGGGGAAGAGTCGATCGAAATAGGCTCGTATAAACTAGGCTTGTTCGTTATTGTATTACCTAGGTGTTAAATGACTTGTTAACTTGTCGTTTAAGTTTATGCTCTTGTTACGAAAAGTTATTGAGAATGAGTGCTTGAACGTGCCGGTTATTCAAATCACTTAACCTAACAATCTCTTGCTTGGTAATCGCATTTCGAACTAAAACAGATATCCCCGACTCCCTAGCTTCTTAATCTTACTTGCTCTACGTGATCGCTTGCTATTTAATTTGCTTATTTGAATTTTTGCAGTAGTTGATTGTTTGTACTATTTTTGTTGCATTTTTCCTTATTGTTTTTTTCTTCGTTTTCCTCATTTTAGGACTTTTTATTGGTTTTTATTCATTTTTATGATTTATTATGTGTTTTGATCTATTTTGCTTTTTCTTGTGTTTTCGTGTATTTTTCCCGTTTTCTTCTTGTTTTTGGTGTGCATGCAAAAAATCCTGTGAGGATTGGATTAAGCTCGAAAATCGACCATTTAAGAACAATTAACTAGATAAGTTAGTTGGCGACAAGTGAGAAAAAGCGGAATTCGATTTCGAGTTCAGATGAATCCAAACGGGGCCAAAATGTAAAGTTGAGCAAGTTACCGACCCTTTAAGGATTGGAAGTTCCACAAAATTTGTATTCTAAGCAAAAGTGTGGTTTGCAAGCATCATTGGATAGAGGGCTTCATTAGCTACGCATAAGAAAAAACGAAACTCAATTCCGAGTCCAAATGAGCCCGAACGAGCGAAAACTGTGATGACATGCAAGTTGCCGACACAGTAGCGGCGCTAGCTAAGTAGCGCCGGGGGCAACCTTTTCTCTGTCGGCATAGTAGCGGCGCTAACCACTAGTAGCGGCGCTACTACCCCTTTTTCTACCAACTTATGATTTTTAAGCTCATTTTTTGTGATGGTTGGTACTCAATCTCTTCAATCTTCTTCAATGGCGTGAAATACACCACAAAGTGACATTTTCAGCTATTAATCTTAAGCAAGAAGGGGGATAATTTGGCTATAGAAGGGGAGCATTTACAAGCTTGAAGATCATCCCATTTCTCCCTCATTTTCACCTTGCATGGTTTGAACAAGGAGGGGTTCTTCCCCTTCTTTCCCTCTTTTTCTTTTCTTCTTTTCTTTTCTTTTCTTTTCTTCTTATTGTATTTTTCTTCATTTTGTATTTTGGAAGAAGCTTGTATTTGGATTCAACACTTGTAGGTTGTTATGTAAGTTTGTTTTCTCTGTGAATTAATTCATGCATAATGGTTAATTTAGGAGAAATGTTTTGCTGTGTTGAATTTGATATGAGTAGCTAATCCTCTAGCTATGGGTATGGGATAATCATTTCGGTTTGATTTCGTTTATGTGCATGACGATAGCTCAATCTTGACGAGTTGTTTTAATTATGAATTGATAAAATCACTTGATAGATTTTTATAACTTAGGAGTGACACTTAGGTTAATTTGTCGAAATAATCAAAGAGTGACACTTTGATTTGTGATTGAAGTTTGATTTGTTGAGTGAGAGTTTGTTAATTCTACGAATTGCTATTTGTAGAACCGAAAGGGGAGTAGTCGTAGAAATAATCGATTTCAAAATCGAGAGGGGAGATGAAACTTGGTTCGTTTAGAGTAGACATGTTCGGAGACATATTATTTATGTGTTAATTGTTTCGTTAATTTGCTCTTCTATGTTTATCCTCATATTACGAGAGTTATTGAGGTTAAACCGCTAAATGAGTTAGTTAGTCGAACCATTTAACCGAGTTATTGATTGTGTTTAACTGTGTGTAGAACTAGAAGCGATTATTCTTGATTCCCTAGTTTATATCAAACCATCTCTGAATTAGCATGTTTAGGAGTTTTATTTCTTTCAGTTGTGTTTGAATAAACGTGCCTAATATTTCGGCTGACCTTCCTCGAGAGACACGACCCAGTGTCGATTCATTCGATTCTGCTCCGAAAAATATTTACAACAGTTACCGGTAATGCGTGCGCCCCGACAAGTCGATCTTAATGGTACCCTCGGCCTGAAGCAAATCGTCCAAGATCGCCGGGAAATTGGAGGAGGAGACTGGTGTTGACCCAAAAAATCTTAGATCCATAAACTTTGACCGGTAAATCGACTGCCTTCCCAGTGGAATCTTTGCTCAAAATTTTAAGGGTAGAATGAGCATAAGGAGAGCTTCGCGATGATGTAAACGTTTTTCAGATCGGATGACTTTTGGCGGCGGCCAGCGGCGGACGGTAGTTTCCGGCGAAGATTGGCAGCTGGAGATTCGTCTCGTCGAGAGGATCCTGGTGGTAACCTTGGATTTTTCATAGCCCTCACAGATCGCCGTGAAAAAGCGTTGGAATGCACGATTTTGACTAACTTTTGCTAGATCTGAAAACTTTGAC
This sequence comes from Striga hermonthica, assembly GCA_902706635.1. Classification (NCBI taxonomy): domain Eukaryota; kingdom Viridiplantae; phylum Streptophyta; class Magnoliopsida; order Lamiales; family Orobanchaceae; genus Striga; species Striga hermonthica. The sequence goes on from CACSLK010027842.1 coordinate 8,327,635, forward strand.
CGCAAAATTGACGGCCTTCCCCGAGGAATTTTGCATGAAATTTTATGGGGAGATTCACCTCGAAGAGATATTTCCATTGATGTAAACGATTTTCCGATCGAAGTACATTTTCCGGAGGCCGGCGGCGGAGGTGGTGGCGGCCGGTGGAGAAGAAGGAGGTTTTCAAATTTTTTCAGTCGGAACTCCGCTTGACTTTTTGACGGGTCCCCCAGACGGCGCCAATGAAGTGAAATAGATTTCACCCGGGCTCCTTCAACTCGAACAGCCTCCGTACCTGCAGAACCCAACACTGGGGGTGGCCTCGGCGTCGGACCTCCGATGCCTAAGTCAGGACTCAGATCGAGAGAGAAAGAGAGTGTAGTATGGAATGAATAGAGAATGAGAGAATGTGCTACCTAGCCTACCTTAGCCCCCTTTTTATAGGGGGGTGTACCTTTTGGGCTCAAGTTGGGCCTGACCCATATCATCATGTTATATGTCTTACTCCATACGTGGGTTTATCCTCCAATATGTTTTCTTGTATTCATTAAACCCGGTCTAGTATAATATCTTATATCAAGACTCTTCTTATTTGAAACCGTATCAATGCTCGTGTCTTGTTTTCTTTTCTTTTTGTTCGGGACGAACAAAAGTTCAAGTGTGGGGGAGTTGTTTGTCCCATTTTTGTTGCATTTTTTGTGCTTGTTTTGCTTTTATTTTTCCCCCGTTTTAGGTTTTTTTCTTTCGTTTTTAGTTTGTTTCGTGTTTTATTATGTGTTTTCGTTCATTTTGAGTATTTAGGTGTTTTTCGTTTGTTTTTCCGGTCTTTTTTGTGTTTTGTCGTTTTTGGTGTGTAGGTCGGGAGCTTCGGGCGAATTTTCTCTTCAGTAAAAATTGATTTCAAGAACATAATTGAATAGAGGGGTTCGTTTCCGACACGTAAGAAAAAATGGCACTCAATTCCGAGTTCGAACGAGCTCAAACGAGCCCAAAACGCGAAGTGGCGCAGCCCAGACGTTAGCGGCGCTAACCCCTGCGCGAACATATTTTATAAATCTCGATTTTTTCTCAATTTTTCGAGGGCTTTACATTGGGACTCGTTCCCAGCACCGAAAAATCACCTCTAAACTCATCATTATCGTTTTTAACCCTTAAACACTTGAATCTTCATCATGGATTGATCTTGGAGAGTTACATTCCAAGGTTTGCTTTCTTGTTTTTGGGTTTGCTTGTACTTTGGATACCTTGGCTTTTATATTAATCGTAACATTAATTGTCGCTTAATCTATGGGATTGGTGATATGTGTTGATATGGTGCTTTGTGTTGAATTCATTATGCGCAGCTAAATTCGATTGCTAGGGATATGGGATGATTGTTCTTGTTTAACATGTATTTGTCGGGCTTGATTTGTTCATTTTTGTGTGAGTTGATTTAATTTGGAATTGCTGAATTCTTGTTCGATTGATTTATATAATCGAAGAGTGACACTTCGATCTTGCATTTGGTAACGATTGAATGTTGGTTAGTCGAGTTAGGGTTTTGTTGATTCTGAATGGTTAGTTGATTAATTCTCTTCTAATTTAATTAGCGACTTTTAGAACCGAGAGGGAAAAGTCGTAGACCTAGACTCACATGAGGTAGATGATTTCGTAACTGAATAATCTATGGTTTTGGATTGAAATACATGTTTGTCGGTGTCTTGTCCATTGTTACGAAAAGTTGATGGGATTGGATAATTGACATGTATTGTGTGCTCGAGCTTGTTCGTCTATGTTCAGTCCATTGTTACGAAGAGTTATTGGGAGCGAACTGCTAGATGTTTAAGCGAGAGCGTCAATCTGGAATAGAATGATCAATGTCTCGGTTTTGCAAATAGAACTTGAATTGATTATCCCCGATTCCCTAACTTCTCATCTTCGTGTCATTTATATTTTTAGGTAGATTGTTGATTTTCGTTATTTCTTAGTTAATCATTGCTCCAATCCTCTATCTGATTAGTATGTTTAGGTTTTATTTTCTTTTTATGTGTGATCGATACCACTTCTAAATTTCGAACCGCATTCCTCGTGAGATCGATCTGGGGAACGAATCTTTCGATTCGGTGCTCGGAAAAAAAAAACAATTTGTGCTACAACACATTACAAAGAGGAATCTAGAAGGGAGTCGACCTGGTCGTATGATTAGACCGTCTAATAATAAAGATTAAGAGATCAGAAGGAATATTACTAGAATAAGAACCACATGTGGATAGGTCTATGTGGCCTACACAATCAGGTAGTTTGGTCACTTGGGCATTACGAATGGGTAGCTCGGGCTCAGGACAACCCGTCTGGGCAGTCTTGGCCAACAAGGTAATACCCCTTTATAAAGGGGTGATGTATGATCATCCAAATTCTACACACTATTGCTTACATACAAAGGAGAAATTCTATTGGAAGACCTAACTTTTAGTATATGTATTAATATAAGGCCTGAATTTTATACTTTTTCAACTGAAGGTTTACAATTTATGTTATTCTCACTTTAAGACTTACTTTTTAGTTACCTTTTCATTATAAGACCCAACTAACTTTACTTTTTCATATAAATATGTAAAACAATTATTATGTGAATAAAAATATTATTATTATTATTATTATTATTATTATTATTACTACTATTATTATTATTATTATTATTATCTATATTTTACATACTCATAATAAAAAATAACAGATATCTTTAGTAAAATTATATTAATAAAAAACGTAAAGTTATGATTCAGATGTCTCATTATGAAAATAGAACTTGAATTGATTATCCCCGATTCCCTAGCTTCTCATCTTTGTGTCATTTATATTTTTGGGTAGATTGTTGATTTTCGTTATTTCTTAGTTAATAATTGCTCCAATCCTCTATCTGATTAGTATGTTTAGGTTTTATTTTATTTTTATGTGCGATCGATACCACTTCTAAATTTCGAACCGCCATCCTCGTGAGATCGATCCAGGAAACGAATCTTTCAATTCGGTGCTCGATAAAAATAACAATTTGTGCAACAACACATTACAAAGAGGAATCTAGCTTAAGGGAGTCGACCTGGTCGTATGATTAGACCGTCTAATAAGAAAGATTAAGTGATCAGAAGGAATATTACTAGAATAAGAACCACATGTGGATAGGTCTACGCGGCCTACAAAATCAGGTAGTTTGGTCACTTGGGCATTACGAATGGGAAGCTCGGGCAGCAAGACAACCCGTCTGGGCAGTCTTGGCCAACAAGGTAATACCCCTATATAAAGGGGTGATGTATGATCATCCAAATTCTACACATTATTGCTTACATACAAAAGAGAAATTCTATTGGAATGCCTAACTTTTAGTATATGTATTAATATAAGGCCTGAATTTTATACTTTTTCAACTGAAGGCTTACAATTTAGGTTATTCTCACTTTAAGATTTACTTTTTAGTTAACTTTTCATTATAAGGCCAACTGATATGGGATATTATATACTGGACCGGTGGTCGAGCAGAACCAGACACCGACCACATAGAACGTCGAGTAGATAGCAGCGGTTAAGGGAATCGTAAGTGGTCGACAGATACGAACTATCCGAGGATATGGTCGAGGAAAGACGATCGAGGAAGCATGGACGCGCAAAACTGATAGAATACCAGAGCACTCGGGAATCTCCAGCACGTGAAGGAAAAGACACGCGGCAGGCTGTGATTGGTCAACGACCGTAACAAACTCTGATATTCTCTGACAAAAGTGACGCGTTTCTGACACCGAAGATAGTGGAGGCGCGCGGTTGAACGGACGAGCAGAGGACAGTTGGCCGAACTCGCCTTGCTCGCGCGTGCAGCTCAGGTAACTCGCCCTTATAAATAAGGGCGAGAATCCTCATTTTCCACACAATCTCATATACTCATACATCTTCATATACATTAATCTCTCAAGATCTGACTTGAGCGTTGGAGGCTCTTCACCGGAAAACACCTCCGGTGTGGGAGTTTCGTGCAGGTTCCGCGTTCAACCGGCGAGGAAGGCAAGCTTAGAGCAGTTTCTAGCCGGTCCGGGTGCGAGACTTGTATTACCAACTAACTTTACTTTTTCATATAAATATGTAAAACAATTATTATGTGAATAAAAATATTATTATTATTATTATTGTTGTAAAAAAATATTGAAGGTTATTTATAACTTCACTAAAAAGCTAAACAATCAAAACTAAAAAGCTAATAAAATATAACCTTCAATGATGTAATTTTTCATTGTTAAACTTTTTGCATAAATATAATTTATATAGTTTCGCATCATTGTAATTTATATAGTTTCATTTTCTATTAATATAATTTTACTAAAGATATTTTTTTTATTATAAGTATGTAAAATATAAATTACAGAATAATACTACCTCCTATTTTTTTTAGATGTCATTTTAGCTTTATCAACAATTAACAAAATAAATGTCGTTTTGGATCTTTTGTACATATTTTTCTATTATTATCCTCATCTAATTAATAAATATAGTACGTCTTTTCATATTCACTATTCGTCTTTTCTCTCAACATTCATCTCTATCCTCATTATTGAAGGTTATTTATTAGCAAAAAAAATATTCTTAATTATTGTGCAACTTCTCAAAACGATATTTATTAAAAATAGGAGGGGGTAGTAATAATAATAATAATGATAATAATAATATTTTTATTCACATAATAGTTATTTTACATATTTATATGAAAAAGTAAAGTTATTGGGCCTTATAATGAAAAATTAATTAAAAAGTAAGCCTTAAAGTGAGAATAATCTAAAATGTAAGTCTTCTTTTGAAAAGTATAAAATTCAGGCCTTAAATTAATACATATACTAAAAGTTATGCCTTCCAATGGAATTTCTCCTACATACAAACTATATTGCTAATAGTCATCGTCTTCTTCATACACTTTACGACTTGATCGTCAGAGGCTCTATGCGGAGGTCACTCCCGGCGCTGTTTTGCATGTCTTTCTACCTAACGTGAGGGAATCCAAGGTTGTTCATGCTGTAAACATCAAAGATCTTGAATAAATAATTTGTGTGTATACGAAACACTTACTTGATGCGGAAGACGACATAATTTGTGATCTTGATCTTGATGATCACAAGAGGCTTGATCTATTGTGAGAACTAAATTAGCTTCTTCCTCCTGTTCGTTCCTTAACGTAGCAGAAAACTGATGGGAAAAACTGCGTACCCTAATAGGAGGAGAGAGGACTAATTTATATAGGGTGGCTTTAGATCTGGTACGTCCATCAAGTATCCAGATTAATGGCTTAGATCTGTTTGACCATTAATTAAAGACTAGCCCAGTAGGATAATTAATTGTGAGCCCAATACTTTCGGGCCACATATTCTTACATTTTCCCACTTGGTCCGAAAGTCCATAATATAATGGTATAACATTAGTTGCGCATAAACAAATCTCATTATGCCATACATCATAATAAACTATGACATGATAAACCATATAGTGAGAGTTATGACGGTTGTACACTCTCGATTCGCATACTTCCTTCCACATACTACTACACTAATAGTTCAACACATCAAGTTTCATAATTATATATGAATATCATAATGTCCACTTAATTGTCATAAAGACATTAATTTCTTGTTCTAAACATAATGTATACAAAATCATAATGAACAAGAAATTCGATAATAGTCAGAAACATAACATCAATGAGCTCAAGAGTGTGCCATAACATCATCATAATCAATCATCAATACAACCAAGACCCATTATATGTACATGTCCTTTAAATGTCTTTGGTTGCAAACCATTAGTCAACGGATCGTTAATCATAAGGTCCGTTCTTATATGTTCAATGCACACTCTTTGTTTCTGAACTTCCTCCTTAACGGCAAAATACTTTAATTCCATGTGTTATGCACCTTTGGAATATTTGTCGTTTTTGGAGAAGAAAACTGCTGCGGAATTATCACAATACAATTTAAGTGGCTTGGTAATGGTGTCGACAACCCCAAGTCCCGAAATAAAGTTCCACAGCCATAATGCATGAATTGTAGCCTCAAAACAAGCCACAAATTCAGCCTCCATGGTAGATGCAGCTATGACAGACTGCTTGGCACTTTTCCATGAAATTGCTCATTCGGTGAGGAGAAAAACCTAGCCAAACGTTGACTTGCGACTGTCAAGGCACCCAACAAAATCTGAATCTGAATATCCAATCACCTCATGGCAATCAGATTTCCTAAATGTGAGCATATGATCCTTCGTCCCTTGAAGGTATCTCATCACTTTCTTTGCAGCTTTCCAGTGATCCAATCCAGGATTACTTTGATATCGACCAAGCATTCCAACAGCAAAGCTAATATCAGGCCTCGTGCAAGTTTGCAAGTACATCAAACTGCCCACAACAGAAGCATATGGAATTGATTCCATACTCTTACGTTCCACATCATTCTTAGGGCATTGCATAAGACTAAACTTGTCCCCTTTCTGTAATTGGACAACACTTGGTGAACAATTGTTTATACTAAATCTCTCAAGAATTTTCTCGATATATGCTTTCTGAGACAACCCCAACAATCCTTGTGATCTATTCCGAAATATTGAAATTCCAATCACATAGGATGCCTCTCCCATATCTTTCATTTTAAAATTCTTTGAGAGAAAATCTTTAGTCTCATGCAAAATTCCCAAATCATTAGCAGCAAGTAGGATATCATCAACATATAGAACCAAAAATATAAACTTACTCCCACTGATCTTCTGGTAAATACACCGATCAACAGTGTTTTCTTGAAAACAAAAAGACGTGATGGTATCATTAAACTTAATATACCATTGTCTGGAAGCTTGTTTAAGTCCATATATTGACTTCTTAAGTTTACACACCATGTGACCCTTTCCTTCTATGGAAAAACCCTCGGGTTGATCCATATAAACTTTATCATCTAAGTCCCCATTAAGAAAGGCCGTTTTCACATCCATTTGATGTAACTCTAAATCATACTGAGCTACTAAAGACATAATGATCCTCAAAGAATCTTTCTTAGAAACAAGTGAAAAAGTCTCCTTATAATCAATGCCACCTTTCTGAGTATAACCCTTGGCAACAAGTCTAGCTTTATGTCATTCGATATTGCCACTCGAGTCGCATTTGGTCTTAAAGACCCACTTACACCCAACTCGTTTTGAACTTTCTGGCAATTCTACTAGATCCCAAACATTGTTTTTAGCCATAGAGTTTAACTCTTCTTTCATAGCATCAATCCATTTATGAGACTCGTCACTGTTAATAGCTTGTGAAAACGAAACAGGATCTTCATCAATGCTAGTATCATAATCCAACTCTTGCAGATAAACCACATAGTCATCTAAAATAGCAGATCTTTTCACCCTTGTAGGTTTACTTAATGCTATTCCACGTGGTTCATTTATATTAGTTGGTGGCAAGTTAGTCTCTTCTGGGGTACTACATCATCCAAATTTTGTCCACCATTATTTTGTGGTTGTGGAACAGTATTTGGTGCAACTGTGGATATTGGAACATTAATGGGTAATGGAACATCAACCATTATTTCATTAATTTCCACAGTCTCTTTAGCACTCCCACTAACTTCACCATTTTCAATAAATCTAGCATTGCCCGTTTCAACGATTCTAGAACTATGATTAGGACAGTAAAACATGTACCCTTTGGACTTCTCTAGGTAACCAATAAAGTAACCACTCACAGTTCGAGAATCTAATTTCTTTTCATGTGGGTTGTATACTCGTGCTTCTGCCGGACAACCCCAAACATGCAGGTGTCTCAAACTAGGTTTCCTTCCAGTCCATAACTCAAAAGGAGTTTTAGGAACTGCCTTACTAGAAATTCTATTTAGCAGATACACGACAGTATTAAGTGCATACATCCACAAAGATTTGGGTAATGATGTTACTTATCATACTCCTAACCATATCAATTAATGTTCTATTTCGCCTTTCCGCTACACCGTTTTGTTGAGGTGTGCCTGGCATACTATACTGTGCACATATGTCATGTCTTTCAAGAAACTTAGCAAATGGACTGGGATTTTGTCCCGATTCATCATACCTTCCATAGTATTCACCACCTCTATCAGAACTTACTATTTTCACCTTTCTGTCTAACTGCCTTTCAACTTCATTAATGAAAACCTCAAGTGCATTTGCAGCTTGAGATTTTTCCTTCAGCGGATAGACATAACCATAACGTGAAAAATCGTCTACAAAGGTAATGAAATACTTTTCTCCATTAAAAGATGGAGCATCAAAAGGTCCACATATATCGGCGTGTATAATTTCAAGAAGTTGACTACTTCTTGTGCCTCCTTTCTTGTTATGTTTGGTTTGCTTTCCCTTAATGCAATCCACACACAACCCAAGATCAGTAAAATCTAGATCCAAAAGAATCTTATCTTTCACCAACCTTTGCATTCTTTCTTTGGATACATGACCCAAACGTTTATGACACAAGAAAGCAGAGTTCTCATTTGCTACACCACGTTTAATTCCAATGTTTTGATGAACACACATTAAAGATGCACAAAAATTAACATCAAGTTTCAGTTTATATAAACCATCCATAAGAATTCCAGAACCAATAACGGAATCATGTTTATCAAACAAACTGAAACATCCATGTCCAAACTTAAAGGAAAACCCAAGAACATCAAGTCTAGAAATAGACATTAAGTTTCTAGAAAATGAAGGTACATAGAGAGTTTGTAAAAGATCCAGGTGGTTCCCGGAATCTAAAACAATACGATAAGTCCCTATTCCTTCAATTGGGGCCTTCATACGGTTCCCCATGAACAAGAAGTTCTCATTTGGGTTTATGCTCTGGATTGTAAGAAATCCCTGCATCACATTAGAAACATGAGTTGTAGCACCAGAATCCAACCACCAAGTATTTGAAGGAACTTCATACAAGTTTGATTAGAAACATACAAAGATATTAGAAATACCTTTCTTTTCAAACCAAGACTTGCGTTTCAAGCAATCTTTCTGTACGTGACCTTCTTTCCTACAGAAATAACATTTATTGTCCCGATTTTCCTTCTTTTCATCATTAGTGATCTGTGACACTTTAACAGGTCCTTTCTTCTTAAAATTGTTGGATTTTGGTTTGAGAACATCATTAGCTCCTCGACCAACAAGGTTGACTGTATGAACTCCTTGTGCCTTAAGTCTTGTCTCCTCCTGAACAAGCTTACTGGCCAATTCATTAACATCCCACTTATCCTTAAT
>CACSLK010027842.1:8347146-8359170 GCA_902706635.1 Striga hermonthica
ATGTATAAAAAATAATTACAATAAAAAAAATATAAAATATAAATTTAATATAGATTATAAAATTCAAAATAAAAGATTTTTTATGTATATATTTTTTTGTGTATATATATATATAAATATTTTTTTTTGATGTAAATATATAAATCAAGCTTTTAATAAAAAAATTGAGAGAAAGAGAGAGAAGAGATTAGAGAGAGATGAGAGAAAGAGAGATTTTTGGTGTGAAAAATGAAGGGGGGGGTATTTATAGATTTTTTTAGGATTTTTTTTTTATTAAAACCGAATTTTCGGTTTTTTTTTTGTACGGGCCGACGGTTGGGATTGATCACGGCCGTTGGATCTCAATGGCTATAAGGAACCAACGACCAGCATATTCTTTTTTTTTTTGAATTCAGACCGTTGGGCCAGGCCCGGCCCGCAGCCCGGGCCGAACGGTAATATTTTTGTCAGGTTTATGTCAGCACAACAGGTGGTCAGACGGGTCGGGTCGGGATGGTCCAACCGGCCCGACCCGAATAATAAAATATTAAAAAAAATAAATAAATAAAAGGGCGGGCCCAAACCCGGCAGCGGGCCAACCGGTCCCTGCCCGGCCCGGCCCGCCGGGACAAAACAAAAAAACCATGACCCTTAACCGGACCGGATTGGCCGCGGCCCGGTTCTCGAACCCGACACTATTCATGCCAGTACCAGTATCGGGCCGGGCCGAGCCGGTACCGGGTCACGGGCTGGGCCGCCCGTGGCCATGTCTACTAACGGGAATCTAAACTATCACAATGCACCTACAATAATACATACTTCCAAAAGGAGAATAGGGATCCCAAAATGATAATAAAAACCAAAAGACACGAAAAACACAGAAAAACACTTCATACACACCTACAAAAATGAAAAAAAAAAAACAAATATAGCCCTCGACATCCAAGGTCGGCCACCTATACAGATCGTGTCTTTCCTCTAGTCTTAGATCCAGAAACTACCACGAAGCCTACCTGAAGCCAACACCAATGAACTCGACCCACGCCCAGGTGACTACCCCACCCCTAGCTGGAGAAAAATGTGCTAACCTCCACCACACCACCACCACTTCGAGCCCAGCCCAAACCACGACCAGCAAGATTTGATGACTACTACTCATGATTAGCGGATTCCGAGTGAGTTTCTAGGCTAAGGTTTACGAAAGGCATCCCCTCGCCCACGCACTAGGAGCAAAGGGGTCATGTGATAGAGCTCACTCTCTTCAGCCCCAACCACCCCAACATGCCGTCAAAGCCATGCCTCGTCCCACCGAAACACCAACGCCTTCATCCTCCACCACCGCTCGGGAGACAACAACCTCTGGCTCATAAGATGACCTGTGAAATCGACGAAACCCTTACAACCCAGTCGTTCGATCTGCCCGTCCGGCGTAAGAAAATCGACATAAGAGGGAGAGAGTTGTGCAGCCAAGGGGTGGTCGTCGTCGGGAGCCCGACGGTCCACTGGAAAAGGCCAGACGGCGCTGAAAGATTTAGGGCAGAGGAAAGAAAGGGGTAAAGGAACGCGTAGAGAGAGAGAGAGAGAGAGAGAGAGAGAGAGAGAGAGAGAAAGAGAGAGGTAGTTGAGTATGAGTTTGGATGAAATTTGAGTATGAATCCTAGTCAAGGATCTAACGCCCCAAATCTTTTTATATACATAAGCTCGACTTTTGTTCCAATTATAGAAAGTTTTATATTTATTCCAAGTTCTATTTATTTATCTAACATTTTAAATTGATTTATAAATTCTAAGTCTAAGCCATGGATGATCCGTTTGATTTTTAGTTCTAAAATTTAATTTGTTTAGCCTAAGTATCAGTTCATTTTTCGAGGAAAAATGGCCTTGACCTTGACCATTTTATTTACCGAATCAAGCATTAGAAATATCAGAAATTTTATTTAATATATGCCGAAGCCCGGTCGAGCCCTCATCAAACCGCGGTCCAACAACCCGCTCGGCCCTTGGTCAATCCCAACATATTCGAGCCCAAGCCCAAATGTTGGCCCAATAAAAGTTTTGAGCCCATATTTCAAATCCAATTTTTAGTGCAAGAAACTTAGTCCTAATTCTAGTCCAAGGCTCAAGTCCCTCATTAATTTATTTGGCCTGAGTCTTATGCATTAAATTTTTTACTATATTCTTTCAATTTTAAATTCAAGACTAGGCACTATATATATAAGCTCGACTTTAGTTCCAATTATAACAAGTTTTATATTTATTACAAGTTCTATTTATTTATCTAGTATTTTAAATTGATTTATAAATTCTAAGTCTAAGCCATGGAGGATCCATTCGATTTTTAGTTCATAAATCATATTTATTTAGCATAAGTTTCGGTTCATTTTTCGAGGAAAAATATCCGTGAACTTGGCCATTTTATTTCTCGAATCAAGCATTAGGAAAATCGATTTTCTTTTAATATGGGTCGAAGCCCGGTTGAGCCGAGGCCTCGGTCCAAGCCCATCAAGACGCGGCCGAACAACCCGCTTTGCCCTTGTCCGAATCCAACATTTTCTAGCCCAAGCCCAATGGTCGGTCTAATTAAATTTTCGAGCCCATATTTCCAAGCCCAATTTTAGTGCAAGAAGCCCAATCCTAATTCTAGTCCATGGACCAAGTCCCTCATTAATTTATTTGGCCCAAGTCTTATGCATTAGGTTTTTTTATCATAGTCTTCCGATTTTAAATTCAAGACTAGCATTAAATGTCTACCTACCATGAGTGTACTATAGGGGACAAGCGTAGGATAAATCCAAATTTTCACAACTACCATGTCCTCTAACCCTAGTTGTATAAATAGAGTGCTTATTCACTTCGCCTCCATTTTCCCAACACTCTAAGCTCTCTCAAAAATATATTCTTATTCCCAAATATGTTCTAAGTTCAAAATTCACCTAGCCTTAGCCACTCAAGCATACTCAGCCATCTCAAGAACCGAGCCTCCACGCCCAGCGACCCAGCCTTGCCGTCCGTGAGCAAGTCCGAGCCACCTGTGGGCCTAAGCCCAACCCTCAGCTCCCTCACATCCAAGACAAGGCCGAGACCACCCGAGCACCCAGACACACGCGAGCAGCACCACAAGCCCCTAACCACTTCTTAAACCCTAAAGCCACAAAAATCGCATGGCACGGTCCACGACCCGCATAAAATCTCATGTTCTGATAATCCTCTCATTCGGTCCGGGCATCTATAGCACAAGTCTCGACCTCAACCATATCTCTACAAACCCGAAGAAGGTAGGAACCCAAACCCCCCTCTCATGGCTTATATATAAATTATAAAGTATTTTAGAAATGTAAAATCAAAAAAAAAAAAAAATTGAGCTAGAATGAGAGATCTAGATTCATTGCCTTTAATATGCTAAAATTCGTACCTTGAGCTATGCCTGTTCAAAAATTGTAATTTAAATTCTATAAATCTTAGAATGTTGTGGAGATGTTGTGACATAAATTTATAAATTTTTGGAGTTCATCTGCTATGTGAACTAAAATAGTAGATCTAGATCTAAAATGAACATTTTGTGTTGAACAAGTTATAGATCTGATATTGCTGCAATATTTTACCCAAAAATCTTAAATATGTTGGTTGTGTGTTATATTTGAGGAATTTTGAAGGTCGTTTGATATGGTAAAAAAATCAAGACTTTAGCCTTGAATTGGTGAATTTTTAGAAGCCTTATATGATGTGTTCTTGCTGAGGTTGATAGATCTTAAATCCTCATAAATCATATTGAGTTTGTGGTTAAAGTTTTAGCTGAAAAGGAGTTAGGGTAACCGGAAAACTAGAATCCTAGATCGACTCATTTTTAAGTGCCGAGTAATTTTGAAATTCGAGCATATTTTCCCGAGTCATCATAATTTATATGAACTCTAAATGCCATACAAAGCCTAACTAACCCCGGGTTGCTGACAAAATCGTCAGCCGGCAGGCGACTGCGTGCATCGGCCAATGCCCCGTGCCCGCTTCCTTCCCCGCGTGCGCCCCTACCTGTGCCCCGTCACTTGGAGCTGACCGTCGCTAGTGCATGCCCTGCCGAGTCCGACCGAGTCGCGCCCCTGCGCTTTTTCCCACATTCGTGCACCCACCAACCTGCCAACATGTCGCGCCCCGTCAGCCGCGGTCCAGAGCGCCCATGTGCCAATGGTAGTGGCATCCTTTGAACTCGTGCGCTACGAAACCGTGCCCAACACGGTCCGCGCATGTCGAGATCTGCCGTGCCAAGTTAACCCTGACCACAGTCGATCCGGGCTGCACCTAGCCATTAAGCGGCCGACCAGTTCCCGAGCAATTCACCAGTCCAATCCAGCCGAACCGGTCTGACAAGCCCGGGTGGATCAATATTTTCCATTTCAGAGTTCTGATTTGAGCGTGAACCGAGATTTAAGCATTTTTCCGAACTGAGTCAGTTCAAGTTTAAGTCAGATAAGTAGTTCCGGACTTAGAGAATTTCTCAAAAACCTTAGATAGCTTGAAGATAGAAATTGTTTAACTTAGCTCATTAATTTTTCTATTTTTGGCAAGTCGATAGAGTTAAAGAAGATAATGAGTTTAAACAACTAGTAAGATCATATATATTAAAGAACGGAGTTTTTTAGATGAGTTGAGTATTTAGAATATATTCGCTCAAATTTTGTAGCTTGAAGAGAGTCAAGCCTCCGACATGATACATTCAGCACTTGCATTTCAGTATATCAGGTGGGGACCTCGTACTGGGTATTTCATTGTCTATAATCATTTTATCATGATTAAGCTATGTACGTAGATTAGCCATAGCTTGGGAAAGTCATATCGTCTGGATAGAGGTGAGCCTACCTTTATTATCATCCAAGGTTCTGAGGGAGGCAATTTTTCCTTAATGTACCCTCAGAGTGTGCACATGATTTTCCCGACCTAGTAGTCGAGAGTTAGTAAGCAAGTTCAGTTCCATTCAATTCATTTGTATACATGCTTATTTCATGATATTGTTATTATGGTTGATGTATATTCAGTGTCGGTTTCTGCAGAGCATAGTGGTTTTGCTCACACCCCCACTCTCTATTTTTTAGGTGACAGAGTCCAACGTGACGCGTGAGCGAGCATGATGGATGTGGTCATAAGCTAGTGGATTTTTGAAGAATGCACTTATTATGTTATTATGATTGAGACTATGAGACATCAAACATCAAAACTAGTGGATTTTTATCATGTTTTATCATTTTTGATAAATGTACTCCCTATGTGTGTTTTACATGTTTCAGCTTTCGAAATATGAGACTATGAGACATCAGACTATGCATGTTTAATTCCCGTATCTCTATGGTACCTTATCCAAATGGATTTTATTTGGTTGCATACACGAGTATTCTTTGTCTGAGTTATGAAAGAGATAAGTAAGTTAAGTAGCTTCGTGCGAGATAGATAAAATGTTTTCGAAATTTAAGTCAAAGTTTTCAAAAATTAATAGAAAAAAATTTACTCAAATTTTTATAAGACTGGAAATAGAAGGCGAGGTGTTACAGAGGATATTTAATTACACACAATTATATACTCATTAAAACTAGTTTGTGAGTCATTTTGAGTAAATAAGAAATAATTAAGAACAAAATTTAGTATTTTTTTAAGTTCATTAAATTTGGTACTAAAGACTCAATTGTAGGTACTCACTTAATATTAAATGAGTATCATTACACTATTGAGTCAGTATAAATCTCATAAAATTGCAAAAAATTAGAGTAATCCATTTTCGTTGAACAAAGTCGATTCTAATTGACTAGTAATAGGTACTACATATAATGCATCTGGTATCATGTTTAAGATAAACACGTACCATATTAGTACTTGTGATTTTTTTAATTTGTCATGTCTACCATGTCACATTATTCGTTCACGTGTGAGTGGTCGGAATATAGACGAATGTAAAATATATAGGTAAAATTTGGATAGTCAAGTATGATCATTCATTGAGATAAAGAGTATAAGCAACGTTTGTTCATTTGTGTGTTGGGTTCATGACTGCTACCCAAGGATATTTAATTACACATATTTATAAACTTATTAAAACTAGTATGTGAGTGATTTAAACTAACAAAAACATCAACTGAGTTGGTACTGAAGACCCATAAAAAAGTACTTACTGAATATATAATGAGTACCGTTACACTATTGAGTCGATATAAATCTCATTATCGTTGACCAAAATTAAAGTACTCCACATTCTTTGACCAAAGTCGGTACTAAATTCTACGTATGAGGTATTATCATACACTATACCTGGTACCATTATTAAGACAAAATGATAGCAGAATACTAATTATGATTTTTTATCGTTAAAAAAGTAGGTACTATGAGGACACAAGATTGATACTTTACACCACAAAGTGAGTACTTATTAATGATGGATTGAGTGAGTATAGATATAATAACGCTGACAAAAAAGGCACGGAATTAGAGGAATTCATGTTCGTTGGCCAAAGTAAGTGCTAAATCCAAATTTAAAAGAAAAATATTTCAAGTTTTCAAATCGCCATGGATGATCTAGCTCTCGCACTTCTCGTGAAGGTATTTAAGGGCATATGTAACTCCAAGAATTTTGTTCAGACTTCTTTCCCAAATAAGGAATCTCATTAAATGGGTATGGTTGTTCAGAGTCCTATCCAAGTTCCCGTTTTCTATATACTCATAATCAGAAATGCAAAATGGGTGATTGGGTTTTTCCCACAAAATGACTTCGTATGGAGGACCGCCACGTTCCACGACTGCCTAGAGGTACATGATTTTAATTAGAGGCCTTACGGCTAGCTTTCTCCAGGAGATCGACCGACCACGCCACGTTTCGAGAATCAGAAAATTCTTTCATAGAGGAAGCTTGGGTGGTTTGGGACTTTCGTCAAGCACGTGGAATGCGTCGGGGATGTTGACCCTGACATAGCTGGTCATGTCGAGGATGAGTCGGCGTCGGTTGAGACAGTTTGGTGGCAGAGCTGGTTAGGTCGAGGATGAGTCTGTCGGGGATGTTATATGCTTAACACATACAATTTGATCAGATAGCCCAGGAAGACAGAGGAATAGACAACACTGAATTTTCCCTTCAAAATAAGATCACTCGTGACTCTAGCGAGAAAGGCCCCTCAAGTAGTTGAGGAGGGTTTCAAGGTCTTCTGCAAGCTGATGTTGTTGAAGGTCAAGAAGACCCCACGAACGAAGCGAAGCGCAGTAAAGGATAAAATATTGGTGAAGCGAAGTGAAGGAAAGGAGAGCATCCCACTTTGGTAAGACACTCACTTCCCCAATTTCCTCCGGCCTTTAAATTCAAATTCTTCTTTATTTCCCGGCTATCCTCCATTTCCAAAATATCTAACTGAGATCCCAACCATGGGATTGTGTGCGGATTTTTAGCAATCTGAACCTTTTCCGACCCCGCAGAGAATACGGCTGGTGTACGCATTGTGGAACCTGAATCCATGGGCCGTAGAATGGTTCGACCCCGACTTATAGCCCTTTTAAGAAAGATTTAACTACTCACACGTAAAACGTTAATCATACCTAGGTATCCTCCCGGACCATATGTCTTTTGAAGTCTAGTTCTCTTTTCCTGTAATAACACTTGTCTGCCATGTTGCCTTGTCGTTTACAAGCTTGAAGGCTCATTTTCTGCACTCGATTGAGGTCTGGAAGAAAGTAACAGGACCAACTCGAACGTGATGACTCTACAGAGAGAGAGAGAGGTAAAACAAAAAAGAGCAGTTCGAATTTCTTAAGTCGTTCAACTCCGAAAATTCAATCCAAATACTTTGAACAAAATGTGACACTAATATACTACCTTTGCAACCGTCATGATCGACTTTGTTCTAGTAACCAGTAACTAAAACCCTTTTCTCATTTATTGCAATAGCAAGTAGACCGCACATTCTGGCTAGTTGTGCTCCAATACGAAATCCAGACAATTTTTTCCCAGTCGGACACTAAAAACTTCACGCCGAAAACACTCCAACTTCATGCCGACAACACTCCAACTTCACGCCAACAACACTCCAATCTCAAAGAACTCCACTTCAAACACCTCTCACCATAGAAATGGAGAAAAAAAAGAGACTAATAAATTATTGTTGGAATATTTTTACAGAACAACATACATTAGTAGAGAATATTTTAACCCATCACCTGAATCAATCCATGCTTACACGACTAACATATTTTGGGATACAAAAATAAACCAATTTTTTTTTAACAATAACAAAATCACAAAGAGGAGCTAAAAGATGAACTGAAATTTACCTTATCAAAGCGACCCCCCACTCAAAATCATTCATCAAACCAATTAAGATAACTGTGGATGAGCAACAAGAATCAAATCATGACCAACATAAACAAATTCTAGTGACAATTGAACAATTATAAACCCACTAATTGTCACAACATAACACAACGGAATATATATGTATATGGTAAGTCAACAAATACTCGGCCACGGTCTTTTATAGTTGATGTATGTGAAGAGACAAAATAGAGTTGAACATCTCCAACAACAAAGAAACCAAAGACATAGAGCAAAATAAAAACCTATTAGTCTCCGAGTTTTGAATCTTAGGCAGCAACCCCACCGAGAACTCATGCGTAATTGAACGATGACCCTGAGAAGATAAAAAATTTGGTAGGATCTGAAACCAACATATTTTACAGGAATGTAATGCTTATCAGAAAACAAATAACGAAATACTAATAGGTTCAATATCTGCTAAACATTAAAGGGTGATCTGTAATTAAAAGAGAGTAAAAAAAACAACAAAAATACCAGCAAAATCGACGTCGTTTGGGTTCTCCTTCAACAGTCCACCTTGCGCAAACTGTGGCTGCTCTCTGCTAATTTTTTTGCTTCAGTTCTCGACCTCCGCGAATTACAGACAAAGAGAGGGATTGAAAACCCTAATTTGCAGCTTGAAAATACTCGTGAAACTCATATCATCCACGCTTGCAAGGTACACTCTGCATCTCTCTCTCTCTCGCTCTCAAGGAACTCGAATTTGAATTAATTTTTCTTTTAGAAGAATCTCTGCGTGAATCAATGTGAATTCATATTAAATCAGATAAGAGGACGCGTGAAAATATCTATTTGATTGCCTAAAAAACAGGAAATAAAATTGACGCATGAATATGGAGGTATCTATTTGATTGCCTAACAAAAATAACAGAATGAATGGCAATTAAAAGATATGTATGCCTTAATAAACGACAAGTAATATTTTTTGGAATGATTGAAAAAAAATAAATAAAGATAACGTTTAATAATTTTTAGAATTTATAATTGGTTTTCAGAAATGGGAAGTCAATGGTAATGTTGACCGGTTTTTTAAAGTTTCCCTAAATGATTTTTTTTACCTCCCTCTTTCAATTATTATAGATGTTGTCATTGGCTTGAGTGTGTTTAAGCGATGCACCAATCTTTTCATCTACATTTATCTTGAATGTTCGTAATGTGTATCTGGATAGATCATAAGGTAGAAGATCGCGAGGAAAGTTGTTGAGCCCATCTCTTACTTGTCAAAAGTGTGTCCAACCTAAACTTTAGCTATCTCTCAATAATAAGGTGTCTTTTGCATTTCTACAAGTTCGTAGCAGTAATGTAAGCTCATAATGATAGCCTAACATATTTATAAGTCAAACATAAGCAAATTATTGAAACAAAAATATATCATGGAAAACTAAGCATATGGAAACCATTCATTTGAAAATTAATCGGAATTTTAATTGGTTGTTCAGGTAACAAAATGACTTGCTGATGAATGACTCAACATTTTGAAATAAACTTATGAAATTAGTTAAAAACTACAGAAAAATCATAGGTAGTAAAAAAGTAACCCTATTGCTTATATTATCTGAAGCTTTCGATTACATAGAGCATGATATATTTACTATGCAGAGATATATTTACAAAAAAATTTACATGGACCATGGTGTATTTACAATCAAAAGATATATTTATAAACAAAAGGCAAAGTCAATCCAACATTAACTTACAAAAGGTTTAATTATTACTTTGTAAACATGAATATGCAATAAATATAGAAAAGTCATATGCTAGAAAATTCTCTCCCCCAAAATCGCCCCGTAACCCTAGCAGCTCCACCTCTTCAATTCCGCCGGTAGAAACTCCCTCGCCGGTCATCAGGTTCCGTCGGCGGACGACCTCCGTCGCTCGTCCATGGTTGCNCAGCCCTTTGTCTCTTTTGCTGATGCTTCGACCTGTTCGCGCGTAGGCCAACGAACTTGCTTCTCCTCCACAGTTGGTCGCCGGAGTCCAGGTCCAGTAGGCGAGGGTCGGGGTGAGGTGCTGGCTCATGGACGAGGCTGGGTTAGCTGTTGTCGATCTTGGCTGGGACGGTACTTAATCTCCCTGTTTCGCCCTTCTCGCTGCCTGTCTGGACTGCGCCTTTTCGCCGGCGAAGCGGCGATTGGCAGTGGTTTCTCCTTGTTCGACTCCCGGTAGTGTCTATTGGAGGTAAGCCCTCGAGATTGCTGCTTTTGTCTTAGTTTTCTATTTTGTCTGGCATCAGAAGAATCTCTCAGTTCGTTCTTGTCGAGCTGGATTTGGGGGTTCTCGGTTGGGGTCGTAGTTACTGCTGGGGTCAGGGTGCTACTTCCGGCAAGTGCTTGGCCGATTAGTTGTGTTCAGCTGATTCGGGCAGGGTTGAGCAAGTGCTATTTCTGGCAGGCTGATTCGGTGAAGCCGAGTCGTGTTGTTTATTCACGTGATTGAAGTGCGGGCTTGCTCTTCGGTTGGTCCTGGGGTACGAGTTCCCGTCTTGCTAGGCCTTATGCAGTGGCGGGTGGTTGTTTACGTGCTCTGGAGCTGTCTTTGGAGTCGGTTTGTCTGTCATATATCTAGATGTCTCGGGCGGGGCAGGTTGTGTCCTCCTTTATGATTTTCCTTTATATATATATATATATATATATATATATATATATATATTATTTTAAGCAAACTAATAATATATAGTTTTTTTATATAATATATATCTAAATCGAGAAATAATATTTTATAATATTTCTTAAATTTATTTTATGTTATACATAACTCTTTATTCTATCCAAAATCTATGAAAAATTACATTCAAGTGATTATGTAGATACCCAATTTTGGCCTCGCATATTCAGATATTACACGTGGATATATATATATATATATATATATATTAAATAAATATAAAATAGCAGGTTCTTTTATCTGATTTATATTGACTGAGTTCCCAAAAGTCAAGACGGTCCACATCCAAAACCAATCAGAATTCAATGACGCCAGCTCGACCCAGATATATCAAAGAAGCCACTTTGACAGACACGTCAAATTGTCCACAATACACATGCAAGTCGAGGTGCCAGTCAATCCAATTATTTATTATAATTAGGCCATTCGCGGTCATATTTATTGGGCCCTGCGCAGTCATTTGATTAATTACATGTGTATTGAGAAAGCCCATTACATATAGGGGCCCATATTAGCCCAGATATAAAGATATATATATATATATATATATATATATAGGCTAGAGAATAAGTCTTAAGGGACTCTCTTTTTCTTGGATGGAGATAGAGGCACCGCCTCTCGTTCTTCCTTGATCTTCTTCATCATATTCTTACAATTTAATTCTTTTTGATTCCTTTGATTCTTTCATGGAATACATTTAAAAATAAAAAAAAAAAAGGGATAGATCTTCATCTCCCAAAAATAACAAAAAACTCATATTTATCCTACATCGATTATTCATGTAATAGGAGTGTATATTTTTGTTGTTACAATTTCGCATAACAACAGTTTGGCGCTAGAGGGAGGGCCGTAATTTATTCGGGTCACTCTTCGCCGAAAAACGGTTGCATCTCTACCACAGAAATACCGCAAAAATACAGCTGCAAGTTAAGAAAGCCGCTTCACAGATGATCAGTCCATGTTAAGCAAAATTATTCATCATTTACTCTGATTTTTCTGTATTCAATACTCTTCTGTCCCTTATCGCTCTTATCGCTAATAAAAAA
>CACSLK010027842.1:8367088-8381109 GCA_902706635.1 Striga hermonthica
GGGACTCTCTTTTTCTTGGATGGAGATAGAGGCACCGCCTCTCGTTCTTCTTTCATCTTCATCATATTCTTACAATTTAATTATTTTTGATTCCTTTGATTCTTTCATGGAATGTATAAAAATCAAGAAAAATGGATAGATCTTCATCTCCCAAAAATCACAAAAAACTCATATTTATCCTCCACCGATTATTCATGAAATAGGGGTGTATATTTTTGTTGTTACAATTTCGCATAACAACAGATTATTTTATGGTGTATTAATGAATTAACTATATTATTTTTATAAAATAATATATATTGTTATTTGATACTAGTACAAATCCCGTGCGATGCACGAGTGTAAGATAATCATTAATATTAATAAACTAAAAATGCTCGTTAAATAATATTATATAAATTAAAATCATTGAATGGTTATGCAATACAATTTATTTATGGGTAAAAGATATTCGTTATTATTTATAAATTATAAATACTCATTTAACAATTGAAAAAAAATGGGAATCAATTTGTAATAAAATTTACCTATATTAATTTATTGAAAATATTATAAAATATAAAATATAAATAAATTAATATAAAGTTTTAAAAATAAAAAGAATACATATTTAGAATGATTAATACATGGATGGAAAAATAAATGTAAAACTAGTAGTATATGGTAACTAAAGGAAAATGAAACCTAAAATAGTTTGGTAATTATCAAGCCTAATGGCCAAACCAAACCCGAATATGTGTCAATAAAAGCGCAAATCTACGCCAAATAAGCTTACACGAGTCTGTTCTTAGACTCAACGTAAAGAATTATATATAAATGTGATATTTATCATTTTTTTAAGAAACGATAGGAACCATTACTGAAACACATAAATACAACCGACTCAGTAGCCTAATGGGGGAGGCCTACCAACAGTAGCCTAGTATCAACAACACAATACTATAAACACACAAAAGCTCCCAAATGAGAAAAATACACATTTACCAACGAGAGAATACATCTCCCCAATAGGAGAATAGACACTCCGAATACGAAGAAAAAACACAAACGCACACAACAACACTACACAAAACAACAACAAAAACACAATGCAACAACAAAAACAAAAAAAAAAAAAAAGATTAAAGTAAAGCCCTTCCCACATCAACGAAACCAAACCGGACACAAAACAACACTGACACCAACACCCACGGACAACCATCCACACAGACAGAGACCGGGTCCGAATCGCAAAGCCAGAAACTGCAGTTGACGCCTAACTAGATCTGAGACAAAGATCCCACCCACCCGGGTAGACCATCCGTAGACCTGCGACTGGAGAACCAAAACAAGCTCCACCATCCCAACCCCAGTACCAAGGCCCAGCACACAAGACCGGATCCCGACACGCCTCTGCCATTGCGACCGAGACGACCCAAAAAACAGAGTAAACCAGGGGACATGAGGGAAGCGAAACATCCCGTTCTCAGCTCCGACCACCGCCCAAAGTGATGATCGAAGCCACAACCCATAGTCGTCGGAACCTCGCCGCCACCCAAACGTTGGGGAGCCACCCTCCCAGACCCTTCTTGGTGATCTGGAAAGCGACGAAACCAAGAGGGCGAAACTGACTCCCCACACGAGAAAAGGAAATCGCTAGTCCGACAAGCCTTTGAAAATTAGCCGCACGGTCCGGTGATGGTCGCCGTCGAGATGACTTGAAGGCCCTGTTGGAGGAAGGCACGCTGCTCGGCCGAGGGTTTGAAGCTTTGGATTTTGGGATCTTTTATTTCTTAGAGAGAAAAAGTTTGACTATCTATTTTTTTTCTTTGTGACCGGAGGTATCCCCACGTTCCATCCAAGACTTCACCACGAACTGCCAGCTCTCCAACAGGGTACGGGCCTAATGGCCTAACGGATCCACACCCAGAGGTGTGAGACTAATTCTCCAGGAGAAGTGAAGTGCCCCATCCCCACTCCCTACAATAGTAAAGTTCGATCCCCTGACCTTTCACCCTCCCACTAAGCCAGTGGACTACATGCCTCGGGGACAAAGTCTGACTATCTTCAAACGGTGATTATTTATTGTTTGGTTAAAATAAAAAAAAGAGACGGTTGAATAGTCGTCAGATTTTATTTTTATTATGAATTTTTTTCTTAATAAGAAAATATGATTCACAAAATAATTAGAGCATCTCCAATGCTATAATGTTGTTATAGAAATTTTTGACAAATGGCAAAAAATTAAATAGATTGTGAACCATGTAGGACAAATGTTGAGTTCACAACTATTAAATTAAAAAATCATCTCCAATGCACAATGTTGTCTAATTATAATATGAGTAATGTTATAAGTACATAATATTGTACATAAGAGTGTACATAACACTCACATTTAGTGGGACCTACTAAAATTAAAAAAATCAAGTGGACCCCACTCCATGTGAGTGTTATGTACACCTCTGTATACATTTATTATGTATTTGTAGCATTTTTCTTACAATATAATCTATTTTCCAAATAATAAAAGTTTAATATGAATTAATAAAATTAATTAAATAATTAAATAGTTTGAAAATGATAATAATAATTGCCTCTCTTCTTCTCATTAGCTAACTAGAATGTGTAGTAGAATTTGGATGAACTACTAGGGATAAAAACGGACGGGAACGGGCGGGAAACCCCCTAAACCGTCTCCGTTCCCACATGTTTTGACCGGGAACGGGAACGAGAACGGGAAAGAACGGGAACGGGAACGGATGCGGGACATCCCGGTATACGGAAACGAACTAATACGAACGGATATAATACCGGTAACGGGCGATAACGGGCAATTAAAAGCGGTATGACGATGACAAAAAACCACAATCATAAGTCCATAATTGACACCATAATAAATTTAAAAAAAAAAACCACAATCATAAGTCCATAATTGACACAATAATAAATTTAAACACAAGTCCAACAACCGGTAGTTCACAAGTTAGTCCACAAATTCACGACACGACATAGATAGCGACATAAATCTTAAACACTTAAGTCTTAATGATGATACTGGAGTCTGGACCACACGTCCACTATCCACACTAGACACCACACAATGGCACAAGTTCACAATGTCCTGACAAAGGACAACAACGAGAGGAAACTTAATAAGCTATTGCAAGTCAGCAAGTCTGCTGCTCTTGAAGTTGATTCAAAAATCATGTGCTCAACTACCTAGTAGCTCCTAATCCTAATAAGTATCTAACATGTTGTGCTAGTGCTAGTGCGAAACTGATCTACTACTCTTTACTCTCTACTGATGGAGTGATGTCGTTACGGGTACCTGAAATGGAACTGCTGGTGCTGCCTTTCCCAGAAGAAACCGCCGGCGACATTGCCTCTACCAAGCGACCCAAAGAAATGCTCTTCTGCTGTCGTGGCCTAGCCTTAGGAGTGCAACAACCTGCTTTGGTGCGTGGCATTGCGACACTAGTAGAAAAAACACTTTTAAGAACGGGTATATTTATATTAAAAAAACTACTAACAGCAAAAACACAATCGCAAATTCATACAAAGATTAGAAACAAACAGCTCGAATCACAAAAGGTTTGCAGTTCCAGCAGGCACCACTACAGAGAAGTACACCAAACAAAGATCAAAGTTATCAAAAGCATAACTAGAAATTTAAACTAATATGCAAGTAACAACTACTTTTTACTGCAAAAAAATGAAAATGGCATCTGAATCACCAACACCCAGTTCCCCAACTTCAATCTCCACAGACTCCACTCAACTTAAAAGCAAAAAAAAAAAAAGGGCAGAAAACGGAAAGGTGGGCAAGATCCAAAGAAGCGGAAAGATTAAACCCCGACAACTGAAATAATTTTTATTTTTTATTTTTCAAAATGAAAGATCCTTTGATTTACCTCGGAGAGCAGGAGACCTTCACCCGGATTTCTCAAAATTCGTGGCGAGTGCGTCTTATTACAACGACGATTTGTGTGGGCCGCCTCTGATTCAGTGCGAAAAATAAAGGGTCGCGGTTGGAGGTCGGAGGTTGAAGGTGGCGGCGTGGCGCCGAGAATAGCCAGGTATGCAGTGGGAGAGAATAAGAGATAGATGAGGTTTTAGCCTTTTAGGTTTAACTTGGGCCTGATTGCCTGAAGGATTTAGAGTTGCGGTAGGAGTGTTTGTCTAACTTGGGCCTTCGGCTGACTTGGGCCGAGATGCGAGCAGTATCCCGGGAATTCTAAACGGGATAAAAACGGGATATTCTCGCTAAAAAAGGGAAACCGGAAAAACGGGCGGGAAACACCTCAAACCGTTTTCGTCCCGTTACCGTTTTTATCCGTCCCGTTACCGTTTTTATCCGTCCCGTTCCCGGAAAAAAACCAAAAATACGAAAACGAGCGGGTCAAATATGGAAACGGTTGCGGGACGGTACGGGATTTTCCCGTCCCGTTTTCATCCCTATGAACTACATTCTTCTCTATATTGAAGACATTAATTATGTCCACATTATCCCTAACATTTATAAATTAATTATGGTGTGAAAAGTGGAAGGGGTTTATTGTGTTGAACATCATCATCGTCTCCCATTTCTAAAGCGACGCTTCTCTGTCTGCCAGTCATTATCGCGGGCACCGCTCAACTTCAGTTCGACTGCTAACGAATAAGTGCATATCTAGTTTCCCCTTCATTTGTTTCGTTTTCTTGCAGTTATATTTTCATTCGATGTATTTTGAAAGGGTTCGTATTTGCTCTAGAAAAAAAAGTCTGTTGCATTTATCCCCCTTCTGAAAATTTGAGATTCGTACGAGAATATGGGTGTATTAGTTATGATTGTCTGAAAAAAGAGCTTCAATTGCAGGGGTTGCAATACAATGGTGCTTGATGGAGAGTTAAAACGGTTTCGAATTGATAATTACATAAAAAAATTAAAAAGAATTGGGTTTTATCGATTTTTTCTTTGATTCGAGCTTCTAAGAGCAACAAGGCGAGATTGCATGTCATATTTTGTTATACTTTACTTGAATTGTGC
This sequence comes from Striga hermonthica, assembly GCA_902706635.1. Taxonomy (NCBI): domain Eukaryota; kingdom Viridiplantae; phylum Streptophyta; class Magnoliopsida; order Lamiales; family Orobanchaceae; genus Striga; species Striga hermonthica. The sequence continues at coordinate 8,372,094 of CACSLK010027842.1, forward strand.
TAAGAAATTCTTTTAAGGTTCGGCCTAAGTGTCTAAATTAAGCGAATATCTGATGTTGCTGTTCATACCGACATATTTTCTTTTATAGATACCTTTTGTTTTGCTCGCAGGATAAATCTCTAAGCTGTTAAGATCCACTCCAAAGTTGGTGATCTCTAAGCTTCTTAAGGATTAGAATTGGCAAGTGAAAATCCATGACCCTGTTGCAGTCGACCTGCAGATACCTACTGCAAGTCTTGTCCACTCGGGTTCAAAAGTAAAAAACCAATCTTTAGTGTTACTGTAATAATTATCTTTAACTGATTTGTATTTTGTTTTTGTTGTGCTCAAGATTATGTATTTTTATCAATTGATTTGTTTGTTGTCATGTTTCCTTGATCTCGGATGTCACTACTGTATGAATCAGACATATTTGATTTTGGATGATGTCGTCTCTGGTATACATTGTTGTTAATGTAATTTGTTAGGCAACAGAGTGTGAATTTTAGAACAGTAATGAGCTCTTTTCTCATAATTCTTCTAGTTGTTCAGGTATATGGGAAAGTATTTATAAACTATTTATTGCCAGTTATGTTTTTGGTTTGTCTCATGTTTGTTGCTAATAATAAAATTAATGACGTAAGTGTGAATTGTTCATATCAATATCAGTGACAGACCTTGATCTTTTCTGTATGTTCGTATACGTAAAATAGAAAAATATTAACAAAAATTCAAATTGACTTATTCTTCGCTCCTATTCAATACATGTATCTAGAGGTTTTATGCCTTTCTTAATTAAAATGTTTGCCGAAAACATTCTCTTCTCTCTCTTCTTTTTGTTGACCTGTAAGGCTTTCTAGTATAACCATTGCTGTGTCTTTTATATGATCCCATTTATTTCTATTTTTATTACTATTCCATAGACAACAACATTTGTCTTGCATAATTGTGTGGTTTATCTGTTCCTTGATGAAATGCGGATGGGACAATTGCTGATACCTCGTTTTTCAGTCTTGAGAAAGGAGTTGAGTTGGACTGCCAGTGGGTAGAATTTGATGATGTCCGCTACCACATTCAGGTGATCCAACTTGTTGGCTATTTTGGTATAGTCATCGTTGAAAACTATTCATGTAAAAACTGCAGCTTATGCTTTCAATCAATAATGTTTCATTGCATGTTAGCATTTTGTAAAGCACATTGCATGCTGGAGTCTTCTCGCGTCTCATCTAATTAGCGTTTTGCAGGCATCTGTGAAGAATCCAAATTTCGTCCTGCTATCACTTTCGTTACCAACTCCACCTCCCGAAACTGTATCTTTTGGTGGACTCCCTGAAGTAGCTATAGAAGCAATAAAAGCAGCATACGGTGTTTTTCTACAGATTCTTGATCCGCCGAGGGATGGTTTTAATCTCACAGTGAAACTGAACTTATCCAAACTTCCACCAGATGAAGGTTCAGTGAGTTTCCTTTGTAAGGTCATACATGACAAGCTTTCCATGATGACTATCTGAAATGGAATCCCTGTCGTGAAGAACTTTGGAATTTTGCAGATGATTTGTCCATTTACAATATTTTAAATGGCCTGCTGTTTATTGTTGAAGTAACTCATATTGGTGCTTTCCTTGGTTTTTGGGGATAATGATGAAAAACTACCTTTATCTTATGTGGATAAGTTGACTAACAATTTAACATCTGATACTACTTTTAATTGTCTTTCCATTGCTTGAAGCATGTTACCTTTCGAGTTCTGCAAACATGCATCTAGTATAGCCGTGTACAATGTTCGATGCCTTATTTTCATGATAGTTGAGTTTTATCTAATGCATATTCTGGTTGTATAGAGCATAAGCAAGCACTCCTGGTTAAGATTGCCTCGATAAGAGAAGTTGTCCAGGGTGCACAATTAAGAGCAATTCTAAAGCAGCTTATCACGAGGGGTGCTAAATCTAATTTGAACCAACCTGTTTCCATTGTTCATCGGCCAAACGAATCATTTTTTGTTGTATCTCAGGTAATTTAGTCTAAACTTTTCTGTAGTCATTATTTTTTTTTTTTAAAATCATGAACATCATAAGTATGAGGATTATCAGTTTCACCCTGTTAGACTATAGATCTGTTTCAACATATCAGCTAATATTTCCAGTGAGGCATGTTTGCTTGTCCATCGTCGATCATGCTACTCACCTATCATGTTGAATTGCTTGGAAGAATTTTCACATCTTGCTTTATTTGTGTGAAAGTAATTTTACAATTTTGGGTGAACTTGGCGTATTGTTTTCCTATAGGACCTGAGTGACATGTGCTTGTTTCCAGGTAGATAAGGTAATTGTCATTTTCCCCATGCGGTTCAGGGATTCTGTCGATACTGTTCTTGCAACTTCTTTCTTTCAGGTATGTGGCTTGTATTACTATCTCGGGTCTTACTTTTTTTAATCAACTTTTTCTTCTCTCTCTCTCTCTCTCTCTCTCTCTCTCTCTCCTTGTGGCATCAGAATTACACTGTCCTCGACATTTTTGTAGTTTTCTTTTACATTTACATGATAAGGGTGATAATAAGCTGTTTAAAAATTTTAATTAGATGGCAGGACTTACCAAGTTTCTTTGGTGTCTCTATAACATTGTACCTATTTAGGAATTTGTGGAAGCAAGGCGAACTGCTGGGCTAAACAGTGCCCCTCCTTGTCATTGGTCTGCTTCCCCCCCTCAAGAATTAGAAGGAGTTCCTGATGATGCATTAGCAGCAAACTCGGGATTTATCAGCTTTGGTAGTACATATTTTTGCTTCTCATGCAAACTCGGGAGTTCCTCAATTTATTTATATATGTATGTATGTATCTGAATAAGTCATACGTCTCTGGTGAACAGTAATATTCCCTCGCCACGTGGAAGGCAGAAAGCTTGACAGAACTGTTTGGAGCTTGACAACATTTCATGCTTACGTTAGTTATCATGTCAAGGTGAGGAACTGCACACCGTAAAAAATTTGTGTTCACTCGATATGAAATTCTTTGAAGAACCATTATTATATATTACAAGACCAACTGAAAAGTTGAGATGTTGAGTTTTAAGCGACAAACTATACAAATTGCAAGAAAGGACAGATACACAAGAAAGTTGTGGGGAAAAGTTGTGGGGAAAAGGTGTAAGTAATTTAATATTGAAACTCTTTGTGCAAGAGATAATAAAACGATAGGAAACACTGCCCTACAGTGAAACAAAAAAAACATTGATACTGAACTCTTATGCAATTCATTGCAGCCTAATGTGATTGTCCTGCTATTTCTTTCAGTTAATTCATGAGTTTGGGATTAGGTTTAATAATAGTTCTATTTCTAGAAATCTCTCTCCACTTATTATAACTTTTATGATGTGTATCAAAGCTATGAATAGAGATCATTGTAACTCTGTTTATGACTGTAAATCACTTTCTAGTTTTCTCTTTACTTTTTGGGATTTGATGAATTTGTTATATTTTAGACTTGCTATGTCTGCTGAGTGGTTCGTGGCATTTTTTCGATGGAATGTTTATATTGTTTACTAAAAAGAAGCCAAAAGTGGAAAAAAATTGTTAAGGAATACCAGTTTCATTATTTTAGGGGAGGGATATAAATCTGGACAGAGCTAATACAATTCTGTTGTAGTCCTAGATGTGGAGGTTATAATTTATCATGCCCAGCTGAATATAGTGACGAAAAGGAGAATTCCTCTTGCATTATGCAGGATGTAACTAATATTTAATCTCAAAAGCTAAACATTGAAAATCAGGCTGTCCTTGTTGAGGATCGAAGAAACAATTCATTAATTTTCTGTGCTAACTTGCTTGGTTAAATTTTGGTTTCAGACGAGAATACCTGACGATTTTTATAATATCCAAAATGTGCTTTGTACGCAGTGCTCAGAAGGTTTCATGCACACCCGGATGAGACGCCGTGTTGAGTCACTAATAGAGGTCAGTCTTCTGTTTTTGGCTTCTTCACGAATTTAGCATTTTTGCACCTTCTCTCGACTGACTATCTCATTCTGGTTTTTTCGTGGTTGTGGATTTTATTGTGTTGAACGGTAAAGGCCAGTAAAGCCCATACCGTACCAGAATATCACTTCTATACGAAATCCATTAATGTTTAAACTACGTGGCAAGTTTATTAAGCTCTATACCCTTTAATGGTATATCATTATTAATTGTCATTCCTCTGGATACACTCATCAAATTCCAACTCTCGGACCAGCTGCATAGTTGCTAGATAGATATTAATGTCTTATTTTTGGGTTAAACAAAGTTGGTACTGATAAAAGTATGATTTATTCTGAAATAGAATGTCATAGTTTTCATTTTCATTTGATCCGCAGAGGGCCTGCTTGGTATGAAGGTTTAGGTTAAAAGGAATGGGAAATTGGGAATAAAGGAGAAATAGTTGGTTGTTAGAAGGGTATATGGGTGTGCTAGTTGTAATAATGGGAATGGATCTTTCTCCTTCATATTTTGAATGGATAGGGCTCACACTATATTGATTAAGAAACTATCTTGATGTGAGATTTGCTATGGTAGCCCTCAAAGTTTTCCTCTTACTCTTCCGATGGGTTTATATGCGCCCACTTATTTCAATTATAAATACCTATTTGGCATGCATCCATTTAAAGGAAGTGCATCCTCATGGGGTGTATTATTAAGGTATAAATTTTTCTGATTTAAAAAACGAGACGTATTTCTTAATTGATTTCATGGTCATTTTTTTAAGCATTCCGTGCTATTTGTGCTTTACGTTATTCCGTGCTCTCAGTGTAGAAATATTATCGAGATAACTGCGAACTGTTGTCAAAACCACTTTTTTTTTCTTCTTTATTAAAAGAGAAAAATCCAACATTTTTAAAACTTGTTTATTATTTTCTATTGTCTTTGGGGCATTTGTGTCATTTTAATCTCTATAAAGTCTACAACCATGACATGATTCTCTTTGTGCCTCAGGCTCTTGATCGTGCCAAACCTGATGCAGACGAGTCTGAGAAAAAAAGGGTCCAAAGTAGATCCTTCAAGCGACTGGTGCGTTTGTCTTAGGCAGCCTTTTGTACCCGACTTTTGTTTTTCATCCCGTGCTTGTTGAGTTTCAACTCTGTTTTTCATTCTTTCTTATGCAGAGTATCAGGGATGGACAGGGCAGTTTCAATTCTAGATGAGATCATATGATAAAACATTCTTATCTGGCGGTATTTATAAATAAAAAAGAATGGCAAAGAACACAAAGGAAAATAAAAAAAAAAAAGAAAGAAAGGACGATACATTGTAAAAATTGATGGGGGAGATAATTCCATTTGTGTTGAAGTTGATGAAATCCATACACATTGCAAATAACTGTTTTCGTGCTTTCGGCTTAGTGTTGGGCCGTGCTCGTTTGCTTGGAGTGGCACTTCTATGGCCTCGCCTAATTGGTCACACCCCTTGTCAAACATTGTTTTTAGGGTTTTTTACATTATGCTTTCTCTGATTTTGTATGTACTATCAATTTGTCCTGTGCTGCTGTGGAATGAATAGATGTATTGCTAAGACTACTGAGTTGCATAGGTAAGAAAATCAGATATCATCGACTATTTTTAGTAACATATTTATTCATCAGACTTGGCCACCAGCGTGAAGATTTTGTGACCTTTCAATTACACACTCAATGTGTGTGATATGCCACACTCTTAACATGTTAGTGGATATATTACCTCGTGTGTTCATATAAATGGTGGGCATATGGACAACAATTTATGAATCTATTAGTCAAGTTTTAATGTTTTAGTTGAAAATTACCTGTATAGATTAAATCTGCTTCCAATGGCAGGCAATATATATGAACGGGTGGATGGTCTGATATTGAAGAACTATTGCATGGTCCGTGATGCATATTAAGATTCTCTATATAAGTTAAACGTATAAATAACGTGAAACACAATCTAACATATATATCATTAAAAGTCAAAAGGCAATATCATGTGGCCTACATGTGTATTAATAAGCGGTAATTTTATGTGAGTCCGTTTAGTTGTTAAGCATGTCAACCTGTCATAATGGTACGTAAAGACCCTTGACCGGCTGGAATCGGTTTGCTCAAGTGCTTCGTCACTGGCTGAACGCCTTTGACTTGCAAAACTTCTCACGCACCTTCGATTCTTAAATTAGTATGTGAATGAGATGATTTACAGAGAAAAACGGAGTATATGAACGTAATGAGGTAAAATCTCACATCTCACCCCTATTTATATGAGTGAGATATCTGTTTCTAGAATGCTGCCCGGATATGATGAGCTGGCTACCCCAACTGCCCAAGTTGCCTGATAGTATAACCTTTCTACTCAGAGTGTCATAGCGGTTACGGGACGTGGACCAATCAGGTGGTGCCACCTACCCGTGCCCATGTATTGTGTCAATTATCATAAGATTCCTTTGATCCTTCATGATTAGACCTCCTAGTAGCTCTATCATGTTCAAATCTGCTGAGGTAGAGTTCTGACTGCTTTGGGCTAAATGTAGCTTCCTCTGGTCGATCAGTCAACCAGTCGTGCCTACATGTCAAATTTCAATTAGGCCAATCGACGACCTTAGCTCAACCTATTGTTGTCCTGCACCCCTTATATTGTCGTCCCGATCGAAGGCTCTTAATTTTCCATTAGTGAGGCTCGACCACCGCCAGTCCTGCTACGATTCCATTCGACCAAGCGGCTCGCTCAGGTTCGTCGACCGGTTTACTCCCTTAGGTACGATATCCCATATCATCTTGTCCCCCCACTCTGGTCGAGTTTGAATAGCTCGATTCAAGAGTAAATTTTTGTCCTTCAGTTTTGTTGTTGTACATCGTCTTTTATTTTTCGACCACTCCCTCTACTTTTTCCCGCATTTCCGACTTCCTTCTGGCCTCCATTTTAAATTTTGAAATTTTGACTGCCACCTGCCAGATCTGTTAGACCCATCCAATCACACGTCTTGCTAACATCATTGCTCTATAAATCGAGTCCTCAAACAGTGCGTCCATTAAATTTCGCATCAATGTCGTCCTGTGGATTTGCCTTTAATCTAACGGTTGAATGCCCAGTCGTCCCTTCGGCTTGCCGCCACATCGAGGCCCTTAAACCCTTATTTAATCCAACGGCCTAGTCGACCTGCCCTTTTCACTTCACTCTTGTTAAATCTGCACCCTTCATTCTTGCCTTCATCGGACGATCCTCGATCAATCGATCTTTTCACTAGACCTCGCTACTGCCTATAAATACCCTTTAAATCAATATTTTCTACTTTTTCGCCTTTGAAAATTTTGTTCTAGTTATATTTGTGCTCATGCTCTCGTTCTTTCGATCGTTTTCCCTATAAATACCCCTTAAATCAATATTTTCTAGTTTTTCACCTTTGAAAATTTTGTTCTAGTTATATTTATGTACTTGCTCTCGTTCGATCTTTTTCCTCGAGTTCCTTGCCGCTCCGCCGCAACTCACCAAACTTTTCCAGTTTTTCGACCAATCTTCATCAATCTTCCGAAAATAAGTAAGTATTTTAATCTTTTAGTTTGTGTTTTGCATTTGAATTTTTCAATTTCGGATTTGATTTTCCATCCAACCCCACGACCACAACTTCATCTTCCTCACTCTCCTCTCCTCCCCCCAAAAAAAAAACCCTAAAAACTTTTTGATGTTTTCCTTCTGTTTTTCAAATTCCGCTACCTCGAACACAACTATTTCTCTGGCGAGGACATGACTTCTCCTTCTTCATCTTCGACCTCGCGACCTCAACTTTATTCCCCTAGAGACTTCGTTCAGGAGATTCTTCAATCCACACCTATTTCTATTATTCGACTTGAAATTCGAGTTGGGTCTCACCAAGCCCGAGGGACCTCAAACAACGATCTTCCACCTCTCCATCGGTCTCACTAACCCTTTGGGCTATACGACGAGCTTGATTAAACGGAGGAAGAGGACCTTGAGATCCTCCATCCCAATCCCCTAACTACAGCCAATCCTTGGCTCGCTTCGACCTTCAAAGCTGGTCCCTGTACTGACCATTCCCCTTCTCCTTCTCAAGCCTATCCTTCTCGAGCCAATCCTCCTTGCCAATCCATCACGCTCTCGCTCCCGTCGGGCTAGCTGGTTGGACATTGGCGAAATCGACCATCCTTCTGGTTGTGCTTTCTACAGTCCAGGCACACCAACAACACTTACAATAACCCTCCCGAGGATTGGTATAACTTTTTCCAATGCCAATTCAAGTTAGGTCTTTGTTTTTTGCTTTGTCCTTCCTTGCTCGACACGTGTAAGATAATCGATTTACCTCTGAACCAACTCCCTCCCAATTCCATTCGACATATTACTATGTTTATTATTTTATCCTTTGTCCGCCTAGGTATCATCGACCCCGACCTTTTCTTTTATTGTTTTGTGGCCCTGAACCAAAGAGGTGGGCTCTGCCTGAAAAGTCGAAATAATGTCCACTTTTTATTTGGTATTCCCTCTAATGTTCCCAAATGGAAACATAAATTTGTATATGTTCAACTGATATTCTTTTTCCTTGGGCCTCGGCTCCGTGGCTCGAGGTCCCTCATTTTGAAACTCAAAGTCCTCATCGCAATCCCTTGTTCGACCGACGCATTGCTATGTGGAATTTGAACAAGGTTGCTTCCAAAACCTACCTTGAAGACAACAACCTTTTGTGCCACTGTGGTATACTCACCCTTGAATCCTACTCTCCACCCTTTGAGCAAAAACTTCGTGATCTTCGCACGACCACTCTATTCGATCCTTAACTATTATCACTGTGTTAACCTTCACTCTACATTTTGCAGGGAACATCATGACTAAACCAAGAGAGCTGCTTCTATAGACAAGAGGATGTCGACCAAGAAAACCAATCCCAACCAGTCCAAACAAAAGACAAAGCGCCAAACCCCCTCGACCAAGGAAAGCAAATTTGAGTCTAATTTAATAAACTAATAAATTCATATAGATATTATTTCACTAAATCAATTCGTAGAAATCAGGTGTGATGTATAATAGATGGAATCCTCATTTTTCAAAA
>CACSLK010027842.1:8381912-8395652 GCA_902706635.1 Striga hermonthica
TTTTTCCAATTTCATGTTCAAGAAGTAAAAAAAACTACCATTTCAAAGTTAGTTGGGTGAAGTAGGAAAAAAATTAAGCCATTTAGTTAAATTTAATTTAAAATAATCAAGACATTGAGTCCAAAATAAATGCATTGAAGTTGGTTCTAAATTTTATATGAATGTCAAGCATATTCATTTGACATCCATTGGATAGTACCAATTATATTATGCCATGTGGCATCAATTTTTCAATGTCAAAGGTAGAGCACTAAAGATGCACTGAGAGTACGGGCGAACAACGGTGTGGTTCGGTGAAGAACCGCACTGAACCGCTCCGAAAATCGAACATAGCAAAGAAAATAACCCAACCACACCGCAACTTAGAAAAAACCAAACCGATTTATTTTTTCTCACTAAAAGAACCGAACTGAACCGCACCTAAATGCATGGTTCAGTTCAGTTTTGGTTTTTCCTCAGTTTTTTCTATACGTTGTTCCCTATCACGACGAATGTAGCGTTGACTACTTTCTGTTCCACTATGAGGACAGTTCGTGTTTGTTAGCATTGGGAACATTATCACAAGAATATGAACCGAGCATGTTTGAATGACATCAGAACTCTGACATAAAATATCATCTTCGGGTGGCTCATCTAGTAATTGTTTCGTAAGTGAAAGTTCGTCATCGCTTGATGTGCTACATGAATCCGATTCATCGTTTTTTTAAATCATTACTGTTTGTCCCATTTTTGTTGCATTTTTCGTTGTCTTTTTGTCTTTCTTTTTCCCTAATATTGAGTCTTTTCGTTGGTATTATTCGTTTTTGTAGTTTATTGCGTGATTTGATCTATTTCGGTTTTTCTTGTGTTTTCCGTGAGTTTTTGCGGTTTTTCTTTATTTTTGGTGTGTAAGTCGGGAGCTTTGGGCAAGTTTTCTCTTCCTTAAAATTTGGTTTCAAGAGCATAATTGAATAGAGGAGCTCGTTGAGAACGCACAGGAAAAAGCGGAATTGAATTCCGATACCAGACGAGCCTGAACGAGCCCAAACCGTGAAGTCGTGCAAAGCTGCCAGGGCCTTAGCGCCACTAAGGACTTAGCGCCGCTAAGGCCATTGGGGATAGAGGCACTTTGGCAGCTAAGCGGGACAGAGCTCAACAGCTAAGAAGGCTTAGCGCCGCTAACCCCTCAGCGCTAAGGTCTGTTTTGTAACAGACGCGATTTCTGCGGATTTTCGAATTGGAAGCTTAATAGATCGAGCCTAGGGCATTTTATGGGGGACCAGACATTGTATTTTCGTACTTTTCTCTCTGAAAAACACAACTTTCTCTTGGATTTCCATTTTGGATTGGATTGGGAGAGTAGAAAACTCTTTTTTTTTTGCTTTTGGATTCGGTTTGCTCGTTGTTCTTTCGACATTGGATTCACTATTGATCGTAATCACTCCTTTTCATTTTGTGTATGAATATGATGGCTTGGGTTATTGATTATCTTGATGTTGAATCGATCATGAGTGGCTAAATAAATATGCTAGGGAATAGGGGATTGATGTTTTGAATTCGTTTGCGATTATCATGTTCGTGATTGTTCAATTTGTACGAGTTAAGCTTTTTCTAGCGTTTTCAATCATCATTCGTGAGTTTTGAGCATGTTGTTGATAATTCTAAATGGGTTAGTGGATTAACAACCCTCTAGTCTCCCTTAATCGACTCTTAGAACCGAAAGGGGAGGAGTCGGTCGAAATAGGCTCGTATAAACTAGGCTTGTTCGTAGTTGTATTGCCTAGGTGTTAAATGACTTGTTAACTTGTAGTTTAAGTTTGTTCTCTTGTACGAAAAGTTATGAGTGCTTGAACGTGCCGATTATTTAAATCACTTAACCGAACAATCTCTTGCTTGATAATTGCAATGTCGAACCAAAACGGATATCCCCGACTCCCTAGCTCCTTAAATCCTATTTGTTCTTTGTTATTGCTTTGATATTTTTATTGCTTTATTTGAATTTTCGCAATAGTTGATAATTAAAACCAATCAAATCTCTGAATTAGTATGTTTAGGAGTTTTATTTCTTTTTGTGTGGTTGGGTAAACGTACAAAATATTCCGGCTAACCTTCCTCGTGAGACACGACCCAGTGTTCGAATCTTTCGATTCTACTCCAGAAAAATATTTCAACAAAAAATTGGCGCCGTTGCCGGGGAAGGTTTAGGATATATTTTGTGCGCTTATTCAGTTTATTTTTCGTGTTTCTCTTGTTTCTCTTTATTTGTTTAGGTGTTAGTTCTTTGTTTTCTTTTGTTTTCATTTTATTTTCTTTTGTTTATCATTGGTGCTTGTAACCCGTTGTTTGTCTTAGTGTATGCGTACCAGGAGTGGACGTATACTATCTCCTATTGACAAACCGTTCAACGAGAGCCTGAGAGAGCTACTGGAAGAGCTTACTCTCGAATCACACGAAGGAGACGAACATTCTCCGAAATCGACTGAAGGCAACAACTTCGACATGGGTAAACAGCAGCAACAACCGCCCCGTAACACCCTCCGAACCTTAGCCCAGCCAGTGATTGGGCCAATCACCTCTTACATCCGGTTGCCACAAGCCGCCCGCAACTATGAGCTGAAAATGATCCATTACAATCATTTGCCTTCATTCCACGGGCTCCCCTAATGATGATCCACTCAATTTTCTCCGAGAGTTTTACAACGTTCTCCAGAAGTTTCCTCTACATGGGCTGTCTGAGGACTATCTTAAAATGCGTTGCTTCCCAGATATTCTGAAGGACCGAGCCAAGGCTTGGTTCATGACCCTAGCCCCAGATTCTCTTACGACTTGGACAGAGGTCTACTCTAAATTCGTCGGGGAGTACTATTCCCATCAGAAGACCCAGGACATCCGGTCCCAGATCGTCTCTTTCGCTCAGCTACCGAATGAAGCTCTCATGAGGCCTGGGAACGATTTAAGGATCTTCAACGGCAATACCCTCATCATAACCTCTCACCGGGGCTTTTGGCGAAGTACTTTTATGTCTCCCTCCACCAGAACTTGCAGTACATGGTGGATAATGCATCCGGCGGGATATTGGGGCCAGAACAACTGAAGAGGTGATGGAGATTTACGAGACGATGAGTGCTAACTCATCTCAGAAAAGTGTCAGAGGGAAGAGGTCCACAGTGAACGAGGTCGGAATGGGCGATAATGTCGTGGCCCAGCAGTTAGCCGAGCTCACGGAGCAGATGCGGCTATTGAATGCTCGAAGTTCCTCACCGATTCAGATGATGGCGGTGAATGTTTGTGGTGCATGCGGAGTGCAAGCACACAGTTCGAAAGTGTGCCCGTCGGCTGTCGAGCTGGGCTATGGAGGTCAGACCACCGAGGTGAATGCAATGCAGGGGTATCAAAACCGGCCCCGAAAAGACCCCTACTCGAAAATTTACAACCCGGGGTGGCGAAACCACCCTCACTTCTCGTGGGCCAATAACCATTATCAACAGCCACCTCAAACCAACTTTGTCCCCTAGCAGCAGCAACCTAAGGGAATGTTAAGGCTGCCAGCACCAGAAACCGGGCCAACCCCACCGGGCATGGACGACAAGCTCGACAAGATTCTGAACTTCATCACCAATCAAGATGCATCCATTAAGCGTCTCGAGACGCAAGTATGCCAGCTGGCCACACGGGTTGGAAAAATCGAGACTGAGATGGATAAAGGGAAGCTGCCGAGCCAGCCGGAGCACGCAAAATCAGTAACGGTGATTATGCCCAAGGAAGTGAACGAAGTAATAGAGATGCCCAAAGTGGAGAAAGACGAAACAGAAGAAGCCCCAGTGACAGCACTACCCGAACCGACCCAACACAAATCTCTGAACCCCTACCGACCGAAAATCCCTTTCCCGAGCTGGCTCTTGGAAGAGAAAGACCGTAGGATGATTCGGGACCTGCATACAATGTTGGCTAAGGCCAACGTTGACTTATCTCCTCCTGATGTGATCAAGAAGATACCGAAATATGCTAGATTTTCAAGGAATTGGCGACAAATAAACGGAGGCTCGAGAGCAGTGATGAGGTGCTAGTGTCGGAAGCGGCAAGTGTCTTCCAGCATAACTTGCCAAGGAAAGAAAAGGATCCCGGATGCTTTGTGATCACTATGGCCTTCGGGAATGGGGAAGAGACTTCAGGCATGCTCGATCTGGGAGCTGGCATTAACCTCATGCCACTCGCGGTTTATCATAGGCTCGGGCTCGGGGGAGTTGAAGCCCACCAGAATGCGCCTACAACTCGCCGACCGCTCGCTCCGTCAACCTGAGGGAATTGTGGAGGACGTACTTGTTCGAGTTGGGAAGCTGATTGTGCCTGTTGACTTCGTCGTGCTAGATATGGGAGAGGTGCAAGAGAATGAGAAGAGTCACACAATCCTCCTCGGGCGACCGTTCATGGCGACCACGAACACGATGATTGACGTCAAGATGGATGCTGAACATGACGGTGTTGGGCGAGTCCGTCGCCATTTCCGTTCGAGAGACCCAGCCTGAGCAGCAGGCACATTTGGTGGAAGAATGTATGTCCATTCGGGCGATAGAGCAGATTGTTGACGAAGCATATGAGAGAGCTTACGCGAAGAGGTCATTACAGGACCGAACTTGTGTTGAGAAAATATGTCGGACTGACCGCCACACTACTCCACCCCAGCCGAGTTCCAGAGAGTTGCCCCGATCCCAATGGGGCGAGAGATTTGAGCTAATGGAGGCCCGTCGCTGTTCGGGGCCTGACTTCCTCCACCCTCCATCAGCACCACCGGATTCACAGTGACTAGTCTAGTCGCTATGCCCTGTACGTTTGTATCTTTTCTTTTCTATTTATATTTATTTTTGGTTTAGTATTTTTGGTTTTTATGTTGGTTGATTATATGGGTTAACTTTCCTTATATTGATGATCGACAATGGGGACATTGTTCGATATTAAGTGTGGGGGAGTTTTTACACGATTGTGTGCTTATATGGTTGACCAGGTCTAGGTCCTTTGGGCTGTTTTCATTTATGTTTTCGTTTGAGTGTCTTTTCTTGTGTCTTTTCTTGTGTCTTTTCTTGAGTCAGTTTGTGTGTTTCTCGAGGATGGATCATAGTGATTTTAAGATTTGTTGAGGATTGTAGATGATGTTGAGGAGATGTGATGATGATCATGACTAGTATGCCTTGATGAACTTGATGTTGCATTTTGTTGGACATTTATTTACCTTATGTGAGGGTCTGAGCCTTATTTTGTTTCTTGAGAGATATTGGTCGGAGTCGTTGCTGATCAGAACTTGCTTTGAATCTATTTTGAAATGAATTGATTGAAGTAGTGATTTGTGAAAATGATTAAGGCATTTCTTTGACATTGCTCATTTTAGTCTTTTCCATTGACCCTTAAAGTTATATGTTCATTAGTAGCCTGTTGAGCCTGAACCGTATTTCTTGTCAACCGAATTGATCGAATTTCTTGAGATTTGAAAGTGTATATGTTATGATGACGGAGCTTCTAATATGTGTTTGGAGAAGGTGTATATTTGCTCGAGTTGCATTTTGGGTGCTTGACCAAAAAAAAAATAATAAAATAAAATAAAATAAAATAATAAAAAAAATAAAAAAATATATAAAAAATGGAAACTTGCAAGACGGACTAAAGGATTCTACTTTGCTTACTTGTGGGGTTTTCACGAGTAATATTGAGAAACCACTCTAGGAAACTTGGATGACCTCCAATGTTTAAATCTAGAGAATGTCGTCCTTACGTTTCAGTCTTGTTAGGAAAAAGCAATTTCCCTAAAAAAGAAAAAAAAATATATAATAATAAAAAAAGAGTCGAGTACTTGAAGTGCAATTCAGTTTGAGCATATGCGAGTGTTGAATTGAGTCTTGATGGGAATGGTTAGTATCATGTTGATGTTGGATGAGTGGTGAGGTGTTCGAGCTAATTATATGCTACAGGTTTTATTGTTTATTTGAGTCGCTCTATCCTTAAATATCCTCCTTTTGATGCCTGCAGTTCAACCTTGAAAGTCCTCTTGATTTACAGTTCATAATTTTTGGTTGTTTTAGAGTATGAGTAGATGATAAGCAAGCTTATGTTGATGCATGATGATCGACCAATTTGGGCGAACCCATTTCATATTCATGTAAGGAACCGAGTGTGAGACATATACATATTTTACTTCCGTGCTTGAGAGTTTGTCTTTTCAAGCGTTGCATTTGAGTTGTAATTGAGGTATGCATGATTGGTCATTGGAAGTTCCCTCCACTAAGTTAATTAATCTGAGACATGTCTTATTTGAAACTATTATCCATGCTCGTTTGCTTGTTTTCGTGTCTTTTCTTTTCTTTTTGTTCGGGACGAACAAAGATTTTAGTGTGGGGGAGTTGTTTGTCCCATTTTTGTTGTGTTTTTCGTTGGATTGGGAGAGTAGAAAACTCTTTTTTTTTTAGCTTTTGGATTCGGTTTGCTCGTTGTTCTTTCGACATTGGATTCACTATTGATCGTAATCACTCCTTTTCATTTTGTGTATGAATATGATGGATTGGGTTATTGATTATCTTGATGTTGAATCTATCATGAGTGGTTAAATACATATGCTAGGGAATAGGAGATTGATGTTTTGAATTCGTTTGCGATTATCATGTTCGTGATTGTTCAATTTGTACGAGTTAAGCTTTTTCTAGGAGTTTCAATCACCGTTTGTGAGTTTTGAGAATTATGGAAGGGTGACACTTCAATTTCCAATTGTTGATAATTCTAAACATGTTAGTGGATTAACAACCCTCTAGTCTCCTTTAATCGACTCTTAGAATCGAAAGGGGAGGAGTCGGTCGAAATAGGCTCGTATAAACTAGGCTTGTTCATAATTGTATTGCCTAGGTGTTAAATGACTTGTTAACTTGTCGTTTAAGTTTGTTCTCTTGTTACGAAAAGCTATTAAGAATGAGTGCTTGAACGTGCCGGTTATTCAAATCACTTAACCGAATAATCTCTTGCTTGATAATTGCAATGTTGAACCAAAACGGATATCGCCGACTCCCTAGCTCCTTAAGTCCTATTTGTTCTTTGTTATTGCTTTGATATTTTTATTGCTTTATTTGAATTTTTGCAGTAGTTGATAATTAAAACCAATCAAATCTCTGAACTAGTATGTTTAGGAGTTTTATTTCTTTTTGTGTGGTTGAGTGAACATACAGAATATTCTGGCTAACCTTCCTCGTGAGACACGACCCGATGTTCGAATCTTTCGATTCTACTCCGGAAAAATATTTACAACAATTACAACCTGCATTATAATTGTACACGTCGTTAAATAAATTATAATAAAGTAATAACAGTAACAATGAATTACAAATAATTAAGAGACCAATTCGTCGTCTGTTGAACTCATTGTTGCCTACATTGCAAATATAAATGTTAGAAAATAATAATAATAATAATAATAATAATAATAATAATAATAATAATAATAATAATAATAATAATAAAACAAAAGTACTCATGTATATAAATGTATCTTTGAATGAATATATTATAAATTACTAGGAAGCAAATTCACTATTTATAAAAATTTCAATGCATAAAATTGTATATGTATTGTTTATATAAAAAAAATAAAATAAAACTGGAAAAAAAAATCAATTAAATTCAAGGAGTGAAGAAACATATATATTTATTTACATAAATATATAACATGAATGCATACATTTCATTCAAATAATACATATATATGTCATTCAATGAAAAACAAAATTAATGAAATTCAAGGAGTGAAGAAACATATATATTTATACAAAGATAACATATTTGGTTGCTTCAATTACTTGGGTGGTACAATCCTAAAGGATAAACAATGGTGTGCATTTATAAAGATGATTGTTTAAAATGAAACAAAATTGCTGATTTATTTATTTATTTTTTTTTTTCAATTTAATGTTCAAGAAGTAAAACAAACTACCATTTCAATGTTAGTTGGGTGAAGTAGGGAAAAAATTAAGCCATTTAGTTAAATTTAATTTAAAATAATCAAGATATTGAGTCCAAAATAAATGCATTGAAGTTGGTTCCAAATTTTACGTGAATGTCAAACACATTCATTTGACATCCATTGGACAGTACCAATTATATTATGCCATGTGGCATCAATTTTCAATGTCAAAGGTAGAGTACTGAAGATGCATTAAGAGTGATGGTGAACAACGGTGCGGGTCTGTAGAAATGTGTATATGAAAATTGAAGAATCGAAAGCAATATCAAAAGTAAAACAGATCGCCATTTTTGCCAAGCTCACAACATTTTTATCCAAATCTGAAAATCTATTTGAGGAAGATGAACATATTGGGAATTAAAGGAATTCCCTCAGCTCACACATGCTCGATTACAATGGCACACGTGCCAGACAACAAAGATAAAAGAACAGAAAATAAAAAACGCACGACATCACTAATAAAAGCGTTAGCACGCTTAACAACTAAACAAAGCAAACAAATAAAAAAACTGAAGAAACCGAACAACATGAATATGCATGAACATGCACGCAATAAATCCTCCTTGAACTTCAACATTTCAACACCCCCCCTCAAGTGGGAATGTGGGGATTAAAGCACATTCCCAACTTGGACAGAAACTTCTGGAAATCAGCACGGCCAAGGGACTTAGTGAACATGTCAGCAGGCTGAAGAGATGAAACAATGTGTTGAGGCAGCAAGAAACCATCTTTGTACAAATTGCGCACCACATGACAATCAATGTCAAGATGTTTCGTACGCTCATGGAAAACCGGATTTGCAGTGATATGGAGGGCAACACGATTATCACACCACAAGGGAATTAGAGAGTGAAGAGACATAGACAGATCACCCCCTAAGTAAGCAAGCCACTGGAGTTCACATGCGGTAGTCGCCATAGATCTATACTCTGCTTCTGCAGAGGAGCGAGAAAATGTCTTCTGCTTCTTGGTTTTAAAAAAAATCAAGGCTTGGCCAAGAAAAACACAATAGCCAGTGAGTGATTTTCTAGTTAGAGCACAACTCCCCCAGTCTGCATCACAGAAAGCTTCCAATTTGTTAGAGGGATTTGCAGCATAGTAGAGACCTAGGGAAGGAGTTCCTTTCAAGTACTTGAGCAAGTGGATGGCAGCTGCCCAATGAGCCTGTGTAGGAGTTTGAAAAAACTGGCTAAGTTGTTGAATCCCATAGGATATGTCTGCCCTTGATAGATTCAAGTATAATAGTCTCCCAATAAGCCTCCTATATACTGAAGAGTCTGGGAGTGTAGGAGACTCTTGTGAAGAAAAGTTTATGCCAGAGGGCAAAGGAGTGGCAGATGGTTTGCAATCACTCAACCCAAGGTCATGTAACAAGTCTAGTATGTACTTTCTCTGAGTGAGATATGTACCTTGTCCAGTGTTGTAAATTTCTAGCCCCAAGAAGTATTTTGCAGGTCCCAAATCTTTGATTGTAAAAAGATTATGAAGATATTTTTTGAGACTTTGAATAGCATCTAAAGAATTCCCAGCAATAAGAACATCATCAACATATATCAATAAGGCTAGAGTTGTAGAACCTGTGTGCTTGATGAACATGCAATGATCATGCTTAGACTGGATAAAACCATAACCAAGTAACTTGTCTGAAAATTCTATGTTCCATTGTCTAGAGGCTTGTTTCAGACCATAGAGACTCCTCTTTAGCAAGCACACTTCTCCTTTGGCAGCTTTTGTGTACCCTTTAGGTGGCACCATTTACACCTCTTCCTCCAAAAACCCATGAAGGAATGCATTATTTATATCAATATGGTGTAGTTCCCACTTTCTTTGTGTTGCCAAGGCTATAAGTAATCTCATAGAGACCAGTTTGGCCACTGGAGAGAAACTATCAAAGAAATCAATTCCTTCTTTCTGTAGATACCTCTTTGCCACTAACCTTGCCTTGAATTTATCTACACTTCCATCTGGGTTCCTTTTGATTTTGTATATCCATCTACAACCAATAGCCTTTTTTCCAGCAGACAACTGTGTGAGTTCCAAGTGTTATTCACTTTAAGTGCTTCCAACTCTTTATTCATGGCTGTAATCCACTTATCATCTTGTGCTGCTTGTTCATAGTGCACAGGTTCTGACATAGATTTTCCAACCTCAGTGAAGAACAAGGTTGCATCCTCATTCTCATCATCAGAGGAAAGACCATCAACTATGTAGTCCTTCATCCATGCTGGGATTAGTTATTGTACCTTCTGATCTGAGGTGATCAAGAACATTTTGTGGGCTAGATTCTCCCACTTCTTCTGCTGGTCCATCAAGTAATGTAGGCATGATCACACCAGGTTCACTTGACTTGTGTTTTGATGTCTCTCTTGAAAAAGGAAACTCATTTTCATAGAAATGCACATCTTTTGAAATAAACACCTCCTTTGCTTCTAAGTCATACAACCTGTATCCTTTCACTCCAGAAATGTACCCCAAGAAAACACAGGCCACTGCTCTTTCATCAAATTTCTTCTTGTGTGGGTTGTTTCTTTTTGCATAGGATAAGCATCCAAAAACTCTAAACATATTGTAAGTGGGCAACTCACCATGCAGTATCTCATAAGGGCTTTTCCATCCCAATTTCTCACTAGGAAGTGTATTGATGATTTGGACTGCAGCCAATAAACTATAAGGCCAAAGATCCTTTTGCAAGTTTGACTGAATTTGAAATAGATCTTGCTACTTCCAAAATCACTCTATGTTTCCTTTCAACCACTCCATTTTGTTGTGGAGTATATGTACAAGATTTTTGATGGATCATCCCTTTATCTCTAAACAGTTCAGCCACATCTTTGTTTATGAATTCTGTCCCATTATCTGTTCTGACCCTTTTTACCTTCTCCTCAAACTGAACTTCCACCATGTTTAAAAAGAATTTGATGTGCTCATATGTCTCAGACTTGTATTTCATAAGAAAGATACAAGTTGCCCTTGAGTAATCATCCACAATAGTCAACATGTAAGCAGTGTTGGTCTTGGATCTCTCAAGATATGGTCCCCAAACATCTACATGAATCAGATCAAACCTCCTTTTGCTTTGTATGTTGCTGAGGGGAAAAGACTCCCTCCATTGTTTTGATTTGTGGCAAATGTCACAGGAACTCAGCCTTTGATCTGAGCAAACACCTTTAAGGAAACTAAGGTGTCTGAGAGCATTGATAGAGCTGTGTCCCAGCCTTTTATGCCAAAGATCCACTTCTTTGCTCAAACACTGCAAATTTTCTATGGTATTAGCAAAATACTCTTGTCCTTCTATGACATATAGACCTACCATAATTTTCCCTTCAACTATCACTGCATTATGAGCATTATCAAGAAGCTTGCAACCCTTACTTGTGAAGCTAAAACTTAAACCATTGTCTTCTATCAGCTGTCCCACAGAAAGAAGATTATATTTGAATTCAGGCACCAACAAGACATTTTTGAGCAATACTTTGTCATTCAATTGCACTTCACCAATTTTAGTTACTTCAAACTTTGTACCATCAGGCAAGTTGACTGTCACTGGTATGGATGTTTCTGCACTACAAGTTACCAAATCAAGATTTGAGCAAATGTGTTTACTGGCTCCAGTATCCACTATCCAGCTCCCTCTATTCAATGTGTTAAACAAGGAGAAGACATAGCCTTCTGTTTGATTTGAAGACTCCACCAGATGTGAAAAGGTATGTGTTTCAGCTTCCTGTTGCATTGACATATATTTGGCAACTTCTCTGGCCAAAGCATTTATGTCTGTTGAACTGGCCCTATGTTGTGACTTTACTTCTGAGTCTGTCTTTGAAAGATCATCTCCTTCAACCATATTGATGATCTGTCCTTGCCTTTGCTTCCTGAGTTCCTTGTACCAATTTGGGTATCCATTAAGTTTAAAACACCCTTGGACCTCATGTCCATTATATCCACAATGTGTGCAGAATAATTTTGCTCTTTCTTCTTTGGACAGTCTAGGTGCACCCCTACCTCTCCCAGCATTATTATAAAACTGCCCTCCTTGTCCTCTTCCACTATTTCCACGGCCAAAGTTTGAACCTCTGCCAAAATTTCCCCTAACCAACATTGCTGAAGTTTCAAGTGGATTCGACAGACCTGTCACCACATTCTTTTGCTTTTCCACTTTCAAGATCATAGAGTATGCCTTGTTAACTGTTGGCAGAGGATCCATTAAGAGAATTTGGTTCTTTACTGGTTCAAATACTTCATTCAGACCCATAAGAAACTGGATGAGTTTGATTTCCATTTCATTTTCAGAGATAGCTTTGCTTGAACCACACACACATTCAGGTAATGAAATAAGACATGTATACTCATCCCATAGACACTTTAGTTTAGTGAAATATGCGGTAACAGAAAGAGTTCCTTGAGAAAAGTTGGCTATCTCCCTCTGCAATTGATATTTAAGACGACCATTGCTATCACCATATCTCTCAGCTAGCTCATCCCACAATTGTTTGGCAGATTTAACATATATGAAGGCCTCAACAATATCTTTCGAAATTGAATTTAACAGCCAAGATATGACCATAGATTCTACCTTCTGGTACTGTGTATGGTCATCTGTGTTCTGCTCTAGAATTTCGACTTTTCCATGGATGAAACCGAGTTTGGATTTTGCGCTGAGAGCTAGCTTCATTGCTCGGCTCCAGTGTGAGTAATTTGCGCCGGTGAGCTGATTTGTGACCAGTATTAACCCAGGACTGTCAGATCCATGAAGAGCCAACGGATCGATATCTCTCGCGTATGTGCTGCGTACAATTTCTCTCCCATGCTCGTCTCTGTTATGCGCCATTGATTATGAACAGAATCGACCAATTAACCCGCTCTAGATACCATGTAGAAATGTGTATATGAAAATTGAAGAATCGAAAGCAATATCAAAAGTAAAAGCAGATCGCCATTTTTGCCAAGCTCACAACATTTTTATCCAAATCTGAAAATCTATTTGAGGAAGATGAACATATTGGGAATTAAAGGAATTCCCTCAGCTCACACATGCTCGATTACAATGGAACACGTGCCAGACAACAAAGATAAAAGAACAGAAAATAAAAAAACGCACGACATCACTAATAAAAGCGTTAGCACGCTTAACAACTAAACAAAGCAAACAAATAAAAAAACTGATAAAACCGAACAACATGAATATGCATAAACATGCACGCAATAAATCCTCCTTGAACTTCAACATTTCAACAGGTTCGGTGAAAAACCGCACCGAAAACTGAACATAGCAAAAAAAAAATAACTGAACCGCACCGCAACTTAGAAAAAATCGAACCAATTTTTTTTCTCAATAAAATAACCGAACCGAACCGCACTGAAATGCATGGTTCGGTTCGGTTTTCAGTTTTTTCTCGGTTTTTTCTCTATATTTTATTTAATTTGATGCGGTTCGGTGCAAAACTGCACCAAACGCACCGAACCGAACAAAACCAAAAATCGAACTTATGGAAAACAATAACCGTACCGCAATATAAAAAAACGAGCTGAAAATGAAACCGAACCGAACCGCACCGAATTGCTCAGTTTTGGTTCGATTTTTTATTTCGGCTCGATTTTGCTCACCTCACATTAACAAATGACTCTAACAAAAACCGTCCCCATGCTACGTAGGAAAACCGGAAAAAGTAAGCCATGTGAAGTAATTTTAAACAAGCTTTGTTCTAGCCCACGATAAAAGACCATACGAGCTCTCAGAAACAGAAGACACCTCTTTCGCCATTTCTCTCTCC
>CACSLK010027842.1:8421064-8434485 GCA_902706635.1 Striga hermonthica
CGATAAAGTTCAATACTGTGCATGTTGTTTGACGTTCCTAACAGAACCCAACAGACGTCCCCTTAAGGAACTCATAAGGATTATCGTATAAATCCTGCAGGTGGATTTATTCCGTACGATAATAAGGTTGAGTGGTACTACTTAAAGAATAAAAGATATTAATTAATTAAAGCAGTCAGAAGCTTTAATAATTAATGGACGTGCGATATCTTAAACACGTGGAATTATATCGAGTCTAATAGAAGCCCCGATTCATTTCAGGATAGGACGGGAGTGCAATATTAATTCTATAGTGAATGAATTAATATTTACGGGCCAAATTGTGTTCTGGGCTGAACATAAGAATTTGGGCCTGTAGGGAGCCCAAACCTTATACCTTCTAAGAGATCTCTAGTCTGGCCCAAGGACTCTATAAAAGGAGGGATAAGCACACGTTCTTGAACCCTACGCAGCATCACAAAACGTGATATCTTCAGCCACCATCGTGAGGACAAAGTTACGCGAAGGGTTCAGAGAAGAACAAAGGCAATCTGCTCCTTTCAACCATTTGGAGGATCGTCGTCCATCCTGCGTCCAAACGTGGTCGGGACACAGACTAGAAGATCGCTCAGATCGAATCGAAGCCTTGAAGAAAGGTATATCTCTGTTCGTCCTTTAGGAGCATGCTTAGGTTTATTCAAAATCATGTATGTACATGTTTGGTATCCAATATCGATCCGTGGGTAGGACCGCCTCGTTGGCGTGTTCCAGCAATTGGTATCAGAGCAACGGTTTCGTAGATTGTCGGCTTTGCCTGGAACATGTAGTTGATTTCGTTTATTTGTTTATTCGTTTTCAGTCATTTTGGTGGTATGGATGAATGTTTATCTCGTTTATTCTTCTGGATGGTGTCTATCGCAGCCCTTGTTGTATGTTGTAATCGTTTTTCCCACCAGATAATAAGTGGGTAGTATAGGCGATTTTGTAGACTGTAGTAGGGCTGTTGTTGTTCGACTTTTTTTTGCTGTAATTTTGTGTTCAAAGTCGAACGTGGTGAAGATGATCAATCTGGAGGCGGCGGCTAGGGTTTTAGCATTCACCGGGGCCGATTTTATCGGCGGAAACCGTTTTGGCCATAACTTTTGCTACAGGTGTCCGATTTCAGCGCATAATACCATTTCAAAAACGGGAGAGCGAGATATACACATGTCACAACTTTTCTAAGATGGCCTGTGGAGGGGTCAAATTCAATCGTCTAGATGAAGTTTTCGGCCCTTTTCCGTCGGTGGGTGCGGACATTGCGTGAATGGCCCGATTTACGCGAGATGCCGATTCGTGTGTTCATCCATGACCTTGTTGAATCATGTAATAGCTTTGATAGGCTGTTAATGGTTAGTTTTAAGGGGCTGCGATAGATGTGTCTTAATTTTTGTATTTTTATCGCTTTGTGGATACCGATTTAATTTTTGCTAGAACATGTTTATTTGATTATGTGTCTAGCTAATTTAAATCGATTTTCTGGCATGCTAGAAATCATGTGAATAGGTACTATAAATTCTTAGAAAGTTGTCATTGCTTTTGTTTTGAATTTTAGGAGCATGCTAGGATTTATGTGATTTGCGTGTTAGGAGCATGATAGGAATTGTATTATTTCTTATTGCATGTTGTTAAAAACTTTCAAGTAAAAATGACTAAGTGAGTTTAATATAAATTCTAATTAATTCATTTGGCCTCCACAATTGGTCTTTAAGTAAGGTGTCTGTCGCTCGCGGGACCCTGGGAGTAACGGATGCGACATTCACGAGCTTGCTAGATAAAACTTCTATTCAAACGACTTAACCTTTAGGTGAAGTGAGTGGCATACGTGTGACCCATGGGGTCTCCTCCCTAACGGATAGTGTCATTCATAAGCTCACGGGTAAAGATTATTTTGAGATAACCGTAGAAAATTATTTACAAACGATGTGTCTTCCGCATCGGTAGTTTCGTCAATTGTGGATGATTGTTCTTGGGGTTAAATTGTGGTCATCACTTAGATGTGAATTTTAATATAACTCCCCAACGGAGTCCCTGTTTTAATTCACATGGCCATCATTAATATTTCGACTATTAATTTCATTCGCCATAAGGACAGGTTGGCGTGCAATTGAGATTAATGACTGGGTGTCTGCTTAATTGAAATATGTGTAAACGTCCACCCAACGTGGCTTGCATGTGTGTTTGTTAAGTTGTCGAAGGTTGCATTAAATAATGGTTTTTTTAAGGTTTCCATATTTTATGCTCCATATTTATGTGAATTGTTGCTTACGTGTTTGCAATTATTTATTTCAGTTATTCATCATGTCATTCAATCCGCTTATGGTCATTCTCAATCAAAACAAGCTTACTGGTCCAAATTATTTGGACTGGAAGAGAAATATGGATATTGTCCTTGTTGCTGATGAGTACAAGTTTGTGCTCACCACTCCTGCTCCTGCTCCTTTGAGCACCCAATCCACTGAAGAGGAAAGAGAGGCTCATCGGAAGTGGCATAAGGCTGGTGAGATGGCTCGTTGCTACATCTTGGCATCTATGTCAAATGTTTTGCAACAGGAGCCACTGATCATGTTTGTTATACTTTGCAGGGGTTTCTGCAAAGAAGGCAGCTCAGTGAGGGCGCGATTACCATCAGCTTGGGCAACGTTGCACGAGTGGCGGTGGTTGCAGTGAGAGATGTACACTTGTCTTTTTCTGATTCTGTTTTAGTATTAAAGAACGTTTTTTATGTGCCGAGTTTTCGGAAGAATTTAATTTCAGTTTCGAAGCTGTTTTTGGATGGATATTCAGTTATTTTTAATGACAATGTTGTTATTATGAGAAATAACTCTTTTATCTGTTCTGGCATGTTGGTTAACCATCTTTATACTATTACTTGTGCATATCATACTGCGACTGAGGCTCATGCATCTTCATCACTAAACAAGAGAAAGGAACCTTCTCAGTCGAATCAGACATATCTTTGGCACCTAAGATTGGGTCATGTAAATCTAAGGAGGATCCAAAGGCTGGTAGGTAATGGCTTCTTGGATTCTCTCCAAGTTGAACTATTTCCAATCTGCGAATCCTGTTTGGAAGGGAAGATGACTTCTAGGCCCTTTAAGGCCAAGGGGAATAGGTCCAATGATGTGTTAGAATTGATTCACTCTGATTTGTGTGGGCCTATGTCTATTCAAGCTAGAGGTGGTTTTGAGTATTTCGTTACTTTCATTGACGATTACTCAAGACATTGGTGCATTTACTTGATGCGCCGCAAGTCTGAATGCTTTGACAAGTTCAGAGAATTCAAGGCAGAAGCGGAGAACCGTCAAGGGAAAAGTATCAAGTCACTGCGATCTGATCGTGGTGGCGAATACCTTAGCAATGAATTTAGGCAATACTTATTAGAGAATGGGATTACATCCCAGCTGACTGCGCCTGGTACTCCCCAACAGAATGGTGTATCAGAAAGAAGGAATAGGACTCTGTTGGAAATGATGAGATCGATGATGAGCTATGCTTCATTACCTACCTCGTTTTGGGGATATGCCTTGGAAACGGCGGCGTACCTTCTTAACTTTGTACCTTCTAAATCAGTTCCGAAAACTCCAATAGAATTGTGGTCCGGGCGCAAGCCCAGTTTAAACCACATTTGGATTTGGGGCTGCCCAGCACATGTGTTGGATAAGGAAGCTGATAAGTTGGCACCTAGAACAGAAGTACGGCTGTTTGTAGGTTACCCAAAGGGAACGAGAGGTGGTTACTTTTATAGTCCTAAAGATCAGAGAGTAGTGGTTAGCACCAATGCCCAATTTTTAGAGGATGACTATATGAATGAGCATAAGTCCAAGAGTGAGATTATTCTCAAAGAGTTGAGGGCAGACAATGGCATACCGAGTGTGCAAGAGGATATACCACAAGAGACTGCACAACGTGTTGACTCTGATGTACTTACACCTGAATTGCATCGTCGTAGTGGGAGGGTTGCTCGTCAGCCAGATCGTTTCATGTTTGTGGGAGAGTCTTCAGACTTGATCCCAAGTTAAGAACATGATAGTGATCCCTGGACCTACAATGAGGCAATCCAAGACGTAGATGCAGATTCTTGGCAAAAATCTATGGATTCTGAGATTGAATCTATAGATGCTATGGATGTATACGACCTTAGGGACCTTCCTGAAGGAAATAAAGCCATTGGGTGAAAATGGGTCTATAGGCGCAAGAGAGGATCTGACGGGAAGGTTATTTCCTTCAAAGCACGGCTAGTTACGAAGGGTTTCACTCAGAAAGAGGGAATCGATTATGATGAGACCTTCTCACCGGTAGCCATGCTTAAGTCGATCCGGATTCTCTTATCCATAGCAAGTCACATGGACTATGAGGTTTGGCAAATGGATGTCAAGACAGTTTTCCTTAACGGAAACTTGGATGAAGACATCTATATGCAGCAACCCAAGGGTTATGTGAAGAAAGGCCAAGAGTATCGAGTATGGAAGCTAAAGAAGTCTTTTTATGGACTAAAACAAGCTTCTAGGTCTTGGAATATTCGTTTTGACGAGGTGATTAAGTCCTATGGATTCGATCAATGTCATGACGAAAGCTGTGTATACAAAAAGAGCAACGGAAACGTAGTGGTATTCTTAGTACTATACGTAGATGATATTCTTCTCATCGGCAATGATGTCAAGATTTTGTCAGACGTAAAGGTATGGCTTTCAGAACAGTTTCAAATGAAGGACTTGGGTGAGGCATCGTACATTCTTGGAATCAAGGTCATTCGTGACAGAAAGAAAAGAATGTTGTGTCTATCTCAAGATGCTTACATTGATACTGTGATTGCTCGTTTCAGCATGCAGAACTCCAAGAAAAGGTTGCTACCTTTTCGACATGGAGTTCCTCTATCTAAGGATATGTGTTCGAAGACACAAAAGGAGATAGAGAAAATGGCTAAGGTTCCTTATGCTTCGGCTGTAGGAAGCCTTATGTATGTCATGTTGTGCACAAGACCTGATATTTGCTATGTGGTTGGCATGGTTGCGAAATATCAGTCTAACCCTAGTCAAGGACACTTGACTGCGGTAAAGCATATTCTTAAGTATATGAAAAGAACTCGAGATTATATGCTTGTTTACCAGTCAGACGGTCTAACTCCATTGGGTTATACAGATTCTGATTTCCAAGATGATCGAGATAAGAGAAAGTCGACCTCGGGTTATGTGTTTATGATGGGAGGCGGAGCGATCTCATGGAGGAGTGTGAAGCAGAAATGCATCGCAGATTCTACCATGGAAGCCGAATACGTTGCTGCTTCAGAAGCAACAGAGGAGGTTGTTTGGCTCAGGAGCTTCTTACTGGACTTAGGGATATCTTCGAGTGTGCCTAAGTGTATCACAATTTATTGTGACAATGCTGGTGCAGTCGCAAACTCGAGAGAACCCCGAGCACATAAGGCCAGTAAACACATCGAGAGAAAGTACCACCTTATATGAGAGATCGTAAAATGAGGAGATGTGGTTGTGACGAAGATAGCATCGTTGGATAATCTAGCTGATCCTTTCACGAAGACTCTGACTGTCAATGTCTTCGAGAAACACGTAGAGGGTCTTGGTTTACGATGTGTTGCAGCTAGACTTTGAGTATAAGTGGGAGAATTGTTATGGCATGTGTTTATATATACTAAAAGTTTAGCTTTAGTATAAGTGGGAGATTGTTGGGGTATACAGTAAAGCAAACTTTTATGTGAACTTTTGGATTGTATTTATTCGATTTCCCATTTGACTGAAATAAATGTTTTCACATTGTTGCATTCTTTATGATTGCTTGTATGCTAAATGTCCAATTATCTTATATTGTAGACAATGTGGTCTGTTAGTAGTCACACAGAAGATTACATTGTCTGTCCCTTATAAGATATAAATGGTATTCACAACTGAGATAGTTATGGACATGACTATCGGTGTAGGTTGTAGTATAAACTGGATGTAGCTTGTCTTGGCTATTGGTTTATACTAGTGCGCTGCGTCGCATTGAATGGATCACAGTTGAGACGTGTTCTTCTGTTCTGACTATCATGAAGAACCTAGGTCTCGGTGACTCTACTAATTCTTAACCCTAATTGTGATATTTAGATATGTGGGATATTTGTTTGTTACTTTGATTTACCGTGGGTGAGAGCCAAGTATTGGTTCAATATGCTCTGTATCTTGGGTAACAACATTATCTGCATGATAACTATTTATTGGCATTAGGGCACCGTGTCCTGGACATCCAGGTTGATGACGTCCCCTTAAGGAACTCATAAGGATTATCGTATAAACCCTGCAGTTGGATTTATTCCGTAAGATAATAAGGTTGAGTGGTACTACTTAAGGAATAAAAGATATTAATTAATTAAAGGAGTCAGAAGCTTTAATAATTAATGGACGTGCGATATCTTAAACACGGGGAATTATATCGAGTCTAATAGAAGCCCTGATTCATTTCGGGATAGGACGAGAGTGCAATATTAATTCTCTAGTGGAATAAATTAATATTTACGGGCCAAATTGTGTTGTGGGCTGAACATAAGAATTTGGGCCTGTAGGGAGCCCAAACCCTATACCTTCTAAGAGATCCCTAGTCTGGCCCAAGGACTCTATAAAAGGAGGGATAAGCACACGTTCTTGAACCCTACGTAGCATCACAAAACGTGATATCTTCAGCCACCATCGTGAGGAGAAAGTTACGCGAAGGGTTCAGAGAAGAACAAAGGCAATCCGCTCCTTTCAACCGTTTGGAGGATCGTCGTCCATCCGGCGTCCAAACGTGGTCGGGACATAGACTAGATGATCGCTTAAATCGAATCGAAGCCTTGAAGAAAGGTATATCTCTGTTCGTCCTTTAGGAGCATGCTTAGGTTTATTCTAAATTATGTATATACATGTTTGGTATCCGATATCGATCCGTGGGTAGGACCGCCTCGTCGGCGTGGTCCAGCAACAATGATTTTGAAATCAACACAAATTGCAGTATATATATTATATAATCATTATTCTAGTTTCATTTGAACCATAAGACATGCCTCTACAATTCTTATGAATACATCGAGAACAAATAAGGTCATTAACTAGGAGATAAATCATCAAACATTCAGAACTGAGTAACAGTCAAAATGTGAGAACATGCAACTGACCAGACATCAGTAATTTCTAGATAAATGGAGCTACAGACATGCTTGTAATATGATTCAAAAACCAAATGGAAGATAACTCAAATACCCACAATTTTGATGAAGTTCACATTTCCCAATAATGACAATATCAACAAGTATAAACACAAAACTTTTGATTCATAAAATCTGCCAGAGATTAAATTTTGATATAAACAACACCTCAGTATTTGTCATCTAACTCATGCTACAGACTTCAAAATGACATGATTTCTTAATGCTTGAAAGATAAGAAATAAAGCTACAACTTTCATTTAGAACACAGGAGCAGATAAGGTCATTAAGATAGTGTAAAAGCAGTTAACATTTAAAATCAATTTTCTACCAACAGTTCAACACTCGACTCATACATATTTTTATTCAATAGAACATAACTCGAGCTACAAACATCATATCAGAATGAATCTTATCTTGTTATAAAGCTAAGAAACAGTCTTATAACTTTTATGAATATAAAAAATTAATTCAATCACATTAAGATATGATAAACAGGTCAAACATTTCACACACTTGCTTCCGAGTTTTTATAAAAACTGCTTGGGCGACAATTTTATAAAAATCATAACTTATTCGTATCAAATCGGAATTACATAATTCAAAAACCTATTGAAAACCAACAGGATACACTACAATTCATATGAAAAAGACATTTTCAAAAAATAATTTCTTGATGTCATAACAGATGCACCTTACTTTCTTCAAGAAAACAAAAATGAGGAGAAATGAAAGAGGTGTTGCTCGGTTCTTCTACTTCTCTCCCTTTCTTGCTTGAAATCCGTTTTTCTCTCTATTTGCTCAACTTTTTCAAGTGTTTAATGGACTTATTTCAGCTAAGGAATAAGACATAAGAACATTACATGAGGGGACATAAGATCTAGATCCAATGTAAATCTATGACTAAAAATTTTCAATACCATTTGCTCACGTGATGGCAAAGAAAGTAACATGGCTTTCTAACTCTTATGGATGAGTGTGGATTCGGTTTTTGGTGCTCAAAATGGTAGAAGATATTACATATTAGGAGCTATCTTGGAACATGCTAAGAAAATGAGAATAACAAAATTTACGGAATGAAATTCGGAATACAAACGAACAGTTACCGTAAAACTGAAAATTTGACTAAAATTTGATTTTAACTCTTTTAATTCAATTTCATGGTTGAAAATACTATTAAAGATATGACAATATAATGATCTTAAGGTCTGGTTGAATCGTTCGAAGTTTGGGTCGCAACGGTTCTAAAACAAATTCATACGAACAAAAATTCGGCTTACGCGATTAAACCGAAAATTCAAACTGCGATTGACAAAATAAAATTAAATGAGATATATAATAATTGTATCGACATAATAATATAAAATATAATCTCATAATTAAAATTCAATAAATAGAATAATCCAAGAAATTCTATAAATCGAACGAGGCGCTACAATCTACCCACCTTAAAAGGAATTCTGCCCTTGGAATTCGAAAACAAAGCAACTAGAGTACCATAAAATACAAAGGGAACTCAAAACATGAATTTCGGATATCTCCTCCTAATCTCGGCCTCCTTCTCCCAATTCTCGGCTCCATCGCACCTTCACAAGACTGACTGCTCGGTTTCTCAACTGATGGACCTTCCGATCCAGTATGGCCACCGGTACCTCCTCATAGGAAAGGTCTCGTTTGAACTGCAACTCTCCGAAGTCCACCACGTGGTCGGGGTCATGCACATATCTACGCAACATCAAGACATGAAATACATCATGCACCCCCGACAAACCCGGTGGTAAAGCTAGCCGATAAGCCAAGTCCCAGACTCGTTCAAGGATCTCAACGGGCTCGATATAGCAAGGCTGAAGCTTCCCCTTCTTTCCGAAGCGAATCACACCCTTCATGGGCGAGACCTTCAGAAAGACATCTCTTATGAATGAACTACGGGCCCATAATCTTTCTCTTTTGACTTAACTATAGGCGAGAAATCTTGGAAAACTAAGTTGTAATTATTGGGCTAGTATGATCTACCTTGTCAGATTGATCACATTCTGCTCGATAATTTTACCATATATTCACAGCTTGAGAATAACCATCTCTTACTGTCTATCATGCACATCGACAATAGTAAAATGAGTAAGTATCACAATAATTCATTGTGATATCATTATAACCGACATCTCACATTGATATGGGATATTATATACTCAAAGATAAACCGGCCTACTTGGCCAGTCGGAGAAACTAAACTGAGGAGAAACAAACCGAAAGGGGCGTGAAGGCCGAATATTCGGATAATCGACCAGATGCATCGACCAGACACATGATCGAGCAAACCAATCGACCTCAGCAGGTCGATCGCATCGAGGAACCTATAATCGACTTAGTTGTGAGCGTGTGTACCGTAGGCGCGCGTAAGAGCCTCTAATCGAAACCATTAGAGAATATTCAGCCCATGTGCTGGGAAAACACGTGTCCATAACGTATTGGGTGATGGTGGAAACCACCTCTGACAACCCCCAACGCCCTGCGCCACCTCTGACATGTGCGCGGCGTGTCAGAGTACGGACGGGCAGCTTAGGCAGTCAACTCACCTTATCCGGGCAGCTATTAGGGCAGGTATCTCACCCCTATATAAAGGGGGCGAGCCTTTATCCCTTAACACATTCTATTCGTTCTCTCAATTCCAGTATACTCATACACATACTGACTTAAGCATCGGAGGCTCTTCACCGGATCTAACCCCCGGTGTGAGAGTTATTTGCAGGTTTCCGGCGTTCTACCGGCGAGGACAAGAACCGATCTACTCCAAACCGGACCCGGACGCTTACTCTTGCATTATTGGCACCGTCTGTGGGAATGCTCTGTTCAAAAAGTTGTGTTTGAAGCTCAGCTATGGCGGACGGAATTCCTAAAAACTTACAGTCGACGTTCGATGAAGCTTGGACGACGACCAGGCCGTTGGGGCACGGCCCACCTTCGGGCTTTTCTGGCCCATCGCAGACTCCGATCACGCCCGCACCTAACTTCCAAGGTGTAGGAGTGACGGCGGGGATTCCCGGAGGAGACGCCAGCTCCAGTCAGGCCCAGGAGGCTCGGGTAGCAGCGACAGCGGCGATGCCGCCACCACCACCACCAGATCCAATAGAGCGGCAAGGAGGAGGGCTGGCACAAGGAGGAATGCCACCACAGGCAGCTGTACAAATCCCTGGCCAACAAATGGTGGGAATGACCCGGGAGGAAATGCAAAGGATAGCGGCGGCCGCGGCGGCGCAAGCGGTGCAGCAAGTTGTAAGTCATACTTCTCATGCCACCACTGCGCCTACTATGGTGGCCGGAAGCCAAGACGACGATGTGTCTAGTTATGGAGAAGGAGTAGCTGGAAGGGATCGGGCGATGAAGAGGATGGCGGAGCAATTGCGCCAACTACAAGATAAAGTGGAGGGGAGACCAGAGAGGAGAGCTCGAGGACACCCCTTTTCAAGGGAGATTCTCACTGCTCCGTTGCCAAACAATTTTAAGGAGACCAACTTGGTGTATGACAGGTCATCTGACCCGTCGAGGCATGTGAGGACCTTTGAAAATATGGCTGTGCTACATGGGTACTCTGATTCTATTTGTTGCAGGGCATTTCTATCGACCTTGCGTGGAGGAGCACTCGATTGGTTTCACCAACTTCCACCTGGGTCAATCCCGAGCTTTGAGGATTTTACTAGCAAGCTTATCAATCAATATTCGAGTGCGGTGGTGCAGGAAAAAACGTATTTGACTTTGATGGCGATGAGGCAGGGGGAGAAAGAATCATTGAGGAAGTATGTTGCTCGATATAACCAAACATGTTTAGAGGTACACTCGGTTTCGGATGAGGTGAAGGCGGGCGGATTGATAAGGAGTCTTCGAGCAGGGCCTTGTCGAACTTCCCTAGCGAAAACCCCTGCTCGATCGTATGAGGATGTGCTGAAGCGATGCAGAAAGTATATCAACTTGGAGGAAATGGAGATGGAGTTCGCCAAGTTGGAGGGAGTGGCTCGACCAGAGCCAAAAAAGGAGAAGAGTCCGCAGAGGGAGAGATCGCCGAGGAGGGATTCGCCCAAGCGGGGTGGACAGAAGAGGGCATCGCCTCGAAGGGAGAGTCGAGATTTGAAGCGGGAGAAGAGGGATGAGTGGCAGAGGAGGCCGATGTTGTTTGAGAGACAAAGATATCAAACTTTCACGCCCTTGAGGAAAGATATGACGGAGGTTCTCGAGGCCATGGAGCAGAGGATGCCGAGTGAGGATGTGACTTGGCCGAAGACGAGGTTTACAGGTCCAATTCGACCCAGGTCAGATATTTACTGCCGCTTTCACAAAGATTATGGTCACACCATGGAGAATTGCAGACATCTGAAAGATGAGATCGAGAGGCTGATTCGAGCAGGTTACTCAAAAGAATTTGTGAATCATGATAGGGTGAAGGGGAAAGGAAGGAGAAGGTGTAGAGAAGAATCGGAGGAAAGGAGCGATAGAGATGAGGAGGGAGATGGTCGAGGCGGTCGAGGAAAGAAGCCAAGGAGAGATGGTGATAAGGGAGGACATGGAGGAGAGGCCCTGATGAAGAGAGGAACTATTTACATGATCTCCGGTGGGCCAACTGATGGTGACTCGAATAGGGCCAGGAAGGAGCACGCTCGAGCGGTGAAGAGGAAGAGAGAGGAGGTGGGGATTACCGCCCGCATGTCGGTGATAAGTTTTAAGGCGGAGGATGCCGAAGGGGTGGTCTTGCCGCATAACGATGCTCTGGTGATAACCGCGGAGGTTGCAGGCTTTGATGTGAAGAGGGTATTCATTGACATGGGAAGTTCGGTGGATGTGATGTTCTATGAATGTTTCGTGCAGATTAATAAGGAGCTGAGTATGGAGTTAAAACCGGTGACCACGGCACTTTACGGCTTTAATGGGGAAGAAGTTATGCCGATGGGAGAGGTCAGTTTGCCCGTGGCACTGGGATCGGGAGAGTTAAGGAAGGTGCGCATGGTGAGATTTGTGGTTGTAGGGGCTGAGTCATCCTATAACATCATAATGGGGCGGACGAGTTTGAATGCGTTCCAGGCGGTCGTATCCACGTACCACATGACGATCAAATATCCGGTGGGCGAAAACGTAGGGGAGATTGCCGGGGATCAGCTCACTTCGAGGAGTTGCTACCAAACAACGGTCAGCAATAACAAGCAGTTGGCGAAGAGGCAGGCCGAGTCAAAAGCTGAGGAGATTAATCGACCAAGAGGGTCGAGGTCGAAGGAGGATAAGCGAAGAATGGAGAAGGGAAAAGAGAAAATGGATATCCAACCTGGGGAAGAAGTCGAGGAGATTCAAATGATCGAAGGGTGTGAGGGGAGAAAGTTCAGGATCGGAAAGGATCTGGAAGAGCCTATTCGGTCGAAGCTGATCCAGTTGGTTAGGGAGTTCGCCGATATTTTTGCTTATACAGTAGAAGAGTTAACGGGAATAAGTGCGGAGGTGATCGAGCATCGGCTAAACATCGACCTCAGCATGAGGCCGGTGAAGCAGAAAAGAAGGGACCATGGTGCGGAGATGGACGAGATCATCGAGCAGGAGGTCTAGAAACTATTGGGGGCACGACATATCAAAGAAATCCAGTTCCCCGAATGGCTGTCGAACACGGTGATGGTGTCAAAGGCGGAAGGGAAGTGGAGGATGTGCATTGATTTCCGCGATCTGAACAAAGCATGCCCAAAGGACCTATACCTGCTGCCCAGAATTGACCAATTGGTCGATTCAACGGCTGGATGCGAGCTGTTGAGATTGATGGATGCCTCACAGGGATACCATCAGATTCCCTTGGCGAGAGAGGACAGGAAGCGGGTGAGTTTTGTAACAAGTCGAGGGACCTATTGTTACGTGGTCATGCCGTTCGGCCTAAAGAACGTGGGTGCCATGTATCAAAGGTTGGTCGATAAAATCTTTAAGGAACAACTGGGGAGGAACATGGAAGTGTATGTGGATGACATGCTGGTGAAAAGTAAGGAGGAGTTGGATCACTTGCGAGATTTGAAAGAAACGTTCCTAACATTGCGAAGGTATGGGATGAAGCTGAACCCCACCAAATGCTCTTTTGAGGTAAGGTCGGGAAAATTCTTGGGTTACTTGGTGACCAAGAGAGGTATCGAAGTCAATCCAGAGAAGGTTCAAGCTGTGGTGGAGATGAAGCCGCCGGCGAATGTTAAGGAAGTGCAGATCTTAGCTG
>CACSLK010027842.1:8455141-8481306 GCA_902706635.1 Striga hermonthica
TATATTTTGACGAACTTTTGGAAAACTTTATGCTTTCAGTAACCGGATGATTTTCTAAAAAATTAAATAACGGTTTTCCAAATTAAGTCACGATTTTAAAGTAGCACCCCGAATCAGTTTTCGCAAAGTAAAAAGGCTTTATTTTCAAATAACTTTGCGAAATTTTCGCACTCTGATTTTACGATAAGGAGGGGTGTTACAAGTTCTGTATCTTCTTTCAGATCTTGGTGGAATAATATTTTCTCAGTTGGAACTTCTAAACTGGCCAAAGCCCGTATCCAACTTCCAACATATTTGCTTTGGTGGTTGTGGAAGACACGGAATCTATGGTTGTTTCAAAGACAATCTTTACCTTCTCAAGTGATTATCAAAACAGCTCAGGAGGAATGGTTGGAGTATGCTAATTTAGATTGATTGTAGTTCTGCAGTTTGTCTCTTTTTATTTATGTCTTATTTCCAGTTCAGGTCTTGTAGCTTTGTTCTGATTTCTGTGATTTTTTTGTTAACTCTCTAGGCATCTTGCAGTGGAGAGTATTAACAGAGGAAAGTAGATTGTTAGTTGTTGTATAGGCCGCTTGAAGCGTGTCCTCCCAGTTTTAATTTTCGGGTTTGGCCCGTTTTATGTATTCGAACATTGTACGTTCGTTTGAGTTTATAATATCTCTATTGTTTCGAAAAAAAAACAAAAATAAAATTGCTAATTAATTACTTCACCATCACTCAACATCACCAACTGTAATTTTTTTTTTTTTTTTTTTTGTTTCTTCTACCTCTTCGGACCGGATGACAGAGGGGTCATAAAATCAGTCGGCTTCGTCTTTTTCTTCCTGCCTACCCTTTCCCTCACCCTCTTCACCATTGAAAAGGTTGTATTTTCTCCTCTGGTTGTCGGCTCAAGCTCTGGGCACTATGCTCAGGGTTCAGATCATCCAACAACACTTTTGAATCCACCCCTCCCATCAAACCAACAGATTCCTCCCTCAAAGCAACAGACTCAAGTACAGGTTTACGAGTCAGTCCAAATCTTAAAACTCATTCACAACAACTTTATTTTCAACCACCATCAGAGCCCATCTTCCCTCACTTTTTTCCTCGTCCTTTTTTTTTCTCCCCCTCCTCCTCTTTTTCCCCCTCCTTTTCTTTCTCCTCATTTTTTTTTCCTCATCTTTTTCCCCAGTCTCACAAAAACCATCAGCAGCCTCATCTTCTTCACTTCTTTCATCTTTTTCTTTTTCTTCATTCTTTCTTTCTCTCCACTCGGACTCCAACAGTTGAATTCCTTTTCTAATTTCATCGTTCTCAAGACAAACCATAGCAAACAACCGGTCCTCAAATGTTCCCTATACATGAAAGAAAAAAAACAAAGGAAAACATAAATTAAAGATACTTGTACCTATGAAAATATATTAGTGCTAAAACATAAATTCTCGATAAAAATTAAAGAAAAACTTGGGTTTCCACAAACTTACGCTCCTCCAAAACAGACGATACCAAATACACCTAGAAAGAAAATCATAGTGGTTTAATTACAATATCGATTAACCAAAAAATAAAAAGAAGAAGAAGAAAACACATAATACTATAGAATTGTATAAATTACCTTATGCCTCATTATTTTCTTCAAAGATTGTAAGAACCCTTCTAATGTAGACGACAACGTGACCCACGTCCATTGAAATAGACGGGGAATTTCCTCGAGCGTCGACCGCTTGCCCAAAGAAGGGATACGCTAGTAGAACTAACCCTACGCATACACATGATTTCAAAATTACACAATTTCATAATTTAATATTATTGTATTATTAAGACACTGAAACAAATATATACATATACCATCAATCTCACTACACATCCATCAAAGTATGATCTGTCGCTCGATTGGGAATGGCGAACTAGCTCGTTAATCAAGAATTTGTGAGTAGCATCTCTCCATGCATACTCACAAATTCGACCGACATCCTCCACATATGGATAAACAAACCTTGGAATTGAATAGCTTGAACAAGTGAGCAAAATGCAGCTACACACAAGAAAAATGTACATTCGGGTGAAGTCGTCAACACGACCTTCATCCGCAGCATACTTACCTAATAGCTCTACGACATTTTTTCTTTTCCACAACTTCTTATGTACTCAACTTCAAGCATCGTACAAGGCTTTTGACTCTATACTAAGGTCTAATTCTACACTTAGACCGCCCTGTCTTAGCCCCGTTGTTATACAAAACTCGACTGGTCGATATTCAAAACCAAATTATCACCAACGATAAACGCATTCAAATCTACCCTCTACGTACTAACTAGAGCCTCAACTCTAGTATACAAAACTGCTAAATCGGGCATATTCACAAAAAAATAAAAAGGACTCTTTTCAAGAGCCTCCTCGTGCTTGTCCGAGAGCACAACAACCGTTCTATCCATCACATCTTTGAAGTATGAAGGGGCACACCTACATCTTAGTTCTATGCCCTATCACAAACAAATAAAACAAAGACAAATTTCAAATAATGATACAATTCAACAATAACGACACCTCAACCTATTTCAACAATAACAACACCTCATTCAAATTGATATAAAATACAAAACAACACCTCAATCCTAATTGATATTCAAATTGATATAAAACACCAAACAACACTTCAACCCTAATTCATATTCAAATTGATATACAACACCAAACAACACCTCATCCCTAATTCATATTCAAATTGATATAAAACACCAAACAATACCTCAACCGTAATTCATATTTAAATTGATATAAAACACCAAACAACACCTCAACCCAAATTGAAGAACCAGCAATGACTTGGGTCAAATTAAACATACCAAAATTGATAAACAACAACAACAAATAATTCAAATAAAACAGTCAATTGCGAGTCCCAAACAAGCAATTGCGAGTCAAATTCAATAACAACAGCAACAATTGATCCAAAAAATACCAAAATAAATAAAAATAATGAACCCTAGACATGCAAAGAGCCCTAATTTATCAATAAATTTCGTAATTAGAGAAATAAAATCAAATTCGAAGTGTGCATCAACCAAATACCAAATTTTGAAAAATCTCGAATTCAATGAAAAATTCAAAATTTTGAAAAAAAAAATCCCCGAATTTCGAATTGAAGTAAAATTCAAAATTTTTGAAAAAAAATCCCCAAAGTATTACCTTGCTTACTGTGGAGGACGGATTGTTGGATGTGGAACGGCGAGGAGGACAGTTTTTCGATCCTGCCATGGAATTTTCCCAGAGAATTGGCCGGCGATTTTCATAGAGAGAGAGATGATCGACGATGAAATTTTCAGAGAGAGAGACGAATGGAGAGAGACGGAATTTTCAGAGAGAGACAGACGATTGGCGATGAAATTTTGAGAGAGAGAGAGAGAGTGACACTCGACGATGAATTTTGAGAGAGAGAGAGAGAGAGAGAGAGAGAGAGAGAGAGAGAGAGAGACGAGTTGAACGGGGAGAGAGAGAGAGACGAGCTTTAATTCAATTTTTTTACAAAAATAAGGCAAATTAAATAAATAATAATAAGAGTAGTATATATATGTGGAGTGATTTGAAAAGAAAAATTTAGATGTAGGGAGTGCAGAGGAAGTAAAGACGAGGTGGGGACTAACAAGGAAACTCAATTATGCAGTGGTGATTTTAGAGGAATTAACCGCAATTTAGTGAATCATATATCACCTAATTCAATATCTTAACATTACAGAATAAATCCATAGTGTTATGTAAATCCGTATCTCATATTATTATATAATTAAAAATATATTATAGTTATAATCAAATCATAAAAATTATTAAATCCATATTGTAAAAAAATAATTCATATAATTTTATAACAATTTTACTACACTATTTAACAGTATTCCTTTTTATTGTATAATAAAATAATAATTAAATATTATATAGTGAACAATAATGAGTAAAATTGTTACTTTCTCTTATATCAAGGGATAAATTTATATGCTAAAATTAAATTTTTATTAGTATAAATGCTTTAGTGAGGTAATATATTAATTATTTTACAAGTTAGCCCTAACATGCTCATATTTAATGTTCTGGCTAAAAATAACGCTGGTTGAAAGATGTGGAGAAAAACTTAATTATAACCTATTGTTTTTTGGACTTAAGACGTTGATTAAAAGAGGTAGAAAATTACCCTATTACTTTTTAGACTTAAACGAACAAGACTGTAAAAATAACTCATTTAATATCTTTGTTCCGTGCACCGCACGTGGTACGTACTAGGTTTTTTATGAAAATAAGGCAAAATAAATGAATAATAATAAGAGTAATATCTATGTGTAGTTAGACATGGCCACGGGTCACCCGGCCCGCCGATCCGGCACGGACCCGACCCGATCAAACCCGTTGACCACGGGTCCGGGCCCGACACGGATTTCAAACGGGCCGGTCAAGGCCGGGGTCGTGTCGGCACGAAAAAATACATTGCTTTTGATTTTTTTCTTTTCTTTTTTAATTTTTTTATGTGGCCGGGTCCAAACCCGGGTCGGGCCCGGCCCGGCCCGGCCCGCCGGGTCATGAACCCGACATGACCCTAGGTTCGTGCCGGTTCAGGGTCGTCGAAACCCAACCCGGTGGCCCAGCGACCCGACCCGGTTTTTGGCCATGTCTATGTGTAGTGATTTGGAAAGAAAAATTAGATGTAAGGAGTGCAGAAGAAGTATAAACGATGTGGGGACTAACAAGGAAACTCAATTATGCATTGGTGATTTTAGAATAATTAATCGCAATTTAAAGCGTTGTCTATAATAAAATTACATATGATTTGGAAAAGTTATTGTAATCAAGCAAATCGTACGGGTGAAAAGTCTCATTTTAAATATAGATAATAAGATTTTATTTAAAAGAAATAATTTAAAATTTAAATAAAAAAGCTTTCCTCTTAGAGCATCCACAATGCTTTGGGTCTCTTTTTGCATATGTGGCAAATAAATAGACTTAAGTCCATAATGACATGGACAAACCTAAACTAAAAAAACCAAAATCTATGCAATGCAAAACAAAAAAGTACTAGGTCTAGAATACATGACAACCAATAAAAATGCTCTAGTATATTTCATTTATTAAAAGAAAAATTAAATGAGGAATAAATGATGAGTGCTTGGGTTTGTACTTTGGTCTAAAATAGACCCAAGTGTGGACTAGGTCTCATTTTTTTATTGCCACATAAGCTAGACTAGGTCCATTTTTAATTGCATTGGAGAATACTTTTTTATAGACTATGTCTATTTCTTACATGGCATGTAACTTTTTTCTAAGAAACTCAAAGCATTGTGGGTGCTCTTACATCATTTTAAGAATTTCAATACAAATTTTTGTATTAGTCACAGTTAAACCAATAAAATTGAAACAAAAATTGACAAAGCTCTATTACCCTTCCAAATTCCATTCCAATACAAAATTATACGTGATATTCCAAATTTAACCTTTTAAATTTCCACGGAAAGAATATTACACTGCACCTAAACAAGAGTACAAACGGATTTCTTTGTCCGATGCCAACGACTGTGTCATCCACATCCAATGGATGTGTGACACATGGGAGTCATGTGTTGTAAATGTAAAAGAAAAAAAAAAAACTGAAAAAGCAGTTGCCCCTATCTTTTACCCTAATCTTTGTTTTCTTCTAATTTCCCCTCTCTCTCTCTCTCTCTGGATGAGATGCGAAGGTTTTAATAAAAGCTTTTATCTCTCCTGCTATGCTATGGTAAGCATCATTTAACTTACCATTTTCTTCTACTTTCTTTTTTTCCTTATTAATGTAATTAAATTGGTATATGAGCTAGATATGAGCGCTAGATATTCAGGTAGGTAGATGCTTTAATCGATTTTTTATTTAATGAATTCAATTTTTTTTCCATAAATCTTTATTTGAATCAGTAAATTAAGGAATCATAATGGATGGGAGATTCTCAACACTCCAGATTTCGGTAATTCCTAGATTTTGAAGCAATTCGTGATTAATTACCTCGTGAATTTATTCGAAATAACGGTCCAAATTAAGATTGTATAGTTTTGGACAAATCAGTTTAACCATTTTTTTTTTTCTAATTATTCGTCAATTTTAAGCATAGAAGGCCAGAACAGTTGCTTGTATCATCGGAATATGAGTTAAAAACATTAATGTTATTGTTACTATACTTTTTGCTTCTGGCCTATTTTTTTATTTTTGTATTTTTTATTTTGTTTTCAGAAAAATGAGTGTGGTTGAAGCTGGTAATTGTTGGGATGCAATTTCCAATTGTGTCCTGGGAGATGAAGAGTTTGATAACATACTCAATATTTTGGATTTTCCTTTGGAGAGTTTGGAAGAGGATGGGTTTGTGGCTGATTGGGATATCGGCAAGTCTGAATGTCTCGGGCCCCTACGGCCCGACGAGGTAAGCGGGCCCCCGGCAGTTGCC
Organism: Striga hermonthica; assembly: GCA_902706635.1. NCBI lineage: Eukaryota > Viridiplantae > Streptophyta > Magnoliopsida > Lamiales > Orobanchaceae > Striga > Striga hermonthica. The sequence continues at coordinate 8,461,582 of CACSLK010027842.1, forward strand.
GACACCAACGTCAATTCTGGGCCTCCTCCCCATTTGCCGACTGGACTTAATGTTGCTGTGAGTTTTCTTCTAAATCCCTGTTAAATAAAAGCTTTGGCTTTGTGTACTGGATTCTTGTAGTAGGCCTTTTGATTGTTTGATCATGTTTATTTTAGCCACAATTTTGGTTATGTTCCTTATTATTTATAGTGTTCTACTGCAATTTTCTTGAAAATTTTATGGTTTTTTCCTCCTTGTCAAACAGTTATTATTGGAGTTATCATATATATTCACTTTCACCACCATAATTCATATTCAGCTCTTGAGTTTAAGTTGTTCATGTGGCTGCATCATGTTGTTTTTTCCCCTTTTCATCTGTTTTAATTGGCAATTTGCTGTCATTTATTTCATTTTTTTTGTCCAAATAACCAATAATAGATAGGAGCTGAAGAGCAAAAGCCGGGGCCACACCTCATCTCAAGTCCGGGGTCACATAATGACCTCCAACTAAACAAATCAGCTGAGGCCCGAGAATCCAGCATCTCCCACACCCAAAGCCCGGTTTCGGTTCTCGAGAGCAGTGGGTCCTGCTCGGCTCCCGGCAAGAACCCGCTCGTTGTGTCCTCTAACCCAATCCCCATTCGGCCCCGATCCAGTAGGCACAAACGGGCCAGTACAAACCCCTGGCCCACGCCGTTGTCTCTTTTCACCTCCATCCTACAAAAAGAAAACCTCAAGGAAAAGAAATCACCGGACGAGGCTGAGGATGAGACTGAGAAATTGGTTCATCCGCGGGCCCCGGTGAAGAAGTGCATGCACTGTCAGGTGACCAAGACACCACAGTGGAGGGAAGGCCCGTTGGGGCGCAAAACACTGTGCAATGCGTGTGGTGTCCGGTACCGTTCGGGCAGGCTGTTCCCGGAGTACCGGCCAGCGGCGAGTCCGACGTTTGAGGCTGAGGATGAGACTGCAAAATTGGTTCCTCCGCGGGCCCCGGTGAAGAAGTGCATGCACTGCCAGGTGACCAAGACACCACAGTGGAGGGAAGGCCCGTTGGGGCGCAAAACACTGTGCAATGCGTGTGGTGTCCGGTACCGTTCAGGCAGGCTGTTCCCAGAGTACCGGCCAGCGGCGAGTCCGACATTTGTGCCGTCCCTGCACTCGAATTCACACAAGACGGTGATAATGATGAGGAACGAAGGGAAGAAGCTCAAGGTGAAAATGGAGGAGCCTCACATGTTGTAGCTGGTCTGGTAGGGGTTTTGGTTTTAGATGCTGCTGCTTGTAGCCTGTTTGTTTCAGATTAGATTATGGTCAACATTTTCTGTCTGTTTGGACTGTTTGTTCCATTAGGACTGAATCATAACACAATAATCTTGGGTGTCAATACTCAAAGAGTTTGTATGGAACTTTTTTTTTTATATTTATTTTTTATTTACTTTTATGGACTTAATATATATGTCTGATTGTTGTTGAATGGAGTCTGAAGGAGGTGTTGTATTATTATGTTTTGTAATATGAATTTTAAAAATATACTAATAAAATATGGTAGTTGTTGTGATTCATATTGTTTAATATAGGTTGTGTTGGAACTTGATGTACTACCCCTTACAAGCCAACTCGGCTAAAATAGCACTAGAACCACAGCCATGCTTCCTCATGAGAGTCTGAAAACTCCTTGGCTGCAGACCAAATATCCCAAGCTACTCATTCCTTCCATAGTGTTCCACCCATTCCAAGCCAACCACTATTGGAAGAGTGGACACTGAGGACCTGTCCTACCCCTAATCTCACGCTCTTGTGAAGTGTAAATGTGGACGTACCATCTCTTTTCAGAAAAGACGTGTTACTCTCCAAGACAACTAGATATTCCCCCGATTCACCTCTTGCTCCTTTGACAATGTCCTTCTCATTGATCCATTTTTTTTAAAACACCCACAAATTTCTGGTCTTCCAGAGCCGCATAACAGGTAGGCTGAAAGAAACTAGTTCTATCCATCATGTAATGTTGTGTACTTGTAGTGTTGATGGAGTGCCACCAATCTTTGAAGTTGTACTTACTTTGGTCTGTGTCATTCCAACTGAGTCCCATCAACTTCCAGCAAAGTGTATCCCTTTGACAATTGAAGAACAAGTGTTTAGTATCTTCAATTACCTTCTCCACAAATCTTAAATCTCTCATCTGTTTTGTATTTCGTTCCTTGCCGAGTGACTCTTGATGCTCAGATATCCATGCCACAGTCTCCATTTTTCACCTTCAATCTCCATGTCTCCTGCCACATTCTCTTCTTCCCTTCGCACTCTTTGCTTGTATCTCTTGTCCCCTGGGCTTCATCCTGTTGGCCATAGTAGTTCATAAACACCTCTCGTTGAAAATCGTCCTTTTTTGTTCCAATGCCAGATGAGTTTGTCTCTGGTACCACACTGACTTAAAGAGATCTTGAAGATTGCTTCTGTAACAGAAGGTTCAAATTTGGAGGACTAAATTCTTATCCTACATATTCTCTTCATGAAGGATGAACTCTCCAACTATAGAGTATCTCTCTTTTTCACCCAAAAATCGAGGGGTAATTTTTTTTTTTCTTTATTGAAGGGATCCAAGGAGAATCCCAAACACGAATGACATTCTCATTACCCACCGGAAAATCTAGCACCTGACTTAAGAGTTTTCTTAGCCTCTAGCCAACTTCTCCAGAGCTAGGAATCTGCTCTTGGGTTTAACATCAATCAATTTCTTTTTCCAGAAATACTTTTCTCTCATGAGTTTGGAAGCTAGGAGATTAGGGTGAGTTAACACCCTCCACATTTGTTTGAATAACATTCTTGAAATCTAGTCCCCCACTCTCTTTGAGTTTTGCAAGTTTATCCCACCCAACCAAATGGAGCATATCTCCCAAGCTCCTTGTGTAATAATATTTTATATTATTCTATTATTATGGACCATATAATTAGTTGGACCTAATTGAATTAATAGTCAAACTTAATAAGGAGAATATGTATTTAATGGATTATTTATGTTCTAATATTAAAAAGTCCAATTTGTGATGTTTGACTTGGACAATAAGTTAGGTTAGAACATGGGGAATGTTAGTATGATTAGGATTGTAGGTCTCCTCCTATATATACTACTACATGCCCCCTCTCTCCCATCTCATACGAAATAAAGTTCTCAACATCAAGGGCTTTATGCAAAGACGAGAGATGCGGGAGAGAGAAACAATTCAGAGAGATGCGGGAGAGAGAAACAATTCATAGGCGAAAAGAATCCATAATTGAAGATTACGAGAAAGATGATTGAGAAAGATGATCGTGTAGATCAACATCATAGATGAACGGAGATAGAATTACATGATTAGGGTTTATTCAATTCCTCCTAATAGTCATGAATATACCCGTTAAATTTCTTACATGTGGTATCAGAGCATGTGTTTATGCATATGATTAAGTTGCCTATCACAGTTTAAGCACGTCGTCCTGTGATGTGAATTACAAATTAGTGCCAGAATTGTTCTTAACAACAGTCGCACTGCGTCTGAAATAATTGCCGTACAGAACATGAGAGTTGCGTTCTTCTTGTTGCTCCTGATTGTTATTTGCAATATAATCAACATGTGATTGGAATTATTTGCTTTGCAAATTGATTGAACAATTTGATATTTATTCTGCGTGTCCATGTATGATATTTGGGCAAATAATGTTTTGGGTACTCAAATTGTTTATTAATTCCCGTACAAGTATTGCCATTAATGATTACGTCTTGGTTGGTTTGGTCAATTATTTTCTTGGCCTGAATTGTTAAGATTGATATCATGTTGTATTTTGATTTCTTGCTGGAATCATTACAGGATAATGTCTTTTTTATTGAGTAAGAACTTAGATCCTTGATCATGTAAACCTGAACATGTGGTTAAGATTTTAGAATATGTGAGATATATCTTGGAATGGTAATTTCGTCAAGCTAATTGCAGAGATTAATAAAAGTTTGAATATCTCATAATATTATCAAATAAAATTATTTTCTAATTTTGTTATCTATGCACGAAAACTAGTTAGTCACTAAAGTGACCTAGTTTAATTTATGGAATAGATAATTAAAATTAGATAAAAGTATTAATTATTTTCTAATTATATTATCTATGTAAAAGAACTAGTTAGTCACCAAAGTGTGGCCTAGTTCAACTTATGGATTAGATAATTAAATTAGATGAAGTATGAATTATTCAAATATAAAAGGATGTCTTATTAATGTCTTTCAAATTATATATTTGAATAATTGATGTCATGAATTATAAACTCAGGACGACACCCAAAGGTGGGCCATATGTTTATAGTTTGTGACAACTAAAAGAGAAATTATAATTAGAGTTAGGTCAATTAGTGCGTTTGTCCAAAGATAACCACTAATTGATCAGAATTATATAATTTCTATTAAGGATTAATATTAAAAAGAGAAGTTATACCTAAAGTGATGTTAACTAGTGTGTTTTGTTCGAAGATAGCCGCTAGTTGACTTAAGTATGTATAATCTCTATTAAAGAATAATATATAAAAGAGAAATTATAATTATAGTTAGGTTAATTAGTGTGTTTGTCCAAAGATAACCGCTAATTAATCACAATACCTATAATTTCTATTAAAGATCTTTCCTCTTAGGCATCATTCAAGTACATCATATATTTAAGTATTTGCCCAAAGATATATTTAGATATATAATTTAAAAGATTTTTGAATCTATTAATTGTCTCAAAGCTTAATTAAATAGCATGTATGAAAGTTTGCAGTGTTTAAATTGGTTTTTCCGTCAAGTACTATTATTGAAAAATTCAATGGGCTAAACTTCAATGAATGGTCTGAGCATATCCTTTTCAGCTAGGATATGACTCTAATTACTGATGAAGCTCCCACAACCATTAATGATTAAAACTTCAAAGTAGAGGTAACTCTTCGTAGGGTATGTGAGTGATCAAATAGGTTGTGTTTGAATTTTATGAAGTTAATCAAGGCGGATAACATTAAGGCTAATAATACAAAAGGATTCCTAAATAAAAAATAAAGGAGTTATCTCCATATAAAATTACGGGAGAAGTCTATTGTGGAAAGTTTTATGAGCGAGCTCACCACTATAAAAGTTCGACTGATTCTGCTCCATCTATAATCTCGTGACCAAACATGTTCAACATATAAGCTAAACTTACAAACATGAGAATGAATGTGATAGACTCATTTATGGTTCTAATCATCATGAACTCCCTACCTGTCAAGTTTGGCCAATCCTAGGTGAACTATAACACCATTAAAGATAAATGAGATTGTAAGGAAATTAAGGTTCTGCTGGTGCAGGAAGGAAGATGTGAGAATAAAGGAGATGAAAAAAGAGTCGATTCATTTTATATCTCATGTGGGAGCCAATAATAGTAAGATAAAATGGGAAACAAAGACAAATAAAAGAAGATTGGCTTACATAAAGTTTTTGCAGATCCAATCATTAAAGAAACGAGGTGTTATTTCTGTAAAAAGTTAGGCCACCTCATAAATGATTGCCCGAAATAAAATCTTGATTTGAAAAGAAAACATACATTAATTTTCGTATGTTGTGAATCAGATTTATTAAGGTTTCCCAATAATACTTTGTGGCTTGATTTTGTGCAACTATTCATGTATGAAGTTAAACGTCGTGCACATAATAAGAAATCTGCTCTCTTACGGCATTAAAGATTATGGTCACATATCCGAAGAAAATTTTTGAGAATGGTGAATAAGGAAACTATTTCTCATTTGGATTTTAGTGATCAAGATGTATATATAGAATGAATTAAAGAAAATCAAACTAGACATACATTAAAGAGATCTGTCGATAGAAGCATTAAAATCTTATAACTTATGTACACTACTAAACTTTTTTTTTTTTTTTTTGTGGTCTGTTCGACGTCCCTTTATGGGGTGATTTAAAGTATCTAATCACCATTACAAGTGATTTCTCACGTTACGGTTATATTTATCTACTACATGAAATGACTCAATCACTGGACTATCCAAAGATATACATTGATGAGATGGAAAAGGTAGTTAGATAATTAAATAAAAATTGTGAGATCTCACTAGATTGGTGATATTATTGTAAGTTCAATCAAAGAGGATAATATCCTAGTCCATTTGTAAAGATTCTTGAGGTTTAAAATATTTGTGTGCAATACATTATAATTGAGGCTTCTCAACGTAATGGTGTTGCTGAGAGGATAAACCGTACTTAAAAGGATATGGTTAGGAGTATGTTGAGCAATTCAACATTAACGTTTTCTATGTGGATTCATGCATTAAAGACTGTTGCATATTGGGTAAACATGGTTCCTAGTAAAGTAGTTCCTAAAATACCATATGAACTATTGAAGGTAGGAAACCTAGTTTAAGGCATCATCATGTATGGGGGTGTCGAGCAAAAGTAAAAGTATATAACCTACATGAAAAGAAACTTAATCCTAGGACAGTCAGTGGTTATGCATTGACTATTCGAAAAGTTCTAAAGGATATAAGTATTATAGCCCTACCTATAGTACGAGAATAGTTGATTCCAACAATTCTCGATTTATTTAAATGATGAAATCAGTGGGAGTTTAGAATCACAAAGTTTGGATGTCAAAGAAACTCAGGTTGAACAGTCCCAATCCGAGAGTCCATTAATGGTTGTTATTATTCTACTTACATTACCGTCATGTAACTATATTAACAAAATGATCCAAACTCACTTGGTAATGAATCGGCCACCAGCTATCAAGAAATTATAGAACAACCTTTAGTTGATGCATCACAAGCCATGAAAAGTGAAAATTCTGGTAAAGTTGATCAATGCCATGAATAAATAATTAAAGTCAATGGATGACAATAAAGTCTGGGATTTAGTAGAGTTACCTGAAGGGTCTAAAAGAGTCGGGTGTAAATGGATTTCCTAGAAAACCAAACACGACTCTAAATGTAATATCGAAAGGTATAAAGCTAGACTTGAATGTTACACCCAAAAGGAAGACATTGACTACAAGGAAACATTCTCTCCCGTTTCTAGAAAGATTCCTTGAGAATTGTAATGGTATTGGTGGTTATTTTGAGTTTTATCAAATGGATATAAAGATCACCTTCTAAATGATAAACTTAAAAGGAGATCTACATGAACTATTTAAAAGTTTTGAGACCACAACAAAGAAAACGTGAGTGTGTAAGTTGAATAGATCGATATATGGACTAAAACAAGTCTCTCGTCAATGGTATTTTAAGTTTAATGATATCATCACTGCTTATCGTTTTGTAGAGAATACCGTAGATTGGTGTATATATTAAGGTCAGTGTGAGTAGATTTTTTATTTTAGTTTCGTATGTTGATGACATTTATAGTTGCTAATAATGTGGACATGTTGCACGAAGTAAAGTATTATCTCTCTGCGAATTATAAAATAAAGGATATGGATGAAACGTCCTTGGTCAATGAAAGAATAATATTCCAGAATAGATCACAAGGAATAAAATATTATCCTATAAAAGTTGTAATTCGAGAATATTTGAGATAATTGGAATGGATGGTTGTTCCGTATAATTCCAATTCATAAAAGGGACACATTTAGTCTATCATAAATGTCCGAAAGGTGAAATGGAATGAAAAATGATGGAGAAAGTTCCTTAGATATAAATGATTAGGAGTCTTAAGTGAGACAAACCTCTACTAGGTTTGATAACATATTTGTTGATGGTATACATTAAGCAAATATAATTGTAATCCCTAAATGATTATTTAAATGCTGCAAATGAATTCATAAAGTATTTACAAGGCATTAAAGAACACATGCTAACTTAAAGAAGATCCAAAATTATTTGTTATAATTGGATACTCGGATTCAGACTTTTGCTCATAATGTCTAAAGAAGCAAGATTATGGAAAAGTGGAACCAAGTCCATCATCGTGACTTCCACGATTAAGTTTGAGTTTGTGGTATGCTTTGAGACCACAAGTCAATATTTTGGGCTACAATGTTTTATCTTAGGACTTGGAAATGTCGACATCTTGTCCAAGCCGCTAAGAATTATTGTGGTTTTGTAGCAATAATATTTCAAGGAACGACAAGTATTCAAACGGTATGAATCACATAAAATTAAAATACTTGGTCGTAAAATACAAGTGAAGAATTAAAATGTCATTTGAGCATTTTAGTACTAATTGCATGAACGTAGATCCATTAAAGAGTTATTCCCTATAGCCTTTGCAAGGCATATAAAGAAAATTGGGTATAATGAATGGGGCCTTGTTGGACTGACTGCTACTGATGAAATTGTTCACATTAATGATTTTGACATTTATTGAATTCAATTAAAGATGTTTGATTCTTCACATATAATACCATCATTATGGATATTTGATTTTATAGTATATACATTAAAGTTGGATGGCTTATGAATATGGTACGAAAAGTTTGTTCCATATTAAAGTAAAGTTGAATTAGAAATGATTTGTGGTACATGGAAGGGATCATTTCGCTCGAAGACTTGTGATCGCCATGACTCGGTTAATTTCTATTTTGATTTTAAACTTATAGATATATGTATTCAATCATAAGTTTGATGAAAGGTGCGCGCTTAAAGTAGTTCTTTGGGTTTCGACACTATATGGTCCAAGTGGGAGAATGTAATAATATTTTATATTATTATATTATTTTGGACCATATAATTAGTTGGACCTAATTGAATTAATAGTCAAACTTAATAAGGAGAATATGTATTTAATGGATTATTTATGTTCTAATATTAAAGAGTCAAATTTGTGATGTTTGACTTGGACAATAAGTTAGGTTAGAACATGGGGAATGTTAGTATGATTAGGATTGTATGTCTTCTCCTATATGTACTACTACATGCCCCTCTCTCCCATCTCATACGAAATAAAGTTTTCAACATCAATGGCTTTATGCAAAGACGAGAGACGCGGGAGAGAGAAACAATTCATAGGCGAAATGAATACATCATTGTAGATTACGAGAAAGATGATCGTGTAGATCAACATCATAGATGAACAGAGAAGGACTTTTAGCTGGATTCTTGTAAGTTTCTATGTACAATTTAATTTATGCAAAGATCCATGTTCTATGAAACATGCTTAGGGTTTATTCAATTTCGCCTAATAGTCATGAATATACCCGTTAAATTTCTTACACCTTGTACTCCTATTCTCCTTAATTGTAGTATAATGAGCATAATTAACCTAATTAACAAGAAATCTATATATATATATATATATATATATATATATATATATATTTATATCTATATAATGGACCATTCATTATTGCCATATTTGACATGATTTTGGACGGGAAATTTTTCGTTTGTATTTGACATTTAATTATTATTTATTTATTAGTAAATTTTATGCATGTAAAACATAATTAATTTTTATACACGCAATGACTATTATCCATTAACTACAAATTGGCTTAATTTAATAATTTCAATAAGATATTTTATATTAATTTAGTAGGAAATTATTGAAACAATTCAAAAAAATATAATGGAAATAAATTTTCTATGGTTGTAGGAATTAATTGAATTAATTATATTCACTATTCAGAAGTACTTAAAATATTTAATAAAATAATTAGAATGACTATGTTTAAATCATTCTAACTTAATAAATAAGTTAAAATATTAATAAAAGTTTTTGAAATGTAGTCAATTTAACTATAAAAAGGTACATCCCCATTAACTATATAATATGCATTGATAATACCATTAAAATTTTAAATAATATACTAATAAAAATAAAATTTGATGGTCGGGTGCAATTCAGAATTATAAATTTCACCTTAGTAATGTATATATACATTAAAAAAACTATTCAATTTTTAAAAATATATACTTTTTCTTATATACTATTTTATAAATATGCTAATAAAATCGCAATGTATAATAATTTAAATTATAGCAAATGGTAAATATAGAAATATATAGGTTATGTTTGGTAAAACAAGCTGATAAGTTAGCTGATAGCTGATAAGCTAGCTTTTAGATTATCAGTAATATTTTAGTTTATAGCTTATGACTTATAGCTGAAAAGCTAGCTTATATGATAAAAGTGTTTGGTAAAATTAGTTGATAAGCTAGTTGAAGTAAAAAATTCAACTAGCTTATTTGAAAAGCTACCTAAGAAAACTTATCAAATAAGCTCGAGCTTTTTAAAAAAGCTCGAGCTTTTTAAAAAAGCTCGTCCTACCAAACAAGGCTTAATTGAATACAGAGAGTTTATAAACTAACCAAATAAGCTATAAACTAGTTTTTTTGTCTACCAAACATAGCCATAATATATCTAAATAGTAGAATAGATATTATGTAACTCATTATATAGGTTGAAAAAAAGAATTAAAAAATAATTATAAATAAAAATTAAAACATAAAAAATAAAATATTTAACCATAAAAAAAAATTATGTGTTGTATAAGGATTAAAGTTACTAAAAAATACTTTTTTCTTTATCAAAGTTTTTAACATTTAATGCACTTAACAATTGTAGCTTGTTGGGAGCGTAGCTTGTTGTTTGTCTGTGTCGTGGGTCCTTGTGTTGGTGTTTGAGTTGCTTTTCTTTCTAGCCTTGCTAGCGATTCTAGGTGGACTTCGGTCTTGCCTCTCAGTTTGTATTTTCGCACATTTGTGCGCTTATCAATAGTACTTCTATCGTTTCGACAAAAAAAAAAAACAATTGTAGCTGAAGATAAATATTATAGGTTCAACGTTGGTAAATTATCAAGCAATGTGCAAATTATGAATTGTTGAAAATATCTATATCTATATAATGGACCAATCCTTATTTCCATAATTGGCATAATTTTGGGCGGAAATTTTTTTTTCGTCTATATTTGACATTTAATTAATATTTAATTATTAGCAAATCTTATGCATGAAAAACATAATTAATTTTATACACTCAATGAATATTACTCATTAACTACAAATTGGCTCAAATTTAATTTTGACCGTATATTTATTATATATATTTTCAATAAGATCTTACATTAATTTAATAGTAATTTACTGACATATTTCAAAAAATTATTATAGAAATTTATTTGATTAAATATATTATTAATAATGCAATCGTAAGCGTCCTGGTCCTGTTTGGAGTAGATCGGTTCTTGTCCTCGCCGGTAGAACGCCGGAAACCTGCAAATAACTCTCACACCGGGGGTTGTGTCCGGTGAAGAGCCTCTGATGCTTAACTCAGTGTGTGTATGAGTATACTGGAGTTGAGTAATGAATAGAATGTCTTAAGGGAGAAAGGCTCACCCCTTTTATATAGGGGTGAGATACCTGCCCTAATAGCTGCCCAGATAAGGTGAGCTGGCTGCCTAACCTGCCCGTCTGTACTCTGACACGCCGCGCACATGTCAGAGGTGGCGCAGGGCATTGGGAGCTGTCAGAAGTGGTTATCGCTATCACCCAATACATTGTCGACACGTGTCTCCCCTGCACATGGGGTAAATATTCTCCTGAGATCCAGTTAAAGGCTCTTATGCGCGCCTGTGATACACGCGCCCATGACTAGGCCGACTGTAACACCCCGAGTTTATTAATAAAGGAAAATACTAACTTTTAATTTTAAGCTAGCCTTTGTTAATGAATAATCATGTTCATGTTCAAGTTCAGGTTAACCAGCTACTTATATTCCAAGTTCGACTATTAGTCGACATGTTATTAAGTTTGATTATCCGAGTAACCGAATGAGTGTTCAGATTTAATTCTGATTCACTTAATTAATTAATGAGTTCGAAATTAATATGTTAAGGTGTGAATTATTCGAAATAGTGGTATTCGGATAAATCGTCCAAGTCAAGAATGTTCGAATTAATTTTCGAATATTTTGTTCATGTTCGGAATAATTTTCTGATAATTAATTCAGTTAGAGTTCCTTACGTCAAGTTCGGTTTTCCTATACAACGACGCGTTCACATTGGTACACCGTCCATGAGTAATTAAGTAATGGCCATTAACCCTTGCTTAATTAACTTAATACATGTTTAGCTAATTAATCACAATTAGCTTAAGAATAATCATGTTTAGCTTAATGTTAATGATAATTAATTAACATTAATGAGGATTATTTTAAGGTTAATCATGTTTAAAGGTAATCATGTTCATCTTAGTATCAAGCACGCTTAGCACACCATTAACACGCCCTTATTGCACGCTTAGCTTCTAAGTCGTGTGATTATGCACGCACAAGTGTTCAATTTCACCATCGATTCTCCCTTATAAAATCTGAGGTTATGGTAGAGATATGGCTTATTTCATAAGCTATACGTTCAGCCAATAATTAGTATAAGTTAAGTAAGTTTAAGATTATTTTCATGCACACACGCATGGGATCAAAGGACTATGTCCGTTCTTGTGATTCCAGCCGAACAATTAAAAAGGTAACCTCATATCTAGCATCCTTTCATGTTAATTACATCATGTCAAGTTCAGTTTATTCAGTTCATGTCAAGAAATGCAAGAAAATGCCATTAAAGGTTCGGTTGAGGCCATATTAGGCCATAACCGAGTAAAGTTCATTTTCATCTGGCAACCCCTGTGAAATTCTTGTTCATTTAATCATGTTAGGTCATTTCATGTTCAGTCTAGGAAAATAGGTCGAGACAAATTGTGGTTTTGCCCTTGATTTGGCCTAAGGAAGTCGGCAGCACCCATAGCGCATGCCCACGGGCCATCTTATGCCCTATCATGTGATCATAATTGCCCGTGCAATTCATGTTTAATTGATCATTTTAAGTCATTTTAGAGTCAGTCGAGTCAAGTTGGTCGGAGAAATTCATGTTTAGTCGAGGGATCGGCTTAACGCCGGACACGGGCGCACGGTGCGCACGCCTCGACATCGTTCGATCCCATCAGACAAAGTTTATGATTTGTGAGTGAATTTAGTATGCAAGATCATGTTAAGTTATGTTATGTCGTTTCGGTCGAGAGAAATCGCCAAACGGCCGGCAAGGGCCGGTCGTGGCTGAGCTGGCCGCACATAACGGCAGCAAGGCCGACAGTCAGTCAGCACAGCGGACAGCGTGTATGCATTCCTGTAGGGCATTGCACACAGCCCTGCTCGCAGCGACAGTTCACTGGCAGTGCATGTGCACGCCAGCTGTGCACTATGCACGCCAGTGCACGCACCCAGTTGCCTGCTGCAATGCTCGGCAGCGCCCAGCAGCGCCAGTGGCGCACAAGGCCAGCGCCCGTAGCGCTTGGCAAGTGCCAGTCAGTAACCTAGCGTCCAGTTGACCGTCGGTTGTGCACGGCGAGCACCTGATGGCCCTGTTCAGTGCACGCGACACGCACGCCAGTGCCCAGCGTCGTGTGTACGATGCACCAGTTGCATGTCCATCAGGCAGGCCACGCCCAGTGACTGCCAGCGTGCATGTATGCCCATGACCACGCCCAGTCCATGCCCAGCAGCCAGTGCCGCGGCCAGTTCAGGCAGCGCCATCGCACGCGGCCTTGACAGGTCCGTTGGCCGAGTCAACGGCCGACCGTCCGGCCCCAGCAGACCGGTTGGACCGGTTCACCTATATTTTATTATTTTAAAATCCCGGTTCATGTTCAGGTCTCATTATCAGTTAAATTCTGAGTCCGGTTCAATTTAATAAATTCATGTCAGTCCAGTTCTATGTTAAATTAGTTTCAGTTATTCCGGTTAAGTTCAAATGTCATGTCAAGTCCAGTAGAGCATCTTAACATATTAAAACAGTTAGTTTTATCAGTCTGAGCATAGTATTTAGTAATTGTTTATATTATTTTTCAGTTTGATCAGGATACAGATATCAGCACTTACATTTTCAGATCAGCAGTTCAAGTGGGGACTCTGACTGGGTTTTACATTGATTATAATTATTCTACCATGTTTGAGGTATGTATTATCAGTATCCGCTTGGAATGGTCACCAATCCATTATCGGTTCTAGTGGCCTTAATCTGTCCACTAGAGTGTGCACATGGTGTCCGACATTAGTATTTTGTTGGCAGATGTTCAGATATCAGACAGGTGACGATTATCTCACCATCAGTATCATATCATGATTATTCAGTACCGGTTTCATGTTCATGTTCATGCCAGGATCATGTTATTGTAATTATTTTCACTGTTTACTTTAGTATGAGTTTCCACGGAGCACAGTGGACTTTAGTGCTCACGACCCACTTTTATCATGTTTTTCAGGTCATGGAGTCGGGGCGGAGGTATGAGATGACGGAGCTGTTCAGGACTATGCTTATAAAGTTTAAATTACCTAAGCTTTATGCTTATAAAGCTTAAATTATGTTTTGTACAGTTTGAATTTGGCATAGCAGTGCCGTTATTATTTTCAGCAAACTTGTTTTCACAAATACGGTACTGCTATCCAATTTCACCACTACAGTTTTCGTTGAGAGTTCACTGTTCGTCATTCTTAGTCAAATGATCAGTCGGCAAGCTGTTAGTTGGTTTTTCAAAAATCAAAAGTTTAGTTTAGTCAGTCAGTAATGTGTTTTAGTAGCACTCCGAATCAGTATTTCGCAATATAAAATGTTTTATTTTGAATATAATTGCGAATTGCGCCCTCTGATTTTCATGATAAGGCGGGGTGTTTCACCGACTGTTGGTTCCTCGAAGCGATCGACCTGTTGAGGTCGAATATGTTGCCCGATCATGTATCTGGTCGAGCGATGGGTTGCTCAATCGCTTGTCTGGTCTTGCGATGGACTGGTGGACCACCTGCCTGGTCGACTATCTGAATGATCGTTCCTCCCGCTTCTTGTCTTGGATTCCTCCTAGTTTGATCTTCTCGACCGACTGAGTAGACCGGTTTATCCTTGAGTATATAATATCCCATATCATCTAGTCCCTCCCCACTCTGGTCGAGTCCGAATAACTCGATCTAAGAGTGAATTCTTATCTATCGACCTTCTGGATGGCTCGTCGTCAGATATCAACCAGCTGGTAAGTTTCCCGCTCATGTTTTTAAATAATTTCCCCTTAATCTCTAGAAATAAAGTTGTCCTTTCTGTCGCGCCTACTTTTCTGCCATGCGTCGCGTCGGCCACATGTGTCAGTCGCTTTAATGATGACACCTCTTCGCATAACGCGCCCGCCTTGAGTGCCTTACAAATTAATGCTTCCCACCGTGCGATCTGGCTTCAATCTAACGGTCTTCATCCTCTCACCCCTTAAACTCTCCAAAGTATAAATTCAACACTTGGCAGATTTCAGACTTTTTTCACCTTCGCAACTTTCGAATTCCTCTGTACCCAAAATTTTCTCTACAGTAAACCCTCACTTTCTCGGCGATTTCTCCTGCGTTCTTTCAAACTTCCATCACTCGTTGATCCACGGTTATGAGTAAGTCTCTCAACACTTGAATTTGTATTCTTTGTAGTTCTATTTTGTGTATTCTTGGATTTTCAGTGTTGGGTACCCTTGATTTGTCTATTGAATCATTTCGAATTGGCGTGCCTTGTGTTGAATTTGTGCTCTGAATACTCTTGTCTGTCTATTGGATGTTGCGGATTTTGTTTTTTCTCTAAAATTTTTTTAAATTTCCGTCCTCGTACTTCTCAAATTGTTCATCTGGTTTTGGGATTGCTCTTTCCAAAAACCCTAATCTTCCTTCTCCCCCTTTCTTCCTTGCGGCGGCTTCTTTTTGATATCGTTCTCTTTGTCTTTGTTTTTATTTTTTCAGAATCTGAGACCTCATCTGATTCGGTTGAAATACTACCCTCTGCGCTCGAAGCTGTCCCTCTCTCTATCCTTCGCCCCGGCGACACAGTTCCTACCCGTATTTTCCCAGCTCGCGTTGCTTCTTCCAAATCCAGGGATACTATGGATAACACTCCTCTCCGTCGCCATCGACCTGCTCTTGGCGCGTTAGACGAGCTAGAGGAGGATGAGGTTATTTCTTCCCAACCCAGCGTTTCTGCTTCTTCCCCTAAAAAATCTTCGACCAAGAATCCTTCGAAAACTTCCCCCAAGCATTCTTCTTCCACTTCTCTTTCTAGCCATTGGGTAAACCCCTCAACAATTGGCCGACCTGCTGGTTGGACATTCTATAGCCCTGCTCGATCTGACAAGTACGACCATCCCCCTGAAAATTGTTACACTTTCTTTGAAATCCAATTTAAGCTTGGCTTGTGTTTTTCTTTGAACCCTTAAATACTTCGCATTTGCGAGTGGTTCTCCCTTCCTCTGCATCAACTTCCTCCTAACGCCATCCGTTTCATAACCACCTTCATCATTCTTTGCCGCATCCGTCTAGGTCGATTCGACTTAGACTTTTTCCACTACTGTTATGGCCCTTCTAAGCAAGGTCGAGGCCTCTACCTGAAAAGCCGCAACGGTGCCCACTTCATAAATGACATCCCCACCAACCTTCCCAAGTAGAGTGACAAATTCATTTTTGTTCAGCCTGATGTCCCTTCCCCTGGCCTTCCATTCCTTGGGTCAAGGAAGTCTCGCGAGAGGCAGCCTCGGCCCCTCCTACAAACCCTCTCTTCGACCAACGGATTTACACTTAGAATTCCAAGTCTGTCACGTCCGAAAAACTTCTCAAGGACGAGAAACTTCTCCATTTTTGTGGTCTTCTCATCCACAAAACTCTATCTCCACCCACTGAGGAGATTCTTGACCTTGTTTGCATTGAAAATGACCCAGGTGATTCTCGATCAGTTCACTTGAGTGTTTACGTATATTTGCATGTTTGTTAACTTAAGTGCTAATGCTGATTTTATTCCCCTTGATGTGCTTGTGCAGAGGCTCCAAATTTTAACATCCCTCTGAGGAAGGTCCCTTTGAAGACAAAATCAGGAACTGTTCTTGGATCGACCGGGGACAAGACCGACGGGTCGGCTAATTCTGGTGGGTCTCGATTAGAGCCGCAGCAGTGATTGCCTCCACGGAAGACTCCGCCACCTCCTCCACCACCGTCAAAGGAAACACAGTGGCAACAATAGTAGCAGTTGTAACAACAACAACAACAACAACAACAACAACAACAACCTCCGCCGCGTCAAACCCCTCCGCCTCCTCCTGGCCAAACATCACAGGCATCTACTATCTTGGTCGCCGACACCCATCCCTCGGGCACATCCAAGCCTGACGATCGCCAAACCAGGAACCTCGACCGCCAACAAAAAACTGACGGCCGCCACCGATAACCCGACGATCACCCTAAAACTGACGACCGCCACCAATCTGACAACCGCCAAAAAATCGACCCTCAAGCTCCCAATCCAAAAGATATTACTTCTTCCAAAGCCACGGACAAATCTTCTGATTCCTCTATGTCGTCCAAGGCCAAAACCCAAGAAAAACCTCCCTCCAATCAACAGTCTTCTACCCCCCTCGAGGTATCGACCAAGGATGTGGTCGCGTACCGCAATCAAGACGGTGGGGAGCGAGAAGCTACTCTGGGGAAACGCTCTCGAACCGACCAAGGCAAAGTGGTTTGGAAGCGAGCACGTGATGGCCATCTTCCGCCTAATCCGCTAGCCTCACAGTCTACCTCTCTGTTGTCGGCTTTTGCAAATGAAGTTGTCGACCGCCTCGAGAGTGCTCTCCTCGAGTACGACCATAAAAAGAGTTGTGCCACACTCCCAGAAGTTGGTGACAAGCTCGCCGCTGGCTCGCCCAGGTACATGTTTGTCTCTAACTTTACATTGGTTCCTCTCATTCTCTTTAGTCGATACGTATGTTGAATTACCTTATCATTTTTGTTGACAGGGCTTGTTCGACTTTTTGCCCTTAGCCAAGGAGGCCCGAGACAGCTCGGGTAAGTCGATAAAGGGCCTCGAGGGCACCATCGACTACCTAGAAGATAAGAACTCGACCCTTGTGCAACACAATGCCAAACTCCACGAGACCCAGGCAGAGCAGAAGGTCGAGCTTGAAGTCAAGGTTAAATCCCTTGATGAGGAGCTCGCCAAGAAGAATAAGGTTCTCGCAGAGAGAGAAGCCGCCCTCGCGGCAAAGGAGAAGGAGACTGCTCTCAAAGAAACTACGCTGAAGGAGAGGGAGACTGCTCTCAAGCAAGAGCAGGCTGCTCGGTCACAAGCAGAGACCGCTCGAGCGCAGTCAGAGGCTACTCGAGTGCAGTCGGAGGCTGCTCGGGTGGAGGCAGAGGCTGCTCGAGCGGAGCTGGAGGCTACCTTAGCCAATGAAAGGGCTGCCCACGCCAGCCAATTCAAACGCTACGCTGATGCTGCAGCTCTTCGAGCTCGGCAAATAATGTGGGGCACAACAACTGGGCAGCTTTTCCTCCACGAATTCTGTGAACAAGTGGTGGCCGATTATATGCGGTCACCCCAATTTTTGAAGAAGGTGCAAGACTTTGGGGTGGACTGCTTTCAGTTCGCCCTTCAAAAGGCCGGCGAGCAGATCGCCGAGGACGACTTCGAGCAGCTCGACCCTGGGGCTATCTAGGAGGCCTTGCCCATGGTTCCTTCTAGTTTCCAGGGCGATCCTAGCCTACGCTCCGAGCACGAGTGGTGGTCGGGGCTACTCGAAAGGACTCTGGCTCGATCATATGTCTTGAGGAAAACTTATGCTCTGCCCGATGGTCTAACTCCTCCAGCCTCGATGTTGGTTGTGCTGACTGAGTCTATTCGCCAACGTCCACTAAATGAAGCTTGCGACTCGACCTCCGGGACCAGCCATCCGCCTGATCCCAACGCCAATCAGACCAATGCGAATTCGACCGACACTCCTCCTCCTTAGATTTAGCTTTGTATTTTCCATTTTGTCTGTCTTGAATCTGGACTATGTACTCCCAACAATATTTCATGGTTTATTAGAATTAAAATTCTTTGCTTAATTTGTTTCTGTTGTCGATGATCTTTTGAATGGGCTGCCTTGATATTCTTGGATGTCTCTGTGACTGTTCTTCTCGTTAATTACGCATGTGTGTTTGCGATGTATTTGATTGAGTATCCGAATTTTTGCTATAATATGCATCACACATACATCACACCCTTCACACAAGGTTTTGAACACATGCCCATCCTCGGAGATGGTCGAAGCACGCGACCATCCAGCCTCGTGGCCTTAAATATGTTGGGTTTTTAATTTTTAAACACATGTCCACCCGTGGAGGTGGTCGAAGCATGCGACCACCCGGCCTCGTGGCCTTAAACATGACGGGTTTTTAATTTTTGAACACATGCCCACCCCTGGAGGTGGTCGAAGCATGCGACCACCCGGCCTCGTGGCCTTAAACATGATGGGTTTTTAATTTTTGAACACATGCCCACCCCTGGAGGTGGTCGAAGCATACGACCACCCGACATCGTGGCCTTAAACATGATGGGTTGTTAATTTTTGACCACATGCCCACCTCTGGAGGTGGTCGAAGCATGCGACCATCCAGCCTCGTGGCCTTAAACATGATGAGTTTTTAATTTTTGAACACATGCCCACCCCTGGAGGTGGTCGAAGCATGCGACCATCCAGCCTCTCGGCCTTCAACATGATGGATTTTCTGCGCCATCGAACTTCTCTTTTACGCTCATGCTTTTGTGCTCGTCTTCTGGGCTTAAAGTCGCGCCCATCTCTGTGCCTCTGTCTTCATGCGTCTTCACCTGGCCATGATGTCCTCGTTACGGGGAATTTGGTCTTCATACTTGCCCATCCGCGAGGAATGTTCTAAACAAGAGGTCTTCGACCAACCTGCCCACCCCAAGTGATGTTCTAAACAAGTGACCACCCAGC
>CACSLK010027842.1:8489617-8523036 GCA_902706635.1 Striga hermonthica
TGACTCACAAGTAGACAACCTTTCCTCTCCCCTAAGGTCAAGTTTTGGTCCCAATTTTGTGAATCCTCTTTTCAGATATATGACCTAATCGAGAATGCCAAAGTGTGAATGAACTATGATTATCTAATTTTCTTTTATTTTGTTGAATAGTTAGGATGGGACTTTGTGGTGTAATGGTATATAACCCATTTGTCAAATTTCCGGAATATATAAAAGTTGTATCTTTGAAAATGGAACATCTTCCATTCTCAATAACAAACTTAAAACCTTCTCTATCCATTACTGGAATAGAAATAATGTTTCTTATAATATTCAAAACATACAAACAATTTGTAAGACAAATTTTTACATCATTATTTAAAGCTAGATAAACAGTCCCAATTTCTTTGGCAGCAACTCTTGCTCCATTGCCCATCCTTAGGATTGTTTCATCATCTTCTAGCTTGTTACTTCTTGCCATCATCTGCAAATCATTGCAAATATGTGAGCCACAGCCGGTATCCAATACCCCAGAAGAATCGTTAACTGATAAGTTAACTTCAACAAAATAAATACCTGAACTTTTCAGGCTAGCAAGATACTCCTTGCAGTTCCTCTTCCAATGCCCAGTTTTACCACAATGATAACATTCATGATTAGACTGAGAATTAACCTTCTCTTTGTTCTTTCATTTGTTGTAATTTGCATTCTTGTTGGGTTTATTGGGAGCCTTTCCCTTCCCTTTCCTTTTCTTAGACTTTAAAGCCTTTGATCCAGAAGTGGATCCAACAAGAAGTACCGGCTTATCCTTTTTGATTGTTGATTCAGCCGTCTTTAACATGTTCACTAATTCTGGCAGAGAAGTCTCTATATTATGAATATTAAAGTTAACAACAAAGCTATCAAATGACGATGACAGAGATTGCAGCATGAGATCCACATAGAGTTCATTATCTATAATGACTTCAAGGGACGAAAGCCTTTCAACAAGAGCTATCATCTTTAACCCATGGTCATGAACTGAAGAGCCCTCAGTCATACGACATCTGAAAAGCTCCTTAGATATCTGATATCTAATTTTCCGCGTCCTATCACCATACAACTCTTGTAGATGAAGGAGGATTTCAGAAGAATTATTCAACAATTCGTTCTGTCTCTGTAACTCATTTGACATTGATGCTAACATGTGGAGTTTGTCATCAGTATGACGTAAGTATTCTCCATACTCATCAGATGTCTGATCCTCGGGTGGTGGAGGAGGGGCTTTGTCCAATACATAGTCCCTCTTTTCAGACTATAGAACAATTTTCAGGTTCCTCAGCCAATCATTAAAATTGGGTCCAGGTAATTTGTTTTGTTCAAGGATATTTGCAATTGGATTCTAAGCCATTTTAGTAGAGTGATCTACAAAAACAAACGAAGCAGAAAATAATCAGACTATGGAATTTTTATTCATTTAATATTAGGTCTTTAACATTAAATGTCTCCCACTATTTTAATTAAAACCCCATTTTAGTTATGAAAATCTAATTTTCATAGTGGGCTTGAAGTCTAATAAAAATATTCCATATCCCAATTTTATGAGTACACATGAAACATTTATATCGGTAGTCAACTTTTGACAATTGTATCATTATACAACCTTCATGATGTTTTGCCTCATTTTTCCTTATATACCTCAATTTTATGACCGTATATATTACTAAGTGTCAAGTCAAACCCATCAAACATTCATGATAGTGGCCCACCAGAATGTCCCACGACTCATGGTCAACATAAAGAGGAATCCACCTCACGAGTATCACTATACTTAGTAGGGATCACAGCTTTCGACACAAAACCACCCCACGACTCATGGTCGGTGATAAAGCATCGTAGCATCTCATGTCGTCTACTTTTGATGGAAGGCCTGGATTAATAAGTTCCAACTTATTTTTATCCTTTATTGATTTGATATGAATTAATCAAATTAATTCGTTAGGGTTCCCTAGATCTCATCGATTACTATCTTTACGTGTGTTTATTTATCGCATCATCCATCACATGAATCAAAAACATAAATAAACCTAACATACATCTAATGCATGCATACGGTGGGATGATCATGTCCTTGCCTATACGACCCATTCGAGCCAAAATGGTTCTATGCCTATGTACGTGATAAAACAAATAAATAGAACTACTTCTATTACAATTTTATTTTATCTACCCGTATAAGCACAGGCCTTCGAGATTTACAACTTGTAAAATTACCCACATATGCGTGGGCCTTTCGCATCGAACGGTCTCCACCTTGATCTAATCTTTTAACGATACAAAAATTTAAAATTTTACAAACAATAAATCAAGAGACTCGCAGGTCTCGATAAATTACATTCATCTAATCGCATTAAATAAAAATACAACTATCAATCATATTGAATAAAAATGCAATCATTCATCATTATGAATAAAAGGCTCATGATCATCCCTAATTCAACCATATTAATTCACTAATTTAATATGTTGATGTAGTAATGACTCATATTAAGTCAAAACAGCTCGTTTCTGATAAAAAATCAGTCACACGACTCGTGTTACAAGTCACACGACTCGTGTGACTCGTGTAGCTCACTCACACGACTCGTGTAAAAAATATGAAAGTGACTATAATAATTTCAGAAAATTTTATGTCACACGAGTCGTGTCACACCTCACACAACTCGTGTGAGTTGACACGACCGGTCACACGACTCGTGTGACTCCTCACACGGGTCGTGTGACCCCACACGACCAGTCACACGAGTCGTGTCATCCTTCACGACTCGTGTTTTCGAATACTCTATTCGATTTTTATTTCAGTTCGTGTTTTTAACAATTTTTCAAATTAAAATCTGATTCTAAAGATGCAAATTGTAACGTGGCTCTGATACCACTGTTGGGTTCGATATACTATACGGAACAGAGTTTGCAGCGGAATTTAAAATTTTATAAGTATTTATCTTATAAATACTTATTCCGTACATAAGTATAACGAGATAACAAATAAGCATCATTTAAAATCTAGTAACTTTTACTAATTTTGATTTGATATTTAATTTATAAAAATTAGCTTTGTTCTTGAACTCCTTCAAAACCGACGATGTATGATGAAATCAATTTCCGGTTTGGTAACGATTGTTGTTACTCACTTTAGGAATCCAAATGTCTTCCGTCTAATCGTATCCACCTTTTGAACTTTGGTTCCGACTATAGTTTCTTCGCTAGTAGAAACTACTCGGTTTTTCAAGAAGTATAGAATATATATTTATAAGGAAATTTTTCATGAACACTTTCTTGTATTATCACTCAACTCTTTGAATGAATTTTCTCTTGGAAGAATTTTGCTCAAGACTTAGCAATTAATGTGCAAACATTTTTCACCTATTTATACTAAACATTTTAGCATAAAATAATCAATATTTGATATATATTTTATTTTAAATAAAATCAGATTTTATTTAAATAATCATACCAAATATTGACTTTTAATTAATAATGTGGAGTGATTTGTAACCACCATTATTGTTTTAATATAAATAAGATTAATTATGTGGATTGGTTAACAACTCCAAACCACCATAATTAATTTATTCTTATTAATATTTAATCTTCAATCATATTAAAGATAAATAATAAAATAATAATTCTTGAAAACATTTTTCAAGACTTTATTATTTTAATCTATTCTTCCATTTCCTTATTTATTTATCTTATTATTATTTTGGATTTGAAATTTAAAATTCAATTTTAAATTCAAACTATTAATTAGTAATTCTATTAATTACTAAATTAATATCTAAAATTCAATTAATCAATCTATATGATTAATTTAATATATTTCTTTAATTGATATCTAATCAAATTAGATTTGTCAATTAATTCTAACTCTTTAGAAATACTATTTGAATTTTACCTTCATTCAAAAAATGGTGTGACCTTTTAGGTTCACAATTAATACTAGTAGTGGGTTTACAACTCTTTGTATTTTTTTTTTCCAAATGATAGGTTTTATAGCTCCAAACATTTGTACATGAGGTGGGGCTAAATAGCCCAATGACCAGCCAAGCCTGGCAGAACAAATCTGTTAAAAATAACAACCAATAGAAGGGATCAAAATCCATGGCATATTCCAACATAGAACCCATGGACTTGATCCTATCTAACCAAAAGCAAAAACAGCTTGACCACTGGCACACACCCTAGCCAAGCTGGACTACCACTAACCAGCACTACTGCCACAAAAACTACTACAGCAAAAGGCAACTAGCTACTCAAAACAGGCCTAGACCAAAGCAACCCAACAATAAAGCAAAATACATAAAACTATTAACAACTAAAGCAGAACAACCCAACCAGCTATATCAGACTCTAAGACTCTGCACATTGATGAATTCCAGCCACTCTTCCACAGCTACATTCACCACAGCCAACTCTGCTCTCCATAAGCCTTGGAAAACCCACAAGTTCCTTGCTTTCCAAATCCACCAAAGTAAGTAAGCTGTGAGTTGAATTCTAGCCTCATTGTTTGCTGTCATAGGGATAGAGCATAAGTTGGTCCACCAATGAGAAAAACTTTCAGCATGGAGATCTAAGCCATCCCATTGAATGGGTGCCAGCTTCAAGATCAATATGGTCTTAGGACAAGTGAAGAACATGTGGTAGACTGTTTCAGGCTCCTCTCCACATAGTTGGCATCTGGCATCAATATGAATTCCCCTCTTTGCAATGCAAGTGTTGACTGGCAAAATGTTATTCACACACTTCCAAAGGAAGTGCTTAATCTTCCCTTTAATATTCAGTTTCCACATCCTCTTCCTCATCTTCATGACTTCAGCTTGCCCTTTACTTGGTTCTGCTATATCAAGTTGTTTCCATTTCTCCTTCACCAGATAATCATATGAGGCAGCCACTGAGTGCTTTCCATTTTTCCCACAGTGCCAAACCAATCTGTCCTCCTCCCCTGGCTGCAGACTTGTGATTTTGAGAATTGCAGCTTGATCCTCCTCATTAAAGAGCTCTTGGATAATGTTCATCTTCCAGTTCCTCCCAGTAACATCAATTAAGTCCTTCACCTTGAGAATGTTGGAATTTGGCTGAGGCCTTTTTTTGAGTTTGAACCCAGGAAGTTCAGGGACCCAAGGGTGCTCATAGATGTTGATTTTACTGCCATTCCTCACCTCATATCTCAGCCTCATAGTGAAGGAGTCCCTGACTTTGAGCCAGCTATGCCAGAGCCATGATCCATTTTGCTTTTGCTTTACAGAGAAGAAGTTGTCCTTGGGAAAATATTTAGCCTTCATGCACCTGCTGACTAGTAAGTTGGGCTGTGTGAGAATTCTCCAAAGTTGTTTTGTAATCAGAGCTTTATTCATCAGTTGGATATCCTGGAATCCCACACCTCCCATTTCTTTAGGCAGTGTCATCAAGTTCCATGCCTTCCAGTGCAATTTTTTCCCTTCTACATTTCCTGTATTCCACCAAAAGGAGGCAAAGAGTTTTGCAAGGTGTGCACACAAAGCTTTAGGCATTAGAAAACAGGACATTGAATACACATGTAGAGCACTCAGCACAGCTCTAATCATTATTTCTTTCCCAGCAATAGAGAGAAATCTATTTTTCCAGCTTAAAATTTTCTTCCCTGTAGCCACAGTGATGTAAGAAAAGGTATCCACTTTATTCCTCCCAATGCCAAGAGGCATACCCAAGTATCTGGAGGTGGTTTGTGGTTTAATTCCCAGAAGGATATTACAGATGGAAGATTTAACAGTGGGAGAAGTATTTCTGCTGAAGAATATAGAGGATTTGGAGAGATTAACTTTTTGTCCTGTGAGAGATTGGTAGGAATCAAGGACAGACAAGATGATGTGGGCTTGGGAAGAATCAGCTTTGGCAAAAAGCAATGTATCATCTGCAAAAAATAGATGAGAAAGATGGGGGCCGTTTTTAGAAAGTTGTATTCCAGAGAGGTTTCCTTTTTGAGTTTCCACTTTGATCAGGTAAGAGAAAATTTCAGACACAAGGATAAAAACATAAGGGGATAGAGGGTCCCCTTGTCTTATGCCTCTAGTAGGAGTAACATAGCCCTTCATCTCTCCATGAATATTGAAAGAGAAAGATGCAGATGAAATACAAGAGATGATCCAATTCACAAAGATAGGGTTAAATCCAAGCTTAAGCATTATCAGACTCACACTTTTCCACTCTATTCTATCAAATGCCTTTTCCATATCTAATTTTAGAGCCATGAAAGCAATGAGGACTGTTCTGTGCCTTTTCAAAAAATGGATAACTTCATGACCAAGAATCACATTGTCAATGATTTGTCTATTAGGCACAAAAGCAGCCTGGTTGTTAGAAATGCAAATAGGCAAGCAAGGTTTGAGTCTTTGAGCAAGAAGCTTAGAAATAACTTTGTAAGTGACATTACAGAGGCGTATTGGCCTATAATGGGAGACAAATTCAGGATTTTGAACCTTAGGGATCAGAGTAATCAAGGAGTGATTAATGCTTTTGAGTATTTTGCCAGAACAGAAAAAGCTTTTAACAACATCACAAAGCTCAACTCCAATCAGATACCAGAAATTTTGGAAAAACAAAGATGTCATACCATCAATGCCAGGAGCTTTTCTAGGGTTGATGCTGAATAGGGCTGCCTTGATTTCATCATCTTCAATTTGTGCAGTAAGTTCAGAGTTCATCTCCTCAGGTATAACTGGATTTAAGTTATTCATATTAACTCTTATTCTTGAATTAACTCTTTAATTCAAGAACCCACATATCATGGGAACATCTAGCAAGTAGCATGAATCTAGTATTAAGTGAATAGCGAGTAAACCTATTTCGATTACAAGTCCATACATGTAAAATCCTTTCGACATCCAATTTCCCGATTAAATCTTTGGGTATGATTTTGTCGAAACCCAAATTGATTTAATAACTATGATTCCATTTCAAGTGTAGTAATTCGTTTATGAATCTCTATTCATCCCGCCTTGGCCAAGGACTTTGAATTACTAACTCTGAAACACATAGGAAATTCACTTATCTTCATAAGTGTCGAATCCTTTGTTGGCCACTGACAAACTTCCATACATATTAATATAATACCCAAAATATCCCTTTATACGATTGTGCTAGCAATCAAAAGGATAAATCAAAGTACAATATAATATGCACAAAGTTACCATCGTGCCTCAAGTCTAAGGATTAATCATGTACTATTGTAACATGAAAATTCTTATTCGACATGATAAACTTTCATTAAGAATTTTCATACGGTCATGTTCAGTGAACTTGTTCTCTAACAAGCACCCACATATATGTATTTGCGTCACACGCTAATGTTGATGGAATGCAACATTCTTATCTAATAAGCATACATACTATGTGCAAGTCTTTTTTGGATTTATTCGATATCCCATCTCGAAACATCCAACGACTTGGAACTGTATTTAAGATCACAGCTTTCAAGATATGTTCTATGATCACCATCTCTATACGCAACCATATCTTATAGCTATAAGTGATCTAGGGATTTTATCTTAAGTGCAAATATATGATAAATGCGTACTCTTAAAATAAAATAATGCCTTATTATTTAATATAATTCCAATAGATTGTATTCACAAGTAGAATACGTCCAATCTGATTGGAACGCCGGGTATACTACTCCAACAATATATATATATATATATATATAACCAAACCGGGAACAATTTTCGAATACAAATAAAACTGAAAAGTGGGAGGACTCGCATGCAAGCGGCCTAGATGCCCAAGACTGGACAACAACCAACTAGAAGAGGAACAAATAAAAGAACATCAGCACTAAGACACTGCAACATTCCTAACTTAGAAACTTATGTTCAAAAACCAGAAAAACAAAGAACCAAAAGGATTAAAACAATGAAGAAAATTTCTGCCATTCTTTTTTTTATTTTTTGGTTCAATTCCTGCCATTCTTTGATGGCACAATTCAGTAAGTGACCAATAGGGAGATTAGTTCCTTCAAAAAGCCATAGGTTCATAGAACGCCACAGCCACCATAACATGTAGGTTGTAAGTTGGATTATGTCTACTGCCACTTCACATTTTCTGCTTGAGCAACTATGTTTCCACCAGGAGCATAAATTCAGACCAGGTTCCTGCAAGCTATCCCAGTAGATCGGGCCTGTTTCCCGTAGTCTTTGAGGTTTAGGCAGTAGAAAAAAACATGTTCCACGTTGGCAAATGACATCAATGTCCAGACCTTTGGCTTTCAGGGCTGTTTTAACAGGAAGAGATCTGGAGCAACATTTCCATAGGAGATGTTTTATTTTGGTGTTAACTTTTAGTTTCCAGGTCAGAGTTCTGGCAGCTTTGATGTCCTTAGAGTTGCAACTACTTTCTGAGATGTCAAGATGCTGGATTTTCCTGTGCATAAGGTCTGAGTACATAGAAGAGACAATGAAGATACCTTTGCTTTGCAAACTCCAATTCAAAAATTATAAATTTCATCTTAGAAATATCTATGTATATTAAAAACTATTCAATTTTTGAAAATATATATTTTTTCTTATATACTATTTTATATATGAAAACATGTTAATAAAATAGCAATGCATAATAATTTAGATTATAGCACTTGGTAATTGTGGAAATATATAATATATCTAAATATTCAAATAGATATTATGTAGCTCATTATATAGGTTGAAAAAATGAAATAAATATAAATAAAAAAATGTAAACATAAAAATAAACTATTTAACCATAAAAATTTATGTGTTCCCTAAGGATTAAAGTTACTAAAAAATAAAGTTTATTTACCAATGTTTTTAACATTTAATGCACTTAATAATTATAGCAAAAGATAAAACATTGGTCAATTATCCAGCAATGTGCAAATTATGAATTGTTGAATTGAATTTAAGACTATGTTAAACCATAGTTAAGTACATACAAGTAATTTGTATGCAAATATCATATGGTCTTATACATTTATAATATTTTAGTAACTTATAAATAATAAAATTTATATATTAAAATTAGTCAAACTGGAAATAAGAATATAAAAATAGAAATTAACAATAATAGTAAATAAATAAAAGTCATACTGAATAGAATATTGTGGAGTATATAATTTTATATTGTCTTATATAATTTTATAATATTTAAATAAAAAATATTCTTTGTATTATACTCCGTGCGTGACACGGGTATCAACACTTGTTAAGTAAGATAAAGAAATAAAAAGGAAGATGAGATAATTAGTATTGGGAAAAATATCTTTGCACCCCAAATACAAAGACACATTAAGTTTTTCAATCCGAAAAGTGCGAAGGTTATGCGAAATCTGTCGCATATTCATCGCATAACTGTCGCATATGCGAAGGTTATGCGAAAAACTGTCGCATAACTGTCGCACATAACTATCGCATATTCATTGCACAATACCTTCGCTCTTTAACTTTTTTTTTACCCCAGAAAGTGCGAAGGATATGTGAATGCCTTCGTACTTTTAACTTTCGCACAATGTAATCGCGCAATTGTTATTCATCGCACAATGTCTTTCGTACTTTCTGAGGTGAAAAACTTAGTTTTTTTATTGAACGATGTGAAAAACTCAACATGACTTCAAAACGGGTGGAAATAGTTATTTTCACTAATTAACCAATACGAAAAAGGAAGGGAGAATCGGTCAAGGAAGATAATCCCAACACTAACGTCGGCAGCAAACACACTTCCATCGGCCACCCTCACAATCTCCCTCTTTCTCTCAGTTTTCACTCGGTTTTCTCTTCGGCAAACCAAAATCTTCCCGGCAACCGAGCAATCCTTGAGGCCGAGCCATTCATCAACCCACGAGCAGCCCTAAGCCCAGATCTTCTTCAGCCCGGCAGCACTCCTATCAGGCCGAAATCTTCTTCCTTCCGGTGGCCGAGAGCAAGCAAGGTAAGGCTTTCTTCCTACACTCGACCTTTATGTAGCTCCTATCAGCACTCCTATTATGTAGCTCATGTTAGATAATCTTTACATGTAGATTACAAAGAGTTGAGTCCTTGAAGCGATCGTCCGTTCATTTAATTGCATTTGTCAAGTTGAGGTGGGGATTTTCTCTGCACTCAACCTTTTTAAGTTCATGTTATCTTTATTGTTGTGTATACATGTCGCTGGGCCCTTGGGCCAAGAATTTATAGTAACAATTGAAGGCAAGGATTGAACATGATGAGTGAGTTCGAATGACAAGTGTTTTCGAACTTTGATGAGCAAACCACTGGATGTCTAACTAATTAATGGCCAATATTAAACCGGCACTGTATAATTGTACCATCAAATAACATCACCCATCCGATTCAAAAACGAACAGAATACTGAAAAACTCCAAGTCTCCGATGGCGGATGCTAAGATCTTTGAGCTTAACAATGGCAACATGCAAGTACTAGTCTCCAATTACGGATGCACCATCACTTCCCTGCGTGTTCCTGACAAAAATGGTAAATTTCAGCGCCTAGTTTGTTACCCCTTTTCATTTACATGCTCAATTGATGAGGAAATGTTTGACTGTGGACGTTTGATATGCGATTTAGGGCAATTGGCTGATGTTGTTCTTGGATTTGACACAATTGAGCCATATCAGGTCTGTGTAATCATGATAGTAATTTTATCAAGACCCGTTTAATTGTTAATGTGTTAATTTATCACAGGGAATGGAGATGCCCATTGTTGTTCTCTGTATGGGATTTGATTTGTTTATAATCTCCCTGTTTCAGCTCTTTTAAGATCCTATTGTTGTGCAGAAAGGTGCCGCCCCTTACTTTGGGTGCATTGTGGGTCGGGTGGCTAACAGGATAAAAGATGGCAAGTTTGCACTTGATGGAGTTGAGTATTCATTGCCCATTAACAAGCCACCAAACAGCCTCCATGGTATCAAAGTGATTTTATTTAATTTATTTTTTAATTTTTTTTGGTGGGGAAAAGTTAGTTAGATGTGCTTTCACCCTACCTCGTACAGTTGTTGACCAGAATTAGGTTTTGCATCAACATGCATTCATTGTAGTTCTTAAGAGAGTGAATTTTGGGACAATTATTTAAATTCAGTGACTACTGAAGTATGCATTGGTTAGGAAGAAAAGTATTTTTTTTTTTTATTTATTTATTTTTTTAATTTCTGTATGGTCATGATTGGTGTTGCTTACATGAAATTTTAAAAGAATGGGGATCTGTGAATTTTGTACGAGGAAACAAATATTGAGGAATTACAGTGGTTCCACTTAAAATACTTTAAGGATACATAATGATTCCTTTAAATGAATGAGTGACCTTTTGGAGTTGCTCTTCTTTTGTGAGAACTAACATTATCATCAACATCAACATACTCAGTATATTCCCAAACATGTTGGGGTCTGGGGAGTCAGTTGTACGCAGACCTTACCCTTGTAAATTACAAGGAGGCTGTTTCCATAGCGACCCAAGGTGCGTTGTGTCGTTTGATATATTTTTTCTAGAAACTTCACTAATAGAAGAAGCACTAGAATTTAACTGAGCCATTTTGATCTAGTCCATTATTTGCACGATGCCAGAAGAATTGTCAACGCTGACTCTTCCAGCTCCATTTGCAATGGACTCATGAGAACTAACATTATGATCTTTTAAATTCTTAGTAGAGTTGAACACTAGGGAAATAAACAAATGGAGCAGTTTTGACAACGAAGCGTAGCTTGAGTGGTAAGATGCTTCCGATAGGTCATGGTTTCGAGTCACCGGGGAAGTGAAAACACTATTGATCCTTCTTTTTAAAAATAGGAAAAAAAATAAAAAATAAAAAAGAACAAAGGGAGCACTTCTGGTAGACCTTACTCTCTCATACTTTTCCTGCCAGATGCCGGGATACCTCGATAGGATAGACCTCAACCGAGAACTGAGGAGTAACGGAAGCAAGTGATTAAGTTTAATAATTCCTCATATAAAATTATTGACTCTAGAAATACAGTAATATGGTGAAGACAAAATTGTTTGAAGCACCAAGAGAACTGGAAATGCCCCTCCGAATAAAAAGATTCTTCTGTATGGAATTTCGAGAATCTTTAAATATAGAAGGAAAGTATTCTCCTTCTTGAATCTTTGTCATAGTGGTTACTAGATTTTCCTATCTTTATACTGTCATTGTTGAAGAAAATATTCTAAATGTTAGTCCTTTTTTGAGTGGCTTGAACGAGTAAGGATTTACGGAGTAAATATATACTTAGCCTATTAGTCCTTACATCACAATCCGCTCAGTGGCTTTGTTTGGTATAGACCGTAGAAGGGTGTCATACTGTTTCTACAAGGTCCCTGACTTGATTTTCACTCATATGGGAACTTTGCTAAACGTATGTTCAAAATTTAGCAATGAACGAGAATATGGTCTTTGACTGCCAAAGATGATGTGGTATTATTTTTCTAGCCTAACCAGCATAGTGAGATAAAATCTTTGTTACTACTTCCCATGATAAGTACTATAAAGTGCATTATATGTTCTGTACTTAGTTTGTAGCTATGAGCCCTTTCATTGAGTTTCCTTCGCTGTAATCATATTCTGTTTTCATGCAATTATTCTACAATATTCAGAAGGAAACATTTGTTCTGGAGACAAATTAATTTGAAAAGAAAATGTTTGTGTCATTTTTGTAATTTGAAGAAGTGTGTGGAAGATATACTGATCATCCAGTGAAGGGGAATAAATTGGAAGGCTGCATTCTGAAGATATTATTTTTACAATTCTTATTAAATTACCGACTCAGGATTTAGTAGATATGTGTGGATGCCTTCTCAAATCTTGAAAATTACATGACAATATAGGTAGTGTGAAAGTGAAGATGTATCATAATTCGTAATTGTAGAAAATTGACCAAATGAGTTTGACATGTTGAAGTAACAAGAAAATACGGGTACAAGCTTTCGTACCCATGGAAAAGATTGTTTTCAAAATGTGATATATTTTCTTTCAAAAATTTCAGTCCCTCACTTCTGATGACAGCATGTTGCTTCTTCTATATGGGGCTAATAAGGCTGTTGCACTGTCGTGAGGTTCTGAGAGACGAGTATGAGAAAAACACAAACACAATGCGGTCTTTAATTGGCCGAACACAATTTTTGTCCAAATCCTATTAATGTGAAACAGGTTTTTCTTACCTTCTCTTTCTGATATGTGTTGTCTTGAAGGTGGGAACAAGGGATTTGACAAAGTAATCTGGGAAGTTGCTGAATATACGCAAGGCGATACTCCATCAATAACCTTCAAATATCACAGCCGTGATGGAGAAGAAGGTATTTCATTTTTAAAATCACTTTTTTTTTTTCTTTTAACTGCTAAAAGTTAATAAAACTAAAAAAAATAATTATTATCAATGCAGGCTACCCGGGGGACGTATCTTTCACAGCCACATACACACTCACGTCTAAGACTACAATGCGGCTTGACATGGAAGGCCTTCCCAAAAATAAGCCCACCCCAATCAGCTTAGCCCAACACACATATTGGAACTTAGCCGGCCACAACTCCGGAAAAATCCTTGACCACACAATCCAAATATGGGCCCATCATATCACCCCAGTGGACAACAACACTGTCCCAACCGGAGAGATCATGCCTGTTAAAAACACGCCATTTGACTTCACAACTGAGAATAAAATTGGCGATCGCATAAATGAGGTCGGCATAGGGTATGACCACAATTACGTGCTCGACTGTGGTGATGAGAAATCGGGTCTAAGGCATGCTGCCAGGTTGCGTGACCCGGTAAGCTCGAGGACTTTGGACTTGTGGACAGATGCTGCAGGAATGCAGTTTTACACGGCGAACTATGTGAACGGTATTGTGGGTAAAGGTGGTGCGGTTTACGAGAAGCATGCTGCCACGTGTCTGGAGACGCAGGGGTTTCCTAATGCCGTGAACCAGCCGAATTTTCCCTCGGTCGTCATTCGGCCTGGGGAGAAGTATGTGCACACCATGCTGTTTGAATTTTCGGCCTGAGCGCAGAGAGAACTACTATATGTGTTTGCTTTTTATTTGGTGTTTATGTCTTTCGTCGGAGTAACGTGGTGAGAATAAAGAAGAGAACTTACTAGTTATGGCTCTTTGAGGATATTGCATTTTTGGTTGTTTTGATTCATTATTATACTTTTTTCAATAAATATGCATACTTTTCAAAACCAATATAGATAATGATTATGATATTTCATAATAAGTATATATCTATATTCTATCTATTCTATACTATTATAAAAGAGCCAATGAATCTGTAAAAATATGTTTTATCTAAATTAATCTTATTTTGTCAAATAAATTTTGTACTTTAATAATAATAATGCAGTCCTAGCAATAATACAGTCATAAACGGAGGTTCATTTTTTGTAATGTCAAATATGTAATTTTATACTCATTGCATATGAATTTGTTTTTTTATCCCGTTGTCGTAACGGTCCTTCACTTTACCCACACGCCCACCGAAACACGCCCTGCCCCTCAAGTGTTTTTAAGATTATCTGTTACTCTTATTATTAATTAATTCCTATAGGCAATAAAAATTTAATTAGTTCCATATCATATCATATCATATAATTGAACCTTGCTTTAAAAGTACTTATATTTCAGTTTAATAATATACACATCTATATTTATACTACTGTACAAGAATGAGTGTTTTTGTAAAAAAAGAACTACTTAAAAAATATTTACTTTGACATGTTTTTAATGACAAATTAGTAATACACTAATATCCATCTCTTCTTATATTTTTAATTATAACTAACATTTACCTAAAAACCCCTTTATTTGACAATTTTTTATATAAAATTAGCAATACACTAATGCTCATTTAATATTTAACAGACTAGAAAAGTAGAAGAATTCATTTAACTACTTCACTATTCTTGTATTTAGAATTAGATTTAGAAATTGCACCTTTGTTTTATTGGATTGAATTTTGATCTCAGAAAAATCGTCATTTATTTGTTTGTTGGTTTTAATTTCAAATTTTGGTCGCAAAGCCAATAAAGTTAACGAATCTTCAACTGACCATTAGGGGATTAATATCAAGTTGCCTAATATTTTAATTGTTAACATTTAAAAT
The DNA here is from genome assembly GCA_902706635.1 of Striga hermonthica. Taxonomy (NCBI): domain Eukaryota; kingdom Viridiplantae; phylum Streptophyta; class Magnoliopsida; order Lamiales; family Orobanchaceae; genus Striga; species Striga hermonthica. Next base: position 8,504,711 of record CACSLK010027842.1, read on the forward strand.
ATTTGAAGTTTTTCATTCAATTATTAACAAAAATATATCATGATATTTTAATTATTATTACTTTGTTAGAGAAATTGATTTTCAAGATGGGCGCTCCATAATCGATGATTATTAAAATTTTTATATAATAAATATTTTATTTATTGATATTATTGTAAGATTCTTAAATATATTTATTATTTTCTCACTAAAATTTAAGAGTTGATTTAACCGTAAGTATCCTATCAAATAAGATAATTGTTTCAATAGTATTTACTTAATTTTGTATGCTTGTTAATAATTATAAGTAAGAAATTTAAAATCGATATTGCTTGTCCTCGTAACGACCACAAACTGTACAATTTTTTTTTTTTTCAAAATAACCTATAAAAATGAATAGAATGTGTAATAGTACAGGAATAATTGTTTTGAATAAATTTTTTTGAATAATTGTGTAATAGTATGAGAATAATTATTTTTTTTTTGAATATATGTTTTGAAACCTAAAGTTCTAATGTACTCAATTTCTTTACTTAAAATAATATTAAAATAATTTTTTGAAATTATATATAATACTAAAACCCAATCCTTTTGTTTTCATGTCGAGTGGGATACTACTTGAGTAGCACGATTTACTTTTAACTATACCATTATTCATAAATTAATTAAGATATCTAGAGATTCATGATATGCATATCTACACTGAATATTAATTAATTTTACTAATAATTTATATCATATATTACCATTACTAATCTATTATTAATAACTATAAGTAGAAAAATTGATATCGATAATGTTTGTTCTCATAATGTCCATAAAGTATAGAAACATTTTTTTATTTTTATTTTTTTTCAAAATAACATATAAAAAAGAGAGTAAATTATGTAATAGTATAAAAGATTAATTGCAGAATGTTTGTTTTGTAGACTAAACATTTAATCTATTCAATTTCTTTGTTTAAAATAAGATTAGAACAATTTTATGAAATTGTATAATACTAAAACCCAATTTATTTATTTTCATGGCGAATGAAATATCGTTTGAGCACATCATGATTTAACTTAGATTATATGATTATCTATAAATTAATTAAAAATATCCAGAGAATCATGATGCCTATATATGTTGAAAATTAATTAATTTTTATCAATAAATTATATCGATATATTGCCATTACTCATCTATCTATCAATCTGCATTATTCTAATAAGGCAATGTTTTGTCAAAGAAAAAATACGGAATAAAAACTTTTTATATTTGAGTATAATATTAATGAAAAACTTGTAGTTATATATATAATATAATACAAAGATGTATAATTAATAGATATACAATAAGACATACGACTCAAAGAGTTCTATACTTAACTCTATGCATTTTTCACTAAATCAGTTATTATATATATATATATATATATATATATATATATATATATATAATTACACAAGGGGTAAGAATGATGTTTTACCTAATAAAAATGTAAGATTACACAAAGAAAAATTTTAACTCGCATTCCATCCAAAAGTAAAAAAAAAAAATGATAAAATTAATAAAGGTATTATATCAATTAGAGCTGACGAATGATAAATGTAAAACGTACTTAAGATGAACATTTATAAATATATGTATATATAGTTTTTTGTATTAGAAATCATTAGATGGGGCTTAATTTTTTTAGTTAAAAATTTATTTACTTTTTACCATTAAATTTTTAAATTTTGAAATACTTAGTACTTTTGTAATTTGTTACCCTTATATATGTAATATATCACATCCTTTTTTTTCAGTAATGTTTGATTTGACCAATATGTTTATAAATAAAAATAATATAATTATTTCTATCGATATAAAATAACGCGCACACACACACACACACACACACACACACACATATATATATATATATATATATCAATACCAATTAAAATAGTAAATGGACCTATAAGTATCTTATAAATTAAATTATAGATCTGTGTTAACTCAATTTTATTAATTATCAAATAATATTAGATAAACTTGTGGTATAGTTTTCTTACATAGATTTAAAAAAAAAAAATCTTCATACTAAGAAAAAAAGTGCAAATGGATGTAAACGTATGACTATTACTGATATTAACTATGTGAAATAAAAGAAAAAATAAACAAGTTGTATGTTAAACTATTTTTCAATTACTACTTGAAAGGGAACACCATAGTGGTTGTAAAAAATATTTTTTATGGATATGAAAATGAGTTAGTTACTTAATATTTTATCAAACCATGGAAAAAATCTAAAACTTTTTAATCTTATAAATATAATAAAAAATAAATTGTTATCAAATATATTAGTACTATCAAACACGTAAAAGAAAAATGCAATGCATATAAATGTGTTGTAATTCTTTCAAAAAGTAAAATATTATTTGTCATCAAAATAAAAATAAATAATACAATAGTAATGCAATGGGGAAAAGAAAAAAATTAAATTTTCTTAGAAAAGTATGAATACCAATATCAAGAAACAAAAATCTTTTAAAATTACTATTTTTTTTTATACCATTTAATATTGTTCTCTATAAGAAATTGGTTCTCATTAATTATGATTCCATGTTATATAATACAGACCATAAACTCTAATAAGGAGTTAATAATAATAAAGTTCACAGATATCTAAGAATATCATAATATAATAGAATTCAAATTCTTCTCGTCTAAAATATTTTGACAAATGATATGTTTCTCAATATTGTCAAGTTTTTGTATTATTATTATATTAATAATCATGAAACAAGTTTTATCTTGAATTTTTGAAGCATTATGTATGATGTAAAAAGTTGGACTTCATTAAATAAGTAATTAGACACATAAATATTGTAAATCAGAATGAATGTGAAAGGTATTATGATAAACAACTCTAAAATCAATGCAACAACCAAAATGTTTAATGATTTGCAAATAATAGGTTATGTAGTTCGTCTATCTTCCAAATAAATAATACTGAAAAGGGAATGTTTGATTCTGATCAAAATCTTTTTGAATGTTTGAATAAGATGTCACGTTTTTATAGGAATATTTACAATCTTAATTGTGTATTTTGCTCGATCATATGCACAATTACTTTAGAGTATGTACTTTCATGTAATGTGTGATGATTTTAAAAAATAAAAATAATTTAGTGTCTTCGGAAAAATACATAATTTTGGAATGTTAACTTTATTTGGAGGATGAAATTCGTTTCCACTCCATGGGTATGTACCAATTAATTTGTTAATATGTGCGCGCACACACATACATAGATAGAGAGTGAGAGAGAGAGAGAGAGAGAGAGAGAGAGAGAGAGAGAGAGAGAGAGAGAGAGAGAGAGAGAGATCTAGAGTAATGTAGTAATTTATATAATGATTAAAAAATATCAAAAATTTTAATGACACAATTAGTTATTTCACATAGATATTATAAACCGTTAGTAGAAGTACCTTATAATGATCATACAATCATGAAGTTTGACCATATATTAGGCTAAAATATTTGTAAGTGTTGAATAAAGCAAACGTTTCGCAAAATTAATTAAGAATTTTGCAATACTATTAATGTATTGACTTCAACGAGTACGCATGTTTCTTATGAAAACGTCAAAACCACAGTGAAAGAAAATCACTCCTGAATCTGATATTAATAAACAAAATAACTCGTGCATCTAGGGCTGAGCATGAAATTAGGAGAATTCCGAGTTGTTCCGGAATCGAACCAAAATTACTTCGAATCAAAAAATAACCGTTGACCATTTGATTTTTTCCGAACCGAACCGAACTGAACCGAAAGAATAATTCGTATGGTTCCAGAGATTTTACAAATATCAGTCCCGAGAACTTATCGTACCGGGCCGATGATAAGAACCAAATTATAAAAATAGATTGTGTTATTGATATTTTTATGTCAACTTTGATCCTATATAATTTGAAAATATTTTAAATGCAAATAAATTATAGTAATAACAATTAAGCTTCATTTAAATTTCATGCTTAGTAGTATTTGATATATAATTGAATTTCTTCTTGTTTAAAAAGAAAATATATAAAATTGAATGAAAGGTTAAAGAAATATTTTTTAGAAAATATTTTAACTTTACTTAAATTTCTCGATATTTAGTCTCATTCTATCTTATAAACATGGTATGCAAGGTTAAAAAAATATTACTTTAATAAAAAACTATATTATATTTTGTCTGAATTTTAAATTTTCAATGTTAGCTGCACAAATTTAGTCTTACCTAAAATTTAGAGTTACTTCTAAAGTTGATTTAAAAATAAAATCTTTCGTATGACGAAGTATTGATAAATGTTGGATTTAAAAAAAATTACAAAAATAAAATATAACTAGGTAGTCATTCAAAAAATGTTTAAAAAATAATTAGAAATCTCCGAATATCTGAACCGAATTAAATGGAACCGAACCGTCCCAAATATCAAACCAAACCGAACCGAACCGAACCGTGACATAAAAATTTCCAAACTGAACCGAACCGAACTGAACTTTTAGTATTGTTCTGAAGATCAAATTTTTGTGATCTCCAAATTTTGGTACGGTTCCAGAGATTTATCTATCTCCGAACCGTACCGACCCATGCGATGTATCTATAACATACATTATGTCATTATTTAATTATTTAGGGCTTTTTTTATTAGGGACTCATTTTTCATATATTTTTGTTCAAATTGTAATATGTTATTTAAATCTTTTTATGTTACGACATCATTATGTTATTCTTGAAAAAAAATAATACATTAGAAGTTTATTTGTTCATCATTTTATTTTGTTCCTACAATCATGTGTTTAATAAATTAATTAATTTACCTTACTAAATTTAATCGGCCAAAAACATTTGTCACCACGTGCATCGCACGTTCACTTTACTAGTTTTGTTAAAAAGAGTAATATGTCGACCCATCTGGTTAGATATGGTTAGGTTGCCTAATTTAAGAATTTGTTTTTTTCATAGCCTTTTTGGTGCTGGTAGATTTTACTGCTAAGAAGTTGTAACACTGACTTAGGTATCTCAAACGATAAAACTCACCAGCATGCCAAAAATGGAGTAATCAATTCTCCCCCCACCCCCCAATTTCAATGTGTTTTTTATTTTGCATAATGAAACTCAATTTTTTCAAGTAAATTGCTATTCACCGCCCCCTATTACTACGTAACGTCCTTCCATTATATAATTTTACCCTTAACACTATTCTCTCTAACCTCTCTCTACTCTATCTTTCTAAATTCTCGAACTTCAACGAGCGATTCGAGATTAAAAAAAATCTGAAAAAATATCGAAAAAATTCCACAGCCTCGGCAAAACGTTCTTCTCTAGCAAAGTATTTTGTTTACAATTTAAATAATTTCTAAATTTTTCTTTTTTATTTCTGGCGCCACGTTCGGCCGGTGCCACCGGACGCAGCTCGGGCCGTACGGTCCGTGATCGCGTACGGCCCGCGGGCGAACCGGTCGGCTTTACCGGTCGCTCGCCGAAGGCGTCTGGCCTCCGCCTGTCGTACACAGCGCCTCGTGTGCCGTTTCCGGGGTCGGACGGTCCGTGAAAAACCGGCACCGCCGGCCGGTCACGAGCGGTCCGGACACACAATTTTTTTTAAAATATAAATAATTAATAATAAAATATTTATATTAATATATATTATAATAAAAAATTTAACAAACAAATATTCTTAAATAAAAAATTAAAAAATTATATTAATTGATATTATAATAGTAATAAATAAAATGAAAATAAATAATTTATTTGATTAAAAATTTATTAATTATCATAATAATAATAAATTATTTAATATTATAAAATAAAATATAACCATAATAATAATAACATTATATAAAATAAAAAAAATTATATTAATACACAAAAAAATATAAAACGTAAGTAAAAAATTATTTTAATAATCATAATAATAATAATAATAATAATAATAATAACAAATTAGTAAATATTATAAAATTAATTAAATACTATTATAATAGTTATTACAATAATTATATTTGAAATTAATTAGTAGTTATTATAAATAACTTTCAATGTTATTATAATTATTATGATTATAATTAATTCTTATCACTAATCTAAAATTTGACTTAAAAAAAATTAATTTATATAACTATCATGAAAGAAATATATTAAAAAATATAAATATATAATATACTGAAAGATATATTTAAATATATATAATATTATATAATTTTTTAAAAAAATATCTAATTATTACTTTAAATTGTTGATTTAGGGTGTACGTAGACCTGGACAATCTGCCAGGGACGAAGATGACGTCGATGAGCATGTTGTAGGTTCTGGAGCCCGACACACTAAAAGTCGAAATATAAATGCGTCCGTTCGTCGGGATCGGCAGGCGATGATCGAAGAGGCTCGGAGGATACAAACCGGTCAGGCTGGCCAGTCAGGCAGTTCGAGACTCCCCGCACCACCACTACCGGTTGGTCAGCAGGGATACCAGCCATGCAACTCCAGAGTCTCCGTCCTTGGACCAGTACTGTACGATCACGATCAGCAGAGATTTTATATTGTTGGCCAGACCAACAGTTTAATACCCTTTGCACCAGCACCGTACGGTCAACAAGGATATTATGTTGATGAGTCGATAGCCCAGAGGGAGCAGCCTTCATATGAGACTGACGAGTACGCATCTTCATATGATTAGGACGATACTCCTTCTCCTCGACCCCCACCACAGCCTCTTGCACGACCCGCACGACCTACGGTTCCTGCACAGCCTGCGACTCCTGCACAGACTGCGGCTCCTTCACGGCCTGTTCGACCTACTCCTCCACGACAGGCTGAGGGGGCATTTTGCTAGCACTGGATCCTCAGGTAAATAATTTACATATTTATTGTTGTTTGATATTAAATATTTTGACTTAATAATAACAAATTATCGTACTGATAATGACATTATGTCATATATATATTTATATATTTATATGTTCTATTCTAATGCAGGTACTAGCAAACGATCTAAGACTGATCGTGAAACATCTTGGATCGTTAGAGGTCCAGTGGTCGGCCCATTGATGGGAGTGTGATCCTTAGCTTTCTAGGGCACGTAGCCTCACGAATGTGGAATGGAGAGACGAGAGGCTTACTGAAATGTCAGAACAGACAGCGAGCGCTGGAAAATCTGAAGAATTGGCAAGGTGATATGTCTTCCGAGGCACTAGATCTGATCATAAAGATCGGGCTATCATATCTGGTAGACTCCATGCATGGCCACTTGGACACTCCACTACTTTATGCATTTGTGGAGCGACAGCCGGATACTAACTCATTTAACCTGCTTTTTGATGAAATGAGCATCATGTTGCACGATGTCCGAGCCATTTTGGGGGTTCCAGTGGAATGAGCCGTGGTCGTTGAGGACCCAGATACAGACGCCTGTTAGGCTTACTGCATGGACATACTTTAGTCACGAAGCTTGACCTCATTGCGTCGTTCTGGCAGCATGGTTCGGTGACCGAAGCTCCATTATGGAAACATTCAGGGGTAAAGGCTTGTTTGCTTCGGATAAGGCTGGTGTCTACCACTTTGTTCATCGACAAGAGTGGTAGTAAAGTGAGTCCCAAGCTCCTAGCTGAGGTGCTCGACGGCTTGGATATCATTGGGGGTTTATCATGGGGATCGGCTAAGCTGGCATACTTGTACCGACAGTTAGGTATTGCCAGCAGAGGGGACTCACATGGACTATCTGGCTGCTTGACTCTTCTGCAGTAGTGGATATATGATTATTTCCCTGCTGACCCCATGGGCGTCTACCCCTCGATCCTGATGACGTCGCACAATCTCGGCGTGGAGTGCAGCAGTGGCTCAAAGGTCAGATGAGCGTCTCACAGCTATCCGTCGGAAACTTGACAGACTCACTGCCTCTGATGTACGTTAAGTTATTTTATTTAAATTTAGTTACTCGCTATTTAAAAGAAATTATATATTTTTGTAAATGCTTTTATGCAATTGTGAACAGGTGAAATAGTTGCCATACGGCAGCTCTAGGCCAGATGAGATAGAGCCGAGGACTCTTTATTGCGGATTGATTCGGTACTGTGATATTATCGAGTTGTACTATCCTGTGCGGTTTCTGTGCTAGTTGGGGTTTGTCCAGACCGTCCTATCTCGCCAGTTGGGGTATGCCGTTCTTGGGACTCGAGGCTCTACAAGGTTGAGCATTCTGATGTTCTTGCAGTAGCTATGTGGACACAGTTCCCTACATCGGATACCGTCAACACCAGCATGTATACGATCACCACATATGATCGAGAGGAGGTGACTGCGTAGTACTTGCAGTGGTACCTTCAGGTTTCCAATCCTACTGTCTTAGGCGAGAATCTGTCGGACGAGAACGAGGTCCCTACGCGTGCCAATACCGACTATGTAAGTCGTTTGCTAAATTTTAGTTAATGCTATTTGATTACAATTATTTTATTTTAATAAATATTTATCATATCTTTTTTTTTTCTTCTATTTTTTGTAGTGGGTGGACCATTTTTCCCGCATTACATCAAACTGTGTGCGGTATTTCACAGGTGTTGATCCTATGCTGGCAGCGAAGTACGCAGACGAATTGGCTAAAGTTAAGTGGGATTACGCCAATTCAAAATAATGATGTAATGATGCACTTTTTTTTATTGTAAAACATTAATGAGATTGTTGTGCATTATTTATTTTCGTTAGACTACATTATTTGAACTCAATATTCCATAACAATGATGTTTGACATAATCGATGTGAAATAGCGATAAATAAAAATTCCATAGGAGATGAATGAAGCCGCACGAGTCGTGTGGGAGACCCACACGAGTCGTGTTGTAGCCACACGAGTCATATGCCCGACTTACACGACTCGGGTGGTCACACACGACTCGTGTGTCTTCACAGCCAAACCCCTTAATTTGTTTCGGGTTTTCAACACGAGTCATGTGGAAACCCACACGACTCGTGTGCCCAACATACACAACTCATATGGGTACACACGACTCGTGTGGGTCACCCACATGACTCGTGTGGGTCACCCACATGACTCGTGTGGAAAAGACAAACCCCTAAATTTGTTTTGAGCTTTCCACACGAGTCGTGTGGGAGACCCACACGAGTAGAGTAAAGACACACGAGTTGTGTGCTCGACTCACACGACTCGTGTGGGGACACACGACTCGTGTGGAAAAGCCAAACCCCTTAATTTGTTTTGGGTTTTCCACACGAGTCGTGTGCTCGACTCACACGACTCGTGTGGAAAAGCCGAACCCTTTATTTTTTTATTAGAAAATATTAATGAGATTATCCAATATTTATTTTCTTATGCATTATTTAGTTTTGTTATGCTACATTCGCACTAAAATATTCCATAACAATAAAAAAACAACAACCGAAGAATATCGTTCTCTTATTCAATAGGGCTTATTTTGATCATCAAACCCCAATTGCAACCTACGCTTGTACTGATTCTCCCAACCGTTAACCGAAGCAGTTCGGTTACTAAACCATTGACTATGAATAGGCGGTAATGGACAATCAGGAGTCAAATCAACACGAATGTAATTTTGTAGGAACCAAGATGACACAACGCAATCTCACGTCGTGGTCCTGTAGCCATTGATGGTGCAGAGGGAGGCAATACTGTGCAATTGAACTGGTTGTACTGACGACCACCGCAGATCTTAACAAAATGACAACCGCATTTAATAGGATTGCAACAGGGTAGAGGCCGGCTGGAGTTTTCATCCAGTCACCCTGGACACAAGGGCCCCCGTCCCACGTTATTCAACTGAGTGCGACGTCGATATCCCTGAAATAGATGTACTCGTACAAGTCACGGTGGCTGTAAATCTCATTGGCAACATTCTTTCGCACGAGTTTCCACATCTCCTGGTCCCAATAAATGTAACTCGCGATGACAAGAAATCTGCAATTTCCATCTGCCTTCACATTCAAGTAGCTCACTACGTAGTCCAACATATGTCAGGGAATACTTTGTCAGTGTAGAAAACCAAATATATCTGTCGACGTACCATCTGGAACATCATAATAATTCCACGTCACAATTTATATAATATAATTTAAATTAACACTTTAATTAATGTTCAGCTGTATAAAAAAAATATGTCACCTTGTGGTGCCTCTTGTGACGGTTGAGAAGACTCGCTTGTTGGTCCACGCGAAGAAGGGCTTGTACGGTCCACCGGACGACCTCGCGAATTATCCTTGTACTCCCAGCGCGATGGTTTACACTTAGTTGAATCAATTTTCTTGGGACGACCTCGCGTATTTTCCTTAACCTCAGGTTCTGCATAAGCTTGTTGTTCCGGGTAAAGTTGACCGTACATGAGATAATTCATGTACCACACCTTTGCAGGATCGCCCGTTTTAACCTCTTTGACAAGCGTCCGAAATACATCAACGTATGTCCATGCACTCTGGTTATCCTGACTCTGGTGATCTGTCCCTACTAGTATACGATAAAAAAATTCAAAGAATTAAACAACGTAATGTACTTTAATTTGTAATTAAAAATGAATCAGAAAGTAGAAAATTTTAAATGAAACATTAACCTTAAATTACCTGGCTTTAACATCTCTAGTGTCCTCCAGAACTCGTGGATAATCTTCAAATCAATCGAAATGCCAGAATCATATGCCGTACGAAGCAGACATGCACAAGGAATTCCATGAGTGGCAGGCAATACACAGCCGCAGCGCTCATAAACTTCATAGCTCAAGTTTCGCATCCTCGTCAGCTCAGAGTTCAATAAACTCAGACAGTAATGCGAGACCCTCAGTGTCAAGCACGCGAAAGAGAATTACGTATACGTCGTACTCCTTCTCAGTCTAGAAGACTCAAGCGTTGTCCTAGTAATACATTACAAAATATTATATTATAATTAATGCAGTAATAACATTATTGTGCATTTATATATTTATTTATATATATAAAAAGATATAGAGTATTAATTTTTTATTTATTTTTTTATCATATTGTTTGTTTAAATAAATAATATATAAATTAAATATAATGTATTTTTATATTTATATTTCGGTCGCCTTTTTTATTTATTTATATTTATTTTTATAAATAAAAACTGAAATTGAAACGAAATAACCAGAATTCTAATATATGTGATACAAAATAACACAATTAAAAATAAGAAATGTACCTGATTTCAGTCATCTGAGACTCGATCTCCTTATCAATTTTCTGCCACACTGTATCGAGCGCTCCGGTCGACGTGTGAAGCCACTGCTTCAACACAGAGTGGCACTCTCCATCCTATAGGAAGTTGTGTTGCCAAAATGTGTTACCTGGTTAGTCCAATCTTTCACAAACTTCTCCTTGTGGACTAATCATGTCTGCTCGACATATTGTACCACTTGTGAGACATTCCTGTATTTTGCATGCAATTGAGCTATGGCAGCGTCGTACTCATCCGACATACTGGCGTCGACAATCGCCTTCCGCCTACCGCGCAAGAACCTCTTAGATAAATTTTTATTTTTTTCAAGCAGCTTGTAGGCTCTGTCTTCCACATCCTTGTTGATGTTCCACGTGCAGAGTAACTGGACAGATTCGGGGAAGTTCCTCCTAATATGAATGATTAAGCCCAACTCTCTGTCAGTGACAACCGCATTAGGATGTACCTGAGAGCCTATCAGAAGTCTCAACTTATGGAGAATCCAGTCATAATTGGCCTCTTTCTCGTCCTTCATGAGTGCATACGCAATTAGGAAGTTATTGTTGCACGGCGTCATGTCAATCATCTCGACCAACGACATCTTGTACCTGTGCAAATGAGACCAAAAGACAAAAAGTATAATAATCACATAAAACTTTAATGTATTTATAAATTAACATACCTGTTGGTTTTGTACGTGGAATCTATGCTGACATACCGGTAATATGTCCGGAGTAGACCGACTGAATTAAGATGGGCCATGAATATGTGTGTCAACGCATTTGTGTCCGAAATCGACATCTGTATAAACTATATAGCTGATGCTCCTAGCCAAATGCAGAAGCTGGGTAGTAACGTCTCTACCCTCGAAACTTTCCTTACGCGACTTTTCCCTATAATTTATATATATGTCGCCGATTAGCGTGGTCTCCCGAAATTTTTTCCTCGACAGCGGCCAAAATTTGTGCTGGTTTTGCCTGCGCAGCATGCGCAACAGTCATATCACGAATAATCTTTTTTGATGACTGGCTGATGCCACTCACCTGTCGATGACCCTTAGGATACATAACAAAGAATGATTATAGAAGCCCTTATTTTCGTCTTGACTCGTGTGGATCATCCAGTATGTCGATCCGACCACCGACTTTACTTTTATCTCAATAGGGAACTTGAACGCTTTCGTTTTGTACATCTAGAAGTAACTTTATCTAAATTTCCTTGTTTGCCTCTATAACGTTCGCATCGTTTGCACTTCAAGATCTTCACCCTTCCTCCTTTTGTGTGTTTCGAAATAATCAAATCGAAACCATTCAGAAGTGTCGTACTTTTTGCATCATTAGTAACCTCCTCATCATTATAGAACAATGTAGTTGTATCGAAAGAGGAACTGTAATCAATACCATCTCCTCCAAATTCAAATGACACCTACAATATAATACAATATTTATAATTTTAAAACATGTTAAATTATAATCTATAACATAATCATTTCTAAATTGTAACGCGATAATATCTAATGTGTAGTTTATAACATAATTATTTTGAATATACACCATAATAATTTCTAATTCCTAACACGATAGTATCTAACGTCCAACTTATAACATAATAATTTCTAACTCCCAACACGATAATATCTAACGTCCAACTTATAACATAATAATTTCTAATTCCTAACGCGATAATATCTAATGTCCAATTTATAACATAATTATTTTGAATCTATAACATAATAATTTGTAATTCCTAACAAGATAATATCTAACGTCCAATTTATAACAAAATTATTTCGCATCTATAACATAATAATTTCTATTTCATAACACAATAATATCTAACGTCCAATTTATAACATAATTATTTCGAATCTACAACATAATAATTTTTAATCTATAACGCGATAGTATCTAAAGTTCAATTTAGAACATAATTATTTCGAATCTATAGCATAATAATTTGTAATTCCTAACGCGATAATATCTAACGTCCAATTTATAACATAATTACTTCGAATCTATAATATAATAATTTCTAACTCCTAACAAGATAATATCTAACGTACAATTTATAACATATTTATTTCGAATCAATAACATAATAATTTCCAATTCCTAACGTCCAATTTATAAAAAATCAAGCGTAACGTATAACATAAAAATTTCTAACTCCTAACATCATAATATCTAACATACATACATAATTATTTCGGATCTAAAACATAATAATTTCTAATAATATTATTTAAAAAAATAAAAAAATGGTGTCCGGCCGATCGAACCAGTCGGACCGAGTCAAGTTTGGCCGTCGCTGCCAGACACACTTTGGGCCGTACGGCCGCCTTGTTAGGACGCGGACCGGTCCGTACGGCCCAAGATCGAGGTCGTGTCCTACCGGACCGGCCGGACGCCATTTAATCCGTCAGGTTTGGGAATTTGGATACGGCCGGTCGCGTACGCGATCACCGGCCGGACGGCGAAAAAAGTACCTCAAAGGAAGACGACATTTCGTCGGAGAGAGTTTCTTATGAGATTTTAGAAAAAATGAAGGGAAAAATTGTCCGAAATGGGTGGTGAGTAGTAATAGGGGGGACGGTGAATAGCAATGCCCTTTTTTCAATACTAAATTGTTGACATATGTAACAATAATGTTAATTAAAAATCAATAATACATACGCATAAAGTTATTAAATAAAAAATTCTACTAAATAAGTGATATTACATTACATGAGTATGAAATTACATAAGAAAGTACAAAAAAAAAAAAAAAATCGTACAAATGGAAAACATATTTGTACACATAAGTAGATGGTTTTTCAAGTCTCGGAATTGGTGTAATTCTCTCACAAATGATCAATTAATGTATTTTACTGCAGATGATCCTTATTTTTTATGTTTTAGTTTTATACTGAGTGCGAACTATTAAAATTGAGTATTTTCAATTGTGAACGCTTCGACCTATAGTCATTTCCATATTAATTTCAATAATTTCACTAAGGTCACATTCATACTCAATCATGCTATACAAAATTATACACGTAGTTATTATATAGTGTAAAAAAGTCTTTCTCTAAATTGTACTGGTTCGGTCATAATGACAAACTTGATTGAAGAAAAACGACATTTCAAAAGTCTAGCTCTGTCTTTTCACCAAATGGTTTTTCACAAAACATTATGTACCTTTTCGAATGTTAAAGTGTACCCAATGAACACCTTTTTTATTGCCATTGGACCTTAATGCAGGTGTGAGCGTCCTGGCCCGGTTTAGGATAGATCGAACCTCGCCTTTTCCGGTAGAACGTCGGAAACCTGCAAATAACTCTCACACCGGGGGTTTTGTCCGGTGAAGAGCCTCCGATGCTTAAGTCAGTATGTGTATGAGTATACTGGAGTTTAATAATGGAAAAATCGTGTGAAGGAAGAAAGTCTTGTAATAACAAATTTCGTGTATTGAATTTTAAAAACACGAAAAATATTATTCAAATGAAAGTCTCGCATCAAAACAATATAGCGGGTTACAATCACTATTTCCTCCTCTGATTCTTCTCACGAAAAAATTTAAGTCTTGGAGCGAAATATTCAGCTTGATCTTCTCCTTGACTTGATTTGACTTGAATTAAAGTTAATCCGAGGGCTTGAGAGCTTTTTCCCGGATCAAACGTCGAAATATCCCAAGAACATGAAGAACACGAATCTTGGTCTTCGCCGCAAAGTTGATTTCGAATCTTCTTCACGCCGGTTTTGAATTTACTAACGTTATTCGGAGGCTTCGCAGCTTGTTTTCGGATTGAACGCCAGTCTTGAGGTTGAACGCGCCTGAATCTTGCTTTGAATCTTCAAGAACGCCTTTGAATCTTCAAGAACACTTGAATCTCGTCGAGAGATCTTGAACTTGAACTTGAATACGAACGTAATTCGGAGGCTTGGTAGCTTGTTTCCGGATTAAACGTCGGTTTTGAGCTTGATGTGCTTGAATCTTCCTTCGAATCTTCAAGAACAACTTCGAATCTTCAAGAACACTTGAAACTTGTAGAGAGAATTCTCTAGAGCTCTAGAACTTGAATATGAATTATGAGGTATGTTTTTGACATTAGGGAGAGCCCATATTTATAGGTGTAGGAGAGATCACCCTACCAAATTTAAGAATCGTAGGACGCGATTTAATTGGTCCATGATGATTCACATAAGATCTTTAAGATCTACTTAGATCTCCCAAGATCTTCTAGATCCACTTAAATCTTTCAAGATCTTCTAGAAGATATGATTTATTTACCAAGAATAAGATTTGACACTTGGCATTATTTGATTGGTCAAGAATTAAAATATCAATTAATTAACTATTTAAATCTAGGAATTAAATATATGGAAATTCCTAAAATATAAGTAGAAAATATGACTTGATTTTTAATAAATTAATTTCCACGTGGCGTCATTTGGTTGGCCACAAATTTTTGTCATCTACAAATGCCCCCTCCAGACTTGTTCACGGACGACGCGTCTTGAAGTGAATAAGTCGCGACTTTCTTATATCATGTGGGAGGTCCAATCATCCAAGCTACTTGAGACAAATCATGAGATTGGAATTTTGGGCTTCAAAATTTAAAACCCATTAACATACTTGTGTCATTAGAGACAACACAAACATTTGGCTCTCAACTTTTCGGCAACAAGGTGTTCGATCAATCGCTCCAAAGGTAACACCATACTCCTCTTCTGATATCTTCTCCGTTTCTTCTTCGTTTTTTTTAT
Source organism: Striga hermonthica (assembly GCA_902706635.1). Taxonomy (NCBI): domain Eukaryota; kingdom Viridiplantae; phylum Streptophyta; class Magnoliopsida; order Lamiales; family Orobanchaceae; genus Striga; species Striga hermonthica. Next base: position 8,520,639 of record CACSLK010027842.1, read on the forward strand.
TATTTATTATTATTATGTCTGCACCGTAACATACACATTCGGGCAAAGGTAAGCTGCTCGGGGCTGCTCGACTATTGCTCTGTTGCTGTTTGGGACGAAGCGTGGTTTTTCGGGAGCTGTCTGGGGTCAAATGAAGCTCTTTTGCCGCTGTTTGAGAGCTGTCGGGGTTGTTCGGGAGCTGTCGGGCTGAAAACGGAGTTGCACCAAACCTGATTGAGAGCAACCGGGGCTGTTTTGGGCTGAACCGGGTCTATTCGAGAGCTGTCGGGCTAAAGCGAAGCTGTTTGAGAGCTGTCTGAGCTGAACCAAGGCTATTTCGGAGCTGTCGGGCTGAAGCGAGGCTATTTCGAGAGCTGCCGGGCTGAACCAAGGCTATTTCGAGAGATGTCGGGCTGAAGCGAGGCTATTTCGAGAGCTTCCGGGCTGAACCAAGGCTATTTAAAGAGCTGTTCGGTCTGAGCCAGGGCTGTTTTGGTGCTATTTAGGCTTATCCGGGGGTGTTCGGGAGCTGTCGGGCTGACACGAGGTGATTCGAGAGCTGTTCGGGTATGGATCTTGCAAGCGGCCACAACCAACTCAACTCAACAAGATATGGAGCTACGACCAATGCTAGAACAACATTCTCAAAGGCCAAACTGCACGGAAGAATCAACCTTGTCGCTCAACATCATTGCGCATCTCAAAGTCCAAGCTGCACTGAAGAATCAACCTTGCCGCACAACAGCAACTTAGGACGACACATCTCACCGGCCAAGCTACATAGAAAAATTAACCTTGCTTCGCAATGTGAAGTTAGGACGACACATCTCACCGGCCAAGCCACACAGAAGAATCAACCTTGCCGCACAATGGTAACTTAGGAGAGCGCATTTCACTTGCCAAGCTGCACGGAAGAATCAACCTTGTCGCACAACATCAACTTAAGACGACACATCTCACCGGAAAGGTCAAAGATGACGGTGGCCACGGTGTTGGTGCTGCAGGTTCACGTGTCAAAGATGACCATGCCAAGACGAGCGACTGCAAAGGCTTAAGATGAAGACACGACAACTGGACGAGCTGCTGCAGAGGTCGAAAATGGATTCTTAAGGGCCGAAGACGACCATGCTAATATCGGAATATCTAAAGAGGACAACGTCAAGGTTGGACGAGATATCAAAAAGGTTGAAGATAGTTGTGGCAATTATGTCTATACCGGAGGTCGCTGAATACGCCCGTGAGAAGATCAAAGGTGGTCGTACCAATGAAGTTTACGCGTTGAAGTTGACAAGACCCATCAGCCATCGATATGAGCTTCCTTCCAGATGACCACAGCGTCAAGGTTGGACGAGATATCAAAAAAGGTTGAAGATAGCTATGGCAATTATGTCTATACCGGAGGTCGCTAAATACGTCCGTGAAAAGATCAAAGGTGGTCGTACCAATGAAGTTTACGCGTTGAAGTTAACAAGACCCATCAGCCGTCGATATGAGCTTCCTTCCAGATGACCACAAAGTCCAACCAATCTTCTCCACTATTGAGAGCTCATTGAAGGCTTTGTTCGACAACGCCGACTCTTACGATGAGGCACGATCGAAATCTTCGGAGAAGGCGATGATGGAACATATTGCTCGACAGTTAGCGAAAGCTAAAGATCATCTTCGTGAAGATAAGGCGAAGAAGGATATTGAATCAAATCAAGCGAAGTACACTCAGGCTGAGCTAAAGCGAGTCATGGAAGAGCTTGAGCAGTTGAAGGCGAAGGCAGAAACATTATCCCAAACACTGAAGCAGCAACAAGAGTCACTCGATAGTGCCAAGGCCAAGGTAAAATTAACTCAAGAGGAGATCCTCGCCATCAGCAGTGCTCGCCGTTGGACGAAGAAGTGAATGAACAGTTGAAGATGTTGAAGTCAAACTTGAGGGCGACTAAGGAGAAGCTAGGAAGCTTGAATCCTTTTGCTTAGACATGTTTGCGACTCTTTCGTTCATTTCTTCATGTAATAAGACTTAAGGTTATGGAATGGAATGATTTGTTTCTTTTCACATCATGCGATTTCAAATGTTGCACTTCATTTCCTTGCCAAATCAACCAAAACTGACTAACTTAAAAAGACGAATATGTCTCAAGTCATAACGTAGTTCAAAGTAATATGAATATATATTTGTTTATGGGGGGTGGTGCCGTGCACAACTTATACTCATGCGGGCCAGGAGTGACTATTCTTTAACTACTTTAGACAAAGTAGAGTATTAGGTTTAACCACATAACACCTTAGTGGGAGAATTAATAGTTTAACCACATATATTCACATTGGAGGAGAATTTAGCAGTTTAATCACATGCAAAGCTTTTTGGTGATTACCGTTCACAGTTTATACTCATGCGAGTCAGAAGTTCTTCATTTTTTTTTTTTTT
>CACSLK010027842.1:8540320-8562195 GCA_902706635.1 Striga hermonthica
TATACCAGTCAGGCCCAGCGGCACATCAGCAGCACGCCAGCGCGCGCTAGCACGCGTAGCTGTGCCCAGTGCCACCGGCATTCAGCACCTAGCAGCCAGCCAGGCCGCGCCTGCGCGCGCAGCCTCGGCAAGCCTGCTGGCCGAGCCAGCGCTCGACTGTTCGGTTCAGTAGACCGGCGGTCCAGTCTAGACCGGTTCGGTCCGGTTCAGACCGGTTGGGCCGGTTCAGCTCTTAATTTATTGTTTTGGTCCCGGTTCATGTTAGTCTCATTTTCAGTTATAAATTCCGGGTCCAGTTCAGTTCAGTAAATTCACGTCCGATCAGTTCATGTCAGATCAGTTCCGGTTATACTGGTTAAGTCCAAATATTATGTCACGTTCAGTAGAGCATCTTAACATAATTAAACAGTTAATTTATCAGTCTAAGCATAGTCATNNNTAATTGTTTATATTATATTTCAGTTTGATCAGGACACGAGCATCAGCACTACCTTTATTTTCACAGATCAGGTGGGGACTCAGACTAAGTACTACATTGATTATATCTACTCTACCATGTTTGAGGTATGTATTTCATGTCATGTGTCCGCTCGGAATGGTCGCCGGTTCATTCTGGGTTCTAGTGGCCTTAGTCTGCCCACTAGAGTGTGCACATGGTGTCCAGCATTTTTATGCTGGCAGATGAGGTAACGGTCATGGTTCACGTTCACGTGATGATATCAGGTTCATGTTCATGTTATTACCGGTTTCATGTTCAGGTTATATATATACCAGGATCATGATATTGTTATTATATTCACTATTTACTTTAGTATGAGTTTCCATGGAGCACAGTGTTATAGTGCTCACGACCCACTTTTATCATGTTTTTCAGTTCAGGATGTCGGGCCGGAGGTGTGAGATGACGGATGATTCAGGACTTTTATGCTTGTGATTGTATATATTTTGATGATGCTACGTTTCCGCTAATTTTGATGTTTTGACGAACTTAACTTTTGATCAGACTTTTAGATAATTAATGCTTTCAGTAAATCGTAGATTTTGCTAAAAATTAAAACAACGGTTTCTCAGAATAAGTCACATTTTATGGTAGCACCCCGAATCAGTTTTCGCAAATTAAAAGATTTTATTTTTAAAAGACTTTGCGAAATTACGCACTCTGATTTCACGATAAGGCGGGGTGTTACACCTTCATCTGTAACTATGAATAAGTTTTTCTGCACTTGAATTTACGTTTCCTGTGTCTTGCGCTTTTGAATTTTTTGAATTGGTTGGGTATCTCGAATTTTGCTGACTGGGTGTTCTGAATTTGTGTGTTGGGGGCCCATGTTTGCTTGTTAATCACTGTGAATTTTGCTCCTTTCTTCGAAAATCTCCCGAAATTCTTGTTCTTCCTCTTGAATTTTTTCAAAATCACCCCCTCGTAGAACCCTAGTTTTTGAAGTCTCGCCTTTTTTCGAAAGTTTTTTCCCTTTTTTGATTTCGTTTCTGTTTTGCTTTTTCCAGATTCTTCACCTCTATCTCCTTCTTTGACCACTTCTTCCGATTCGATTCAAATACTGCCTTCCACACTTGAAGTCGTTCCTCTCTCCATCCTTCGCCCTGGTGATACCGTTCCCACCATCGTTTTTACGGCCCGTGTTGCTTCTGCTAATTCTGGAGATACTATGGATAACATCCCCCTCCACAATCGTCGACCTGCCTTTGGCTCGTTAGATGAGCCAGAGGAGGACGAGGTCACTTCTTCTCAACCTACTTTTCCTGCATCTTTGATCGTTCCTCCCCCTTCCTCTCAGGCTTTTCCCCCAGAGTCTTCGACCATTCCTCCTTCTCCTCCCCAACCTGATGCTCTGAACTCTCCTCCCAAGAAACCTTCAACCAAAAACCCCTGCAAAACCTCCTTAAACGCCCTTCTTCTACCTCTCTTTCCAACAGTTGGTACACCTCTGAGAAGATCGGCCACCCCAGCGGTTAGGCGTTCTATAGGTCTTCTCCCTCCAATAAATACGATCATCTCCCGAGGGATTCCTATACCTTTTTCGAAATTCAATTCAAACTCGGCCTTCACTTTCCTCTGTGCCCCGAGCTGCTCTAAATTTGCCAATGGTTCGGTCTTCCACTACACCAACTCCCTCTAAATGCCATCCGTTTCTTGACCACCTTCATCATCCTTTGTCACATTCACCTAGGTCGATTTGATCTCGCCTTCTTTCATTACTGCTACTCCCATTCTAAACAAGGTCGAGGCCGTTATTTGAAAAGCCGAAATGGCGCCCTCTTCATCCATGACATTCCCACCAACATCCCTAAATGGATCGATAGATTCATTTTTGTCGAGCCTGATGTCCCTTTTCCTTGGCCCTCCGTCCCTTGGGTCAGGGAAGTTTCACAAGAGTCTTCGGCTCCTCTTCCAAACCCAATGGATCCACACTTGGAATTCCAAACCCGTTGCGTCGGAGAAACTGCTCAAGGATGAAAGACTTCTCTATTTTTGCGGCTTTCTCACTCACAAGGTCTGTCCTCCCCCTACTGACAAGATCCTCGATCTTATCCGGATTGAGAATGATCCAGGTAATCTTCGCTCAATTTGTTCGAGTGTTTCTTATACCCCATTGGCAGTTCGAGTGTTTATGTCTTCCCTTATTTTAGTTTAAATAAGTCTTGTTGATGTCGAATTTAATCCTCTTGTTATCTTCTTGCAGAGGTTTCTAGCTTTAACATTCCTCTGAGGAAGACTCCTCTAAAGAAGAAGTCTGGCCTCGGGTCCACCTCTGGATCGGCCGGCGACCAGACCAACCAGATCGAGGGTTCGACCACTCCTCCTCACCTAGAGTCGCAACAACAACCTCCACCACCTCCTCAGCCACAATCCCAACAATAGCAACAACAACAATCCCATCAATAGAAACAACAGCAACAACAACCTCAATCACAAAAGCAACAACACCAACAACACTAACAAGAACGGCAAACTCCCTCTTCCATCCAAAACCATTGTTCGACCATCTACCGATAAAGCCAACACCAAAACTCCCCACGTCCCTGAAAAAACCGGAACCAAATCTTCAACCGGCTCTGAGAATACTGGAGCTAAGGGCTCGACCCCCTAAGTCCAGTAGCAGCCAATCTTCCTCCCAAAAACCCAATAGCCAAACCACTGCCTCCCATACTAAAACCAAAGACTAGTCTTCTTCCGAACATCATACCTCCTCCAAACCCAAAACACACGAAAAAGCTCTTCTCGACCAACCATCCAAAACCCCAGATGCCACTGATTCGATCAAGGACATGGTCGAGTCTAGCGGCCAGGACACCTCAGGGCGCGACGTGGCCCTCGGAAAACGTCCTCGCACCGACAAGCTGGAAACAATTTGGTAGCGCGTGCGCACCAGCCATTTCCCTCCTGATCCTCTGGCTCCTAAGTCCTCCTCGTTGCTAACGGCCCCATTGAATGAGGTGTTCGACCGCCTCGAGGGCGCGTTCCTCGAGGACGACCTTAAAGGCACCACCGTCACTCTGCCGGATGTTGGGGATCAGCTCGTACAGTGGCTTGCCCAGGTATTTCTCGTCCTGTGTTTGCTCTAACCTTTTCCTATCGTTTCGCCTTGCCCTATATATATATTAAATTGTTGCATTCTCAGTTGTTATAGGGCTTGGTCCAATTTTTACCTTTGGCCAAGGAAGCTTTAGCCAGCTCTGGATGTCCATCAAGCTGCTCGAGGGCGCCTGTCGTTCGATGAACGACAAGAATTCCACCCTCGTGCTGCATAATGCTAAGCTCTGTGAGACGCAGGCAGAGCAGAAAGCCGAGTTTGAAGTCAAAATTAAGTCCCTTGATGAAGAACTCGCTAAAAAGGACAAAGCTCTCGCAGAGAAGGAGGTCGCCCTTGCAGTGAAGGAGGTGGCGGTGGTGGAGAGAGAGACTGCCCTTAAAGAGAAGGAGATTGCGCTCGAGCAAGAGCGGGTTGCTTGAGCGCAAGCAAAGGCTGTTCAAGCTGAGCTGGAGGCTACTCTGGCTAAAGAAAGGGCTGCCCATGCCCACCAACTCAAACGCTACGCTGATGCTATTGCTCTTCGAACTCGGAAAATGATGTGGGCTACCACGACTGGGCAGCTCTTTTCTAAGAGTATCGTGCACAAACGATGGCTGACTTCAAGCAATCACCGCAATATCTAAAGGAGGTTCAAGAATTCGGGGTGGACTGTTTTCAGTTTGCCCTGCAGAAGGCCGGCGAGCAGATCACCGAGGACGATTTTGAGCAGCTCGACCCGGGAGTTATTTGGGACGCCTTGCCCAAAGTGCCTCATGGCTTCCGTGGTTATCCTAGACTACCATACGAGCACGAGTGGTGGTCGGGGCTGCTCGAAAGAACCCTGGCTCGATCTGATGTTTTAAGGAAGACTTTTGTTTTGCCCGCTGGTATGACTCCTCCAGCTCCCATGTTAATCGCACTGGCTGAATCTATCCGACAATGTCCTCTTAACGAAGCCTGCGATTCGACCTCTAGGACTAATCAGCTGCCCGAGCCGCACGCCTCTTCTAGCAATGTCGACTCTACCGCCGCTCCGCCTCCCTAGATTAGCTCATTTTGTATTTTATTTTCTTTGCATTTCAGCTTTGTACTTTGATAAACTCTGGTGGTCTTCTTTAATCGGAAATGTTTTGTTTAATTTGTCTCTATCTTCGATGATGCTTGTGATGATCTGATTTGATACACTTGTATAACTTTTCAAGGTGGTAACTAGGGTGAACTTCCATATGTGATCGACAGATTTTCTATCTTTTAACTTGTATCTATCTGTGTAGTTGTAAACTTCGAACACATGCCCACCTTCAGAGGTGGTCAGAGCATGCGACCACCTAGCCTCATGGCCCTAAACATGATGGGTTTGAAATTTCGAACACATGCCCACCTTCAGAGGTGGTCGAAGAACGCGACCATCCAGCCTCATGGCCATAAACATGATGGGTTTTAACTTCTGAACACATGCCCGCCTTCAGAGGTGGTCGAAGCATGCGACCATCCAGCCTCATGGCCTTAAACATGATGGGTTTAAAATTATGAACACATGCCCACCTTCAGAGTGGTCGAAGCATGCGACCATCCAACCTCATCGCCTTAAACATGATGGGTTTTAACTTCTGAACACATGCCCACCCTCAGAGGTGGTCGAAGCATGCGACCATCCAGACTCATGGCCTTAAACATGATGGGTTTTGAGCACTGTTGGATTTCTCTTTTTACGATAATATCTCCGCGCTCGTCCTCTGTAGCTCCATTGGCTTCGTTGACTTTCTTGTCTTGATGTCTCTCCACACAACCCTAGAATCTTGATCGTGATAGATTTGGTCTTCACACTTGCCCACCCGCGAGGAATGTTCCAAACAGGAGGCCACCCAGCCCGAGAGCGTGAGTATTCGACCAACCTGCCCACCCCAAGGGATGTTCCAAACAAGCGGCCACCCAACCCGAGGGCCTTAGTCATGGTGGGTTTGGTCTTCACACTTGGCCACCCGCAAGGAATGTTCCAAACAGGAGGCCACCCAGCCCGAGGGCGGGAGTAATCGACCAATCTGCCCACCCCAAGAGATGTTCCAAACAAGCGACCACCCAGCCCGAGGGCCTTAGTAATGGTGGGTTTGGTCTTCACACTTGCCCACCCGCGAGGAATGTTCCAAACAGGAGGTCACTCAGCCCGAGGGCGTGAGTAATCGACCAACCTGCCCACCCCAAGGGATGTTCCAAACAAGCGACCACCCAATCCGAGGGCCTTAGTCATGGTGGGTTTTGGTCTTCACACTTGCCCACCCGCGAGGAATGTTCCAAACAAAAGGCCACCCATCCTGAGAGCGTGAGTATTCGACCAACCTGCCCACCCCAAGGGATATTCCAAACAAGCGACCACCCAGCTCGAGGGCCTTAGTCATGGTGGGTTTGGGTCTTCGCACTTGCCCACCCGCGAGGAATGTTCCAAACAGTAGGTCACCCAGCCCGAGGGCATGAGTATTCGACCAACCTGACCACCCCAAGGGATGTTCCAAACAAGCGACCACCCAGCCCGAAGGCCTTAGTCATGGTGGGTTTGGTCTTCACACTTGCCCAAATGCGAGGAATGTTCCAAACAGGAGGTCACCCAGCCCGAGGGCGTGATAATCGACCAACCTGCCCACCCCAAGGGATGTTCCAAACAAGCGACCACCCAGCCCGAGGGCCTTAGTCATGGTGGGTATTGGTCTTCACACTTGCCCACCCGCGAGGAATGTTCCAAACAGGAGGCCACCCAGCCCGAGAGAGTGAGTATTTGACCAACCTGCCCACCCCAAGGGATGTTCCAAACAAACGACCACCCAGCCCGAGGGCCTTAGTCATGGTGGGTTTAGTCTTAACACTTGCCCACCCGTGAGGAATGTTCCAAACAGGAGGTCACCCAACCCGAGGGCGTGAGTAATCGACCAACCTGCCCACCCCAAGGGATGTTCCAAACAAGCGACCACCCAGCCCGAGGGCCTTAGTCATGGTGGGTTTTGGTCTTTACACTTGCCCACCCCGAGGAATGTTCCAAACAGGAGACCACCCAGCCCGAGAGCGTGAGCATTCTACCAATCTGCCCACCCCAAGGGATGTTCCAAACAAGCAACTTCTGAACCAAACCATATCATACATCCTGTCATCCAAATCATACCAATGTTCCGAGCATAAGAAAATGCGCAACAAAGCAAGTAATGCCAAAAGATAAATGAATTCCATTAACTTTTTAACAGGGTTTGTGAGCTACATCTTTGTTCTAATTTCCAAAACATTTTTGAAAAAAGCAAAAATTTTACACATAATATTTTTTCAAATTAGCTATGTTCCATGACTTAGAAAGTGATCGTCCTTCTGCATCCTTTAGAGAGTATGCTCCTCTTGCATGCACCCTTTCGACCAGGTATGGTCCTTACCAGTTTGGCTCCAGCTTTCCCACGTGTTTGAGCACATCCACGCATTTCCAAACCAAGTCGCCCACTTAAAGTCTACGAACTTTCACCTTCTTGTCATGAGCTGCTCGCATCCTTTGTTTGTACGCCTCTACTCAGATCGCTGCTCTTTCGCGCAGCTCCTCAATGGTGTCTAAGGCCGCCATCATTAGATCTTCATTTTGCTCCGGGTCATATGTGCTCGATCTTTGCGACGACAGCTCGACCTCCACTGGCAGCAGTGCATCTATCCCATAGACTAAACTGAAGGGGTTTCTCCTGTTGTCGACCTCGGGGTATTACGGTACGCCCAAAGTACTGAAGTGAGCTCGTCAAACCACACCCCCGAGGCCTTTTCCAGCCTTGTTTTGAGCCCGTTCAATATAATCTGGTTTGTCACCTCAACTTGGCCATTGGCTTGCAGATGAGCGACAGAGGCAAAATGTTGCTCGATCTTCATATCCTCACACCATGCTCGAATCCGCTTACCATTGAATTGAGTTCCATTATCGGATATCAACACTTTAGGAATGCCAAATCTGCAACAAATGTTGTTATATAAAAATTTGATGACTTTCTCCTCCGTGATCTTTGCCAAGGGCTCGACCTCCACCCACTTCGTGAAGTAATCCACCGCCACAATCAAGAATTTCCTCTGCCCAGTTCCTTGTGGCATCGGCCCCACCAGGTCGATTCTCTACTGGAAAAATGGTATCGGGGCACTCATCGTCATCATGGCTTCTGCCGGTTGATTGATCAACGGGCCGTGTTTTTGACATTGCAAACATTTCTTCACCATCACCCTGGCATCCTCCTTCATTGTTGGCCAGAAGTATCCTGCCCTCAGGATATTTGCGACCAAAGCCCCCGATTTGCTATGCTCGCTGCAGCATCCCTCGTGCACTTCTCTCAATACGTATCGGCCTTCCTCCTTAGTCACACAGCGTAAATGCGGTCCAGCATACGACCGTTTGTAAAGAATGCCTCCATGCTCGAAAAATCTCCTCACTACCTTTATAGCCCCTTCCCTCAACTCCTTTAAGATCGGGGCCTTCTAATCTTCCACCTCCTCAATCTCAACCACTTCCGCCTCGACCACACTTCTCTCTAAATACAATCGAGTCACACTTCTGCTTTTACAGTCCACCTAACTTTGAGCAATTTTTGACAACAAGTCTGCTCGACTATTCTCCCCTCGAGGGATCTGTATCAGCTCGAAAGAGTCAAACTTTTCTTTCAACTTCTTCATCTCGTCCACATACTTCTGCATCTGGTCCTCCTTAACTTCAATTCCTTCCTGAAACTGCCCAACCACCAATTGAGAATCAGAATGCACTTGCACTTTTCGGGCTCCTCCCGCCCTGGCTAACCGCAAACCTTTGATCACCGCCTCATACTCAGCTTCATTATTGGATATCTTGAACCCCACTTTGGCTCCCAATCCAGCCCCCTTCTCGCCACAGATCCATCCACGAACAACTGCCATATTCCTGCAGACTCCTCCTCGACTCTCGTGCCTTCCTGAATAAAATCTGCTAACACCTGCGCTTTTATAGCCCTCCTCGGCTCATACAACAACGAGTACTCACTCAAGTCGACCGCCCATTTCACCAATCGACCAGAAACCGATGGTCGGCCAAGCGTTTCTCCCAACGACATGTTCGTTCTCACCTTCACCTTATGATTCAAGAAATAAGGCCTCAGCTTTCGAGCAGTTACAACTACCACTAGAGAACACTTCTCAATCTCCGAGTACCTCATCTCTGCTCCCTGCATCACCCGGCTCACGTAATAGATAGGAAACTGGACTACCTCTTCTTCTCGCAACAACACTGAACTCACGGCCCTCTCTCTGATGGAAATGTATAGCACTAAATCCTCGCCTTGCACCGGTTTGGCCAATAAGGGAAGGTTGGCTAACACTCCTTGTAACTCCTCAAATGCCCTTTGAGCCTCCTCCATCCACTAAAACTTCGCGCTTTTCTTTAGTGTTTTAAATAATGGGTCACTCATCTCTACCACCTTCGATATAAAATGCTCAGCCCTGCAATTTGACCAACCAAGATTTGTACCTCCTTAATATTCGTCGGCGACTTCATCTCCATCACCGCCCGCACCTTCTCCGGATTCACCTCGATACCTCTCTTTGTCACCAAGTAACCCAAGAATTTTCCTGACTTCACCCCAAATGAGCACTTGGCTAGATTCAACTTCATCCCATACCTCCTCAATGTTAAAAACATCTTCTTCAGGTCCCAGACATGATCTATCTCCTCCTTACTTTTCACTAACATATCATCCACATATACTTCAATATTCCTCCCCAGCTGCTCTTTGAAAATTTTGTCGACCAACCTTTGATACGTGGCGCCCATGTTTTTTAGGCCCAACGGCATCACAACGTAACAATAGGTTCCTTGACTTGTTACGAAACTCACTCGCTTTCTATCTTCTCTCGCCAAGAGATTTTGGTGATACCCCTGGGAGGCATCCATTAAGCTCAGCAACTCACACCCCGCAGTTGAGTCGACCAACTGGTCGATTCTAGGTAATGGCTACAAATCCTTCTGGCATGCTTTGTTTAGATCGCGGAAGTCAATGCACATTCTCCATTTCCCCTCTACCTTTAACACCATCACCGTGTTTGATAACCATTATGGGAATTGGGTCTCCTTGATGTGCCCAGCCCCCAGCAACTTCTCCACTTTCTGCTTAATAATTCGATCCATCTTCGCCCCATGGTGCCTTCTTTTTTGCTTCACCGGCCTTACACTGGGGTCGATGTTCAGACGGTGCTCACTCACCTCCGCACTTATTTATGTCAATTCCTCCGTTGTATAAGCGAAGATATCGGCGAACTCCCTTACCAGACTGATCAACCTCGACCTGGTGGGCTCCTCCAAGTCCTTCCCGATTTAAACTTCCTCTCCTCATACCCTTCGACTATCTGGACCTCTTCGACCTCCCCTCCCGGATGGATATCTACCTTCTCCTTTCCCTTCTCCGACCTTTTCCTGTCCTCCTTCGATCTCGACCCTCCTGGTCGACTAACTTCTTCCTCTTTCGGACCAGTCTGCTTCCTCGCCAACTGTTTGTTGTTGCTTACTGTTGTCTGATAACAACTCCTAGAAGTAAGCTGATCCCCTGCGATCTCACCAACGTTTTCGCCCATTGGATACTTGATCGTCATATGGTACGTTGATACAACCGCCTGGAATGGGTTCAAGCTCGTCCGCCCCATAATGATGTTGTAAGATGATTCAGCTCCCACTACTACAAACCTTATTATCCGCACCTTCCTCGTCTCTCCTACTCCCAATGCCACCGACAAACTCACCTCGCCCATCGGCATCACCTCTCCTCCATTGATGTCGTAAAGCACCGTGGCCACTAGTTTCAACTCCATGTTTAGCTCCTTATTAATCTGTGAAAAAAAAAATCATAAAACATTACATCTACCGAACTCCCAGTATCAATAAACACCCTCTTCACATCAAAACCTGCCACCTCTGTCGTAATCACCAAGGCGTTATTATGTGGCAACACCACTCCTTCAGCATCCTCTGCCTTAAAACTTATCACCGGCATGCGAGCCGTAATCCCCTCCTCCTCTCTCTTCCTCTTCACAGCTCGAGCATGCTCCTTCCTGGCATTATTCGAGTAGTCATCTATCGGCCCTCCGAAAATCATATAAATCGTCTCTCTCTTCGTAGGAGCTTCGCCTCCGTGCCCTCCCTTATCTCCATCTCTCCTCGGTTTATTCCCTCGACCATCTCGACCATCTCTATCATCTCCCTCCTCATCTCTACCACTCCTCTCCTCTGAATCCTCCCGACATATCCTTCTTCCCTTTCCTTTCACCCTATCATGATACACAAACTCCTTCAAATGCCCCGCTCGAATCAACCTCTCAATCTCATCCTTCAAATGCCTGCAATTTTGTATGGTATGGTCGTAGTCCCGATGGAAACGGCAATAGATATCCGACCTAGGCCGAGTTAGGCCTGTAAACCTCGTCTTCGGCTACGTTACATCTTCGCTCGGCATCCTCTGCTCCATCGCCACGAATACCTCCGTCAGAGATTTCCTTAAAGTTGTAAAATTATGATACCTCTACCTTTCGAACAACAATGGCCTCCGCTACCACCTATCATCCCTTTTTGCCAGTTTCGAGTCTCGACCCTCTCTCCTAGGCGATGCTCTTTTCGGCCCACTCCATTTGGGCGAACTTCTCCTCGGCGACCTCCTCCTTTGTGGGCTCTTTTCCTTCTTTGGCTCTGGTCGAGCTGCTCCCTCCAATTTCGCAAACTCCACCTCAATCTCTTTCAGATTAATATACTTCCTGCATCACTTCAAAACATCCTCATATGATCGAGCAGGGCCTTTGCCAGGGAGGTTTGACAAGGCCCCGCTTGAAGACTCCTTATCAATCCTCTTGCCTTCACCTCATCCGACGCCAAGTGCACCTCCAAGCACGTCTGATTATATCGAGCAACATACTTCCTCAACAATTCCTTCTCCCCTTGCCTCATCGCCATCAGGGTCAGATATATCTTCTCCTGCGCCACTGCGCTCGAATACTGATTGGTAAGTTTGTTGGCAAAATCCTCAAAGTCTGCGATCGACCCAGGGTGTAACTGATGAAACCAATCAAGTGCTCCTCCGCACAAGGTCGATAAAAATGCCCTACAACATATAGAATCAGAATATCCATGTAACACAACCATATTTTCAAAGGTCCTCACATGCCTCGAGGGGTCAGATGACCCGTCATACACCAAATTAGTCTCCTTGAAATTATTCAGCAAAGGGGCCGCGAGAATTTCCCTCGAGAAAGGATGTCCTCGAGTTCTCCTCTCCAACCTCCCCTCGACTTTGTCCTATAACTGGCGCAACTGCTCCGCCATCCTATCCATTGAACGATCTCTCTCGCCTCCTCCGTCTCCATAACTGGACACATCCTCGTCCTGACTTCCTGCCACCGTGGCCGGTGCTGTTGTGGCATGAGACGTATGGCTTGTAACTTGCTGAATTGTCAGCGCTGCCGCGGCCGCTGCTATCCTTTGCATCTCCTCCCTGGTCATTGCCACCACCTATTGACCGGGAGCTTGTACGACTGCCTGCGGTGGCGCTCTTTCTTGTACCACCGCTCCTCCTTGTGCTATTGCTCCTCCTTGTGCTACTGCTTCTCCTTGCTATGCCATTACTGGGTTCTGGGGCGGCGGCGGTGGCATCGCCGCCGCGGCTGCTACGCGAGCCTCCTGGGCACGACTAGAACTTGCGTCTCCTCCGGGGACCACCGTCGATGCTCCCACACCTTAGAGGATGGGTGCAGGGGTGACCGGCGTCTGCAAAGGGCCAGAGAAACCCGGAGGAGGGCCTTGCCCAATCGGCCTGGTCGTCGTCCAAGCGTCGTCGAACATCGACTGCAAGTTTTTGGGAATTCCGTCCGCCATAGCTGAGCTTCAAACACAACTTCTCAAACGAAAGTCCCCAACAGACGGCGCCGATAATTCAGGTGTGAGCGTCCTGGCCCGGTTTAGGATAGATCAAACCTCACCTTTGCCGGTAGAACGCCAGAAACCTGCAAATAACTCTCACACCGGGGGTTGTGTCCGGTGAAGAGCCTCCGATGCTTAAGTCAGTATGTGTATGAGTATACTGGAGTTGAATAATGGAAAAATCGTGTGAAGGAAGAAAGGCTCAATCTCTTTATATAGGGGCGAGATACCTGACCTAAGGCTGCCCGGATTTGATGAGCTGGCTGCCCAAGCTGCCCGTCCGTACTCTGACACACCGCGCATATATGTCAGAAGTAGCGCGAGACGTTGGGAGCTGTCAGAGATGGTTGTCGCTATCAGCCAATAAGTTCTCGACACGTGTCCTCCTGCACATGGGATGAATATTCTCTTGAAATTACGTTAGAGGCTCTTACACGCGCATGTGACTAGGCCGATTTATGGAGTGCTAAGTCCGCGGGGTGGTCGACCGGTTGAGGTCGACTAAACTTCTCGATCATCTTCCTGGTCGAATGATGGATTGGTCGACTACTTGCCCGGTCGACTAGTTGGGTGGTCGATTTATCTGCCACTCGGCTTGGTTTCTTCACGGTATGGCCTCTTCGACCTGTTTCAGCAGACCGGTTTAGCCTTGTGGGTATAATATCCTATATCAGACCTAAAGTTGTATACTTGTGAGTTTGATTATGCACATGGTCTGCCGAACCCCAAGGACGTAAATTGTTCAGATGCGTAGTTTCTCATTCCATAACTCATATAGGGTTGGTGACACACTTTCACCGATATATTTTTCACTAAAATATGTAACTGTTGGGGCTCGGTTAGTAACGTTAAAATTGTGTAAGTCACGGTCTATCTACAAATTAAACCCTAAGCACAGGAGAATTGTAAGCTAGGGTTGAACGCATCGTTTAAAACTTTTGTTGACTCAGAGATGTTTTTTTTTTTCCGTAGATTAAGACCGTCTGAACCTCTCATCAGTGTTCATCCCATCGCGATTGCCTTGTCACGCTCCTTGAACCAAGTCGCGTCTAAGATCACCTAGGGCCTCTCCGAACCGTTGTCGATTGCGCCACATCGCATGGGACTGTCAAACCATGGCCAGACTGCTAACGGGTCGCTGTCGGGTCGCCTTGTGTGACCCGTGTGTGCCCAGGTCTTGCACGCTGTGCACGCGGGTGGTTGAGTCTGCTCGAGTCTCGCGTGGACGGATCGCTGGGAACACGCTGGGACGTGAATCTGCATAGATATTTAATTGGGACACTGCAGGTCTCGCTGGAAAATGCAAAGCGTGCTATTGGGTCGCGCGGGCGACACATGAGTCGTGCAGAGAACTCGTGTGTCTCTGCGCGAGAAGAGCGCGGCTCACCGTGCTAAGTAGGTCTGCGCGCTGGGAGAGCCTGCAACTCGTCTGTGTGCACTGGGAAGGCCTAAGATGGGTCTGCGTGCGCTGTGCAACCTGGGACGGGCCTAAGCACGGTTGGTGCCACTAAGTTCACCAGTGGTTGTCGGACTTCCGGGACCTTCATCGGGCGTTGTCAGATGATTGCGGCTACGGGGTTATATATGGGTTGAACAAATATATTTATTCGTTCGATCTACCTCAGGTCTTTTATTGTATGACCCAACATTTTCTCCATTCGTCTTGGTGGCGACGATCTTGGAGATATCTCTATTGGGATTCCTAAAACAAAGAAATATTTATATTCATATAAGCTTTTATGCATTTTCAATACTGCCAATGTATTTATTATTTTGCATATTGAATCTCATTATGTTTTCAATACTAAATTGTAGAATTATGTAATAATAAAGTTAATTACAAATCAGTAGCTCATACGTATAAAGTAAAATTAAATTTAAAATTACTAAATAATTGATATTACGTTACATAAGTATGAAAATTACATAAAAGGTACCCATAAAAATCATAGAAATGGAATAAGTATTTGTACACAATAAGTATATGGTTTTTTTAAAGTCTCAGAATTGGTGTAATTTGGTCAAATAATGTATTTTTTTTTTATTTTTTTTTTTGGTACAGGGAGCTTCCAGTTTTCGGATCCACAGGAGAACCGACTAATCCGAAATCGAGCCGGGTAGGATCACAAGGGCGGCAAAACTCTCCCTCAAGAGTTTTTAACACTGCTGCATTCCCAGGGCTCGAACACGAGACCACTGGTTAAACTGGAAGAGATCCAAGTCATCTCATCCAAGCGCTCTTGATTTCAAACAATGTATTTCGACTGCAAATAGCGCATCCTTATTCTTAATTTTTTAGTTTTGTACTGAGATATGAACTTTTAAAACTGACTATTTTCATTTGTAAATGCATTGACCTCCAGTCTTTTCCTTCTCAATTTCTATCATTTCACTAAGGTCACATTCATACTCAATCATGTTATATAAAATTATACACATAGTTATTACATAATGTAGCAACTTCTTTCTCCAAATTGCACTGGTCCGGCCACAAATTTGATTGAAGAAAAACGTCATTTCACAAGTATAGCCAGTGTTAGCCTAAACGCTAAACGGTAAACAGTCGGCACGGGCACGTGTAGTGTTTAGACGGCGTGTACACGGGATTAAACGGATTACACGTTTTTAACTCCATTAGTATTAATATTATGACTTATGAGTCAATGACATAGCCATAGCCCATACGCAAATTGCAGATAACATCACAACAGTCAACATCACAGGTGTTCATCTTACAACACAACAGTTAGTAACACACTGCACGCATATATAGTTCTCACAAAACGGATCAATTTTTCGTTCTCCCGCCCAACCGCTTCTATTTCCAAAACGGACCGTGTAAACGGCCTAAACGGCCGTTTAGGGCGTTTAAAATCCGTCTAATACCGTTCCATTTACACATTTTACACGGTTTTTTTTCCGTCTACACGGCTAGCCCGTTTAATTACCGTTTATCCGGTAAACTGCACACCATAGCGTCGTTTACCGTTTAAACAGCGTGTAAACGGCCTAAACGGCCGTTTAGGCGAACACTGAGTATAACTCTATTATGGTTGTTCACAAGACATTATACGTCTGATTGTTTATGAAATAATTTGTTCAATGAGTTATTTTGGTTAACCATAGTTAATTTTGAAAAAAATGATATGATAGTTGTTAGTGAATTTTTAATATTGTATTAAAATAATATTTAAAATAAAATGATTAAAATTGATTTGTTGTAAAAGTAAGAGATAAATTATTAGAAATGATAGATATTTAAAATTATGTGAGTAGATAAATAGTAAATTAAAGTTGATGTGATGTGTAAAAATGATTGGGTTGTATTATTTAATTATATGAATAATATTAAAAATAGTGAGGTTGAGTTAAAGTTGAGTTAAATTTTAAGTATGAAATAAAGATGAGTAAAATAATTCATAAACAATCAAGCCCATATATAACTTTTGGAATGTTAAATGGTATCTAATGAGTAATGAACACCTTTTTGATTGCCCTTGAACAAAAAAATATATAATTGTGAGTTTGGTTATGCATAATGGTCTGCTGAACCCTAAGGGTGTAAATTGTTCAATAGTGTGGTATCCCATTCTATAACTCATATATACACTAGTACAACACCCGTGTATTACACAGGTGCTTGTTAAAAAATTATTCTTAAATTTTAAAATTAATAAGAAAATTATATTAAATTTAGTTTACTTTTTTACAAAAAAAAATATATTACTATATATTTTAGAATGATATGTGTTACTTATGACTTACATGTGTTATATTATATTAGTTTTTATAACTTATATCATATAACTACTTGAAATATAAATATATTAGTTGATAAATAATTTTATTTTTCTAATTAATATTAAAAATAACTTTATTATTGTTATAAAGATAAATATAAATTATTTTTTTTTATACATACAATATGGATGTTAAATCGAAGCTCATCAAAACAAGATTAATTTGATATATTACATATGTAAAACTGATAAAAAATACCAAATTATTAACTTTTAAAATATATATACAATTCAATAGTTATAATAAGGAATGATATTAAAATACAATTAATACATGTAACATGACCATAAATAATCAACATATTTATGGTAATAAATTTTAAAATTAATGAGAAAATTATATTAAATTTAGTTTACTTTTTTACAAAAAAAAATATATTACTATATATTTTAGAATGATATGTGTTACTTATGACTTACATGTGTTATATTATATTAGTTTTTATAACTTATATCATATAACTACTTGAAATATAAATATATTAGTTGATAAATAATTTTATTTTTCTAATTAATATTAAAAATAATTTTATTATTGTTATAAAGATAAATATAATTTTTTTTTATACATACAATATGGATGTTAAATCGAAGCTGATCAAAACAAGATTAATTTGATATATTACATATGTAAAACTGATAAAAAAATACCAAAGTTATTAACTTTTAAAATATATATACAATTCAATAGTTATAATAAGGAATGATATTAAAATACAATTAATATATGTAACATGACCATAAATAATCAACATATTTATGGTAATCTGAACCTAATTATTTTTGGTTTGGAATTAAATTAAAATTTATCCAAGCCTAATAACGAAGCATGTAATTTTGCCACATAGGATTCCAAAGCACCAGAAGCAGCCATATAGGCTCAGCGCATTCTGTATTAATATATAGGGGGGATTGTTCACTAAAACATGTAATTACTCTGCAAGTGCACTATATAGCTATAGATAGTGGCAGATAAGATCGTATTTCACATGAGAAATAAAATACCAAAATAATGAAAAAAATATTTAGACTAGTACAATTTCGAAGAATGATTCAACTATGAACAATTAATAATATTTACTTAAGCTATTTAACAAATAAAAGCTCGTTTTTTACTCTAAATGAAACAAGATTGAAAAAATAGGTTTTAAGTTACGTTTTTTCCTCATAATTAACTTACGAATTATTTTATTCATCTAAATCCTTTTAAATTTACATATACTACAGATAATCACTAAATTAAGCCAACTTTTCTCTCAAGTGTAAATTAACAATAATGCTCACCTACCCACGGTGAACACATATTAATATGTCCACCGCTTATATGGCATACACACATTGGTGATGTTAATATCTTCAAAATAATACATCACCAATGTGTGCGTGCCACATAAATGGTGGACATATTAACATGTGCCCACCGTGGATAGGAGAACATTACTCAGTAAGTTAAATAGTAGTTAATTGTCAGTGCTACTACTGTGCGCTCTGGCACACCTAGCAAGGTGTGCCAAGACAATTTAAAATTAACAAGTTACATAATAAAATGAACATGTGTAAATATGTTGACACATGTTTATTTTATTATGTAACATGTTCATTTTAAAAATGTCTTGGCACACCTTGCTAGGTGTGCCAGGGCGCACCTAAATATTTGCGGTTAATTGTTATCTATCTCCTCTCGGTCTCAATATAACTAATTAGAGTTATTTTATAACTGAGTGACATACACTATAAATAAGATGTTAAACTATTATATATTATAAAAATAAAATAAAAATAATATTAATATTTGAAATTATTTTATGCTAATTAAAGACTCTTCTTTGTTTTAATTTATATGATTTATCATTATTACTCCGTGTGTCGCAAGGATTCACACTAGTATATATAAAATGTGTGCGCTTAAAATAGTATGATTTTATGTAAAAAAATATTTTGTTAGTAAATAAAAAAAATTATTTTTATCTTTGTATTTTCTTTTACGTTTTTTTACCATATGTTGTTAGACTTTTATTTTTCTATGTAACGATATCAATCTATTAATTAAATTCTAATTTTTTTTTTCAATTAATTATTTTACATTTGCCTAATCTATTTTTATTTTTAACGTGGTATCAATAAGTTGAGCCTAAAATAAAATTATATTAGAGTTGAAAAATATAAATTAATAAATATGGTTATAAGATTAATCACTCGAAGTATAATTATTAGTAAATTAAAAAAAAAAAACTACTAGATGAGGATTTTTTTTTTTACAATTTTTAGGAATTATATTGATAAAGCAATGAACTTTCAAAGAATAACGAAAATTGTTAGCTTATAAAAAAATATATGTTGTATAAATTATAAAAGTAAATCAACTAGTATTGAATTGTCATGTGAATTATTATGTTAGAAAGAAAATTTAAATATTTATAATATACATAATAATAAATTATAAAAAAAAATCAAATATATTTTGACACAATTGAAACTTATTAAATTTTATAACTTTAAAACAATTTAAATTAAGCGTTTATTTATAACATTTTGCATAATTTTGCACTTTTACCACCACTTATTTAGGAATCTAAGTAATATATTTTAATAAAGTATGTTGATATGGTCATAATAAGGTATACTAGCCTAAGTGCTTATTACTCAACAGAATGACGAGTCGAGCTGTCTCTCTCAGTCGGAGCGACGATCATAGAAAGTCGACTATCATAAGCCGACTTCCCAAAGCTCCTTTCTTTAGGACTCGCGACGTCTGCGAAGGAGAAAGTTGGCTACCTCAAGTCGACTCCCGAAGTCGACTTCCACCAAGAAGATGAGAACTATTCGAGGTGGTGAAAGACTCCCGATGTATTATTGTGCGCAAACTCTGAAGTCGACCTCTTTGCACTCGAGGTCGACTCCCCATGTCTCGACTCTCGAGGCCTCCGACGATTCAGGGCACTTCAGTACATCTTGATAGGTCCTCTAACCATGGGCGAATATTTATGAGATAAGAAAGAATCTGGCGTTGACTAGGAGATGGATGAAATGCGAACCGACCAGAGTATTTTTGGTATTTCATGTAAGTCGGCCAGGTATTTTGGGCATCTCAAGTAGGCATTCCTTCTATATAAAGGAGCTGAGATAAACTTAAACCCTAACTCCCATTCTCACTACTCATTCCATATTTTCCTGCTGCTGCTCTCAGCAGCTCTTCTCCCTTTTCTTGGTCACTGACTTCAGCGTCGGAGGCTCTACGCTGGAAAACCTTCCGGCGTTGAGTTCTTGCAAGTGTTTGCGATGGTCTAAGGCAATTCAAAGGCGGTTCGAACAGATCAGAGCTCATAACCACCGGTTCACTCCAGATGAAAGCTCATACCCATCGTTTTGTAGGGAAATAAGGTCGGATAAGATGGAATAATAATAACACACCAATGTGAAATCGATAAAAGACACGAAAGTTTGTTAACCCAGTTCGGATTAAATCCTACGTCTGGGGGCAAACCAAGCCAGGAGAATGAACTAGAAGAAGAGGATAAACCGAATGTTACAACTCACACAAGCCCGTATGAATACACTCTCTTTACTCTTTTTCTCTCTTTATCTCTCTTGTTATGTTTTCTTTTGTTGTGATTTTTACATCATGATTCTAGCTTTATTTATAGATAAAGAATGCATCAAATTTTACAAATGTGTGCTAACATTTTTCTCCCACGGTGTGCTACTCCATTTTTTTATTTGTCTTTGGTAGATAGAAAGAAAATGGGCTGTTGCCCATTGACTTAACAATCTCCCACTTGAGGACTAATTTCAATCTGTCCTCACACCTCATTGATCAACATGTTCATCTCTGCTCTTGGTTCTGCCGGGTATGTCTGTTTTAATTATCAAGGCCGGTCGAAGCTGCACACAGCTTCAACTTTTCCAAAATTACCGCCTTGGTCAACATGTCTGCAGGATTTCTCTTTCCCGAAACCTTTTTCAGCTGCAACACCTTCTTGTCTAGAAGTTGTCGGATGAAATGATACTTACCCTCGATGTGCTTCGTTCGCGAGTGAAACGCGGGGTTCTTTGCCAGATGGATTGCACTCTGGCTATCGCTGTATAGAGCCACATCTTCTTGAGGTCTCCCAAGTTCATTCAGGAAGTTTTGCAGCCAAACGAGCTCCTTGGCTGCAATGTGACTATCTTCTGCAGCTTTGAGATCCAGGATACAGTCGTCCCGCCGTAAGTGAACACGTACCCAGCAGTACTCCTCCTCTTGTCAAGATCACTTCCTGCAAAATCAGCATCGACAAACCCAGACAGGGTAAGGGTACTCCTGCCAAATACCAATGCCCGGTCCTTAGTACCCCTCAGGTACCTAAGGATCCACTTTACCGCCTCCCAGTGCATCACTCCAGGATTGCTCATGAACCGGCTGACTACTCCCACTGCATGTGCTATGTCTAGCCGGGTGCAAACCATAGCGTACATCAGGCTTCCTATAGCCGAAGCATAAGGCGTAATTCTCATCCTTTCCTTTTCAGAGTCATCCTTGGGCGAATCCTTGTTGGACAACCTGAACTGGCTTCCCAGTGGCACTCCAACCGGCTTTGCAATATCCATTTTGAATCTGCACAACACCTTCTCAATATAATCAGATTGAGAAAGCCAAAGTTTACCAACATTTCTGTCCCTCTTGATTTTCATGCCCAGTATCTGTCTCGCTTCTCCTAGATCCTTCATATCAAATCTCCTTGATAGCTGATCTTTGAGCCTCTTGATCTCCTTAACATATGATCCTGCTATCAGCATGTCATCCACATATAGCAATAAAATAATGAAAGAGTTATCGAACCTTTTCACATAGCAACAATGATCAGCATTACACCTGGAGTATCCTTCACTACAAGTCTGGCCTTGTATCGCTTCGTCCCATCTGATTCCTCCTTGACCCGATAGACCCATCTGTTTTGAAGAGCCTTCTTTCTTTTTGGTAGATCACACAAATCCCATGTATGGTTCTTCTTCAACGAGTTCATCTCGTCGTCCATCGCAAGCTCCCACTTGCTCTTGTGGGCATCTTTAACTGCCTCTGCATAACAGTCGGGTTCCCCGGAATCAGATAAAAGTAGATAATAAAGAGAAGGGAAGTACCTATCCGGGGCCCTTCTCATCCTCGGTTCTCGGCCCAGTGCCAGAGGCGTGCTGCTCTCAGCAATCGGTTCATCCGATTCTGGTTCTGCCTCTTCTTCTGTACGCTCGATATCATCTATCTGAGCTCCCACTGAATCTGTTGGTCTCATGATTCTGGTATTTGAAATATCAAGACCAACATACTCCTGCATGGTCTTGTCATCGTCCGGGTATTCCTTCCGGTCCTTGTACATTATGCCTTCATTGAACACCACATTACGACTGCAAATAATTTTCTAATTTTGATCATCCCAAAATCTATACCCAAATTCGTTAGTCCCATATCCCATGAATGTACATTTGACGGACTTAGCATCCAGCTTTGTCCGGTCGTCGTTCAAAATGTATGCCAAACAACCAAAGGTACGTAAGAAAGAGAGATCAACTTTCTTACCACTCCAGACCTCTTCTGGAATTTTGTTGTTCAGTGGGACAGAAGGCCCCCGGTTGATCAAGAAA
>CACSLK010027842.1:8562353-8584035 GCA_902706635.1 Striga hermonthica
TCACTGTTGTACTCGCCACCGTTGTCGGATCTGAGACATTTCACTTCCAGACCTGTCTCTTTCTCCACGAGTGCTCTCCATCTCCTAAAAGTATCAAAGGCTTCGGATTTTTTTTTCAAAAAGTACATTCATACCTTTCTTGTGCAGTCATCGACGAACGTCATGTAGTACATCAATCCTCCAAGAGATGTCACCGCTGCTGGCCCCCATTAGTCAGTTTGCACGAGCTCTAGTTTTTCTGTCTTTGGAGCTCTCCCGGTGGTCGTGAAGCTCACTCGCTTCTGCTTTCCAAGCACACATTGCTCGCAGAGACCCACGTCCACTGACTCCAACTCGGGTAGAAGTCCTCTCGACTTTAGTACCTTCATTCATTTCTCGCTCATGTGGACCAAGAGACTGTGCCACAAGTGCGATTGTGAGACAGCTCCTGCCAGGAGAATGTTTGAGCTGGATCCACTCACCGTGTAAAGCGTTCCTGAATTCAGCCCTTTTGCCAAAGTCATAGCTCCTCGGCTGACCTTCCACTTTCCGTCTCCAAACATTGTGTGGAAGCCGTCATTGTCCAGCTGTCCAACTGAGATGAGATTCCTCTTCAGTTCTGGAATGTGCCTCACATCCCGTAGGGTCCAGCATGATCCATTTGCTGACTTGATCTGCACATCTCCCTTCCCTACAATTTTTAGGGATTTGTTGTCTGCAAGATATACCACGCCAAAATCACCTGCGGTGTATGGCTCCATGATGTCTCTGCTACTGCAAGAGTGAAATGAGGCCCCTGAGTCCACGATCCAGTCATCGAGCGAGCTTTTCACACTCAACAAGAGTGCATCTGTCGTGTCCTCCGTCGCGGCATTGGCTGTCTGACCCTCTTTGTCCTTCTTCGGTGCCCGACATTCGCTTTTCATATGCCCAGGCTTCTCGCAGTTCCAACACACCATTTCTTTCTTGTCTTTATTCCTCTCCTTGAATTTTGACCTCCCACGGATTTTCCCTTGTGTTTCGGGTCTCCCTATGGACTCTGTATGTAGGGCTGAGCCAGACGACCCACCGCCTGATTTCTGCGGGTCTCCTCGTTCAACATCATATCTCTTATGTTGTCGAACTTCATCTTCTCCTTGCCAGAAGAAGTACTCACCGAAGTAACAACCACGTCCCAACTGTCCGGCAATGATGAGAGCAAGATTAGGGCTTTTACCTCATCATCAAACGAAATATCCACCGATGCCAACTGCGTCGTGAGTTGGTTGAAATCATTGAGATGATCGACCACTGACTTTCGCTCCTCCATTTGCAATTTGGACAGCTTTTTCATCAGCATCACCTTGTTTATTGCTGATGGTTTTTCATACATGTCGGCGAGTGTCTGCAAGACCTCCGTCGTGCTTTTTGCTCCCTTCACAAGGTAGGCGACGTTCCGAGAAAGCGAAAGAATTATGGCGCTCATCGCCTTCCGGTCGAGCACCTTCCATTCATCATCGCTCATCTTCTCGGGCTTTTCCCCAAGAGGTGCGTAGAGGTCCTTCCCGTACAGGTAAGCCTCCATTTTCATTCGCCAGAATTCAAAGTCGGAACCATTGAACCGTTCGACTGGAATCTTTCCCTCCATCTTATCTCCAACCTCCTGGCTCTGATACCAGTTGTTGGGAAATAAGGTCGGATAAGATGGAATAATAATAACACACCAATGTGACATCGATAAAAGACACGAAAGTTTATTAACCCAATTCGGATTAAATCCTACGTCTGGGGGCGAACCAAGCCAGGAGAATGAACTAGAAGAAGAGGATAAACCGAATGTTACAACTCACACAAGCCCGTATGAATACACTCTCTCTACTCTTTTTCTCTCTCTATCTCTCTTGTTATGTTTTCTTTTGTTGTGATTTTTACATCATGATTCTAGCTCTATTTATAGAAAAAGAATGCATCAAAATTTCTACAAATGTATGCTAACATTTTTCTCCCACGATGTGCTACTCCATTTTTTATTTTTCTTTGGTAGATAGAAAGAAAATGGGCTGTTGCCCATTGACTTAACACGTTTCACTCCAGATCTAGGAGGAAACCTATCATATGTGTACTGAAATAGATAAATAAATATTTTTGTAATTATTATATGTTGATAGAGTAATGCTACAAGTACATAATAGTGTACATAATGGTGTACATAACACCCACATTGAGTGGGATCCACTAAAAATAAAAAAATCAAATGGACCCACTCAATGTGAGTGTTATGTAAACCATTATGTACACTATTATGTACTTGTAGCATTACTCATGTTGATAATAATTGAATATGCAAAATTTTCATATTCTTTAATTTCAAACATGAACTGGAAAATGATAAAATCATATATTAGACTATTATATATTATGACAACAGAAGAAAGATAATAGTTAATGTTAATATTCAAAAACTATTTATATTCTAATTTATTATGAGAGATGATGTGGTTCCGTTACGGGACCATTTCGTTGGAGTTTGTAACAGACGAATGGTTCTGTAACGACACTGTAGCATTTTCCATTTATTATTTCACTACTTTAATTTTATACATCTATCTATATATTAAAAGAATAACCTTTTAAGGATTCCCGCCAATTTTTTCCGCCAATATATGTATATATAATCACCCGCCATTTTCAGTAACAGTGTCCTAAAAATTAGCAATTGTCTTTCTTTTTTTTTTTAGATATGGTAGTCAACGACTAATTTATTGGCTAAATAGGGTAATCTTTCCTGTTTTTTTGGTAGATATGGTAGTCAACGATTGATTTATTGGGTAGATAGGGTAACAAATCGACTGATTTATTAGGTAGAATTTGTTATTCTCTTTTTGGTATCAAAATAAATATTTGTAATTATTTTTGATATCAAAAATAATAATTTTCAAATTGTTTGTAATCAAATATTTGTAGATGGAACACCATAAATTCGGTATGATTTTATTAAATTAGACTTATAATATTTTAGATACTTAAAACAAATTGTTTAGACATTTTTTTTACATATACGTCTATATATTTATACATATACACATACACATTATCGATGCTAAATTTTTTTACATACATAGACATGTTTTATTTACAAATTAGTCTAGAATTTTTTTTACACAATGTTAAATTCAAATGTTTTTGGATATGTTTTTCTTCATTATTTAGAAAAGTTGTAGGTGATTTCATATCTTTCAAAAATCATATAGAAAAATTTGAATACTATTACATATACTAATATAATATTTTAGGTGTTCTTAATATTAAACGTACAAATTTTATATTCTCTTATACAAAATAATGTAAATTTTTTTTATACAAAATAATTTTACATTGTTTGACCCCGAATCTTTAATTTATAATTATTAAGTATTGTTTATTCTCCTCTTTAATTTATAATTATTATTTTTTTTTCTTTTTTTAAATATGATCAATAGAATTTCCACTTCTGCTATTGAGTGACTCAAATTCAAAATTTATTTATAATATTTTTAATTTAATATTATTCCCGTGCATGGCATGGGTATACACTAGTTTATCATTATTGGTGTCGCTAGTCTACACATACAATTCCCCGCGCACCCTTATTTTGGCGCCAACAGTCATCCCATTAAACCCTTAGTTTGACCCTCTCCCGTTTGCCACCACCGCCAGGATTAATCCGACGCTTAATCAATTCGTTCTCCGCGCTGAGGTTACGCCGATGGGCAGCTTATCTGTGTTTCGCCTTCCTCAATTCTCAGAGGTCAGGAAAAAATTCCGTTATATATTTAACAGTTATTATATTTTATGGAGTATATGAAGGCTTTCGTAATTTCTGGCAGGATGAGGCGTGGCTACCGTCATGGCTTCAGCACTGCAATTTCGATATACTGAATGTGGAGTCCATCACGACGGATCAGATTACATTTGAGCAGCGCGTTGAGGTTGGCCGCCATCATGTTCGCTTATTTTTTATGTTGCACTTGATTAAACAGTGGACAATTTTGGAATGAGAATGTCTATCATTTTGCCATACGAGCAGCCATGAATTCTAGTTTTAAGCTTGATTAGCCAGCTATTCATCGAGGGAAGGGTTAGCTGAATTGAAGCAAACATATGATTATGCATGAGTAGCTTACTTGGGTGTTATGGACTTGAATATTGTCTGTGATAATTATCTATTTAATTAAACCAAATGCTATATTAAACCAATACGTAATGGTTCAATTTCCCGTGAAGTGCGTTTCATTCGCATCGTTTTCTGCTGGTAAAATTATCTTTACAAACCTATAATTTTATCATTGCATTTTAATAGGAAGTGAAATTTCACTGGACTGGTGTCGGCAGCGGAGAATCTTTGAGGGAAAAAGGTGGATTTAACATTGGTCAATTATTTATATCTGGAACTGATGGCTCACCCTTTAGTCTTTCTCAATCTGCTAATGATGTAAGTTTCTCCGCCTGAAAGACAAATCTAGTCTGCCACTAATTTCTGTGGTCGTTTACTAGTACTAGTTCATGTTCAAAATCTCAAGACTGATGGATGTGTGTTTTAAATGTCCAATGATTCTCAGATTATCTAGCGGTGAACTTCCGTGGTTGTTGGAATGTGTAGTCGTTTTTCTCGGTCCTTTGTTTTCCAGTTATGCCATAACCACAGAAACAATAATCACTTGACCTGTATCAGAATCTTACAGATAAATTAGATGCTCTGGTAAATTCATTAATTCAATTTTATTTATTTTTTTACTTGGCTTTTCTCCCACTTAAGGTTGATGGTATCTACAGTTCTTTATGGTTTATGAATGTTATAACCAGTGTAAACTTTTATGCACATGTGTCATATTTCTTTTCTTACACTTGCATGCGTAAGGTTTTAAATGAAAAGTGAGTCAAAAACTTCATTTTATGGTAGAAAGCTGTGGCAGTAGGTTCATAAGAACAGTCCAAATTCATGCTCTCATATAATATATATATATATATATATATATATGTGTGTGTGTGTGTGTGTGTGTGTGTGTGTGTGTGTGAGTGTGTACGCGCGCAGTCTTCAGCTGTGAGTATCAGTCACTGAAATCATAGTCTCTCTGAAATCATCAATCTGTAACCACATATATTTCTTGCAAGATGACACATGTGTCTGTATTTCTGTTAAATGGTTATTGTGCTTTATAGTCTTTGATTTACTGATGGAATGTAGTATTCTCCACGATAATCTCAGCCAGTCTGTGTTTTCTCTTTGAAAGGGGGTTCAGTTTCATCTTTGTCTCTCACCAGATGGCGACTCGGAGAACATAGATCAAATTACTGATGTGTTCCCAACCAAGTCCAAGTGTACTAGTATTGTTCAACCTTGTGAGGATTCTGGAATTTTAGGTCAGGGATGTGGTAAGTTAAATTTCAGTCCTGTATCAACAAATTGTTCTCGACCTGTTGAATTGGAAGGACATCTGGATAAGTCTGAGATGTTGAAGCATGATGAAAATACGAGTTGCTCTGAGGGTGCTGCTGATGTTGTAGAATTATGTATAGCAGCATCAGAGGCACTGGTAATTAATGAAGTTACTGAGAGTGAGTCATTGGCAAAATCTTGTTCTGCTTCAGCTATACTTGAAGCTTCTCTTCAGATAAAACAAGCACGTTTAGAAGTTTGGAGCGACACCCACACCTTTAATGGCTCAAGTTATATAGCGTGTGATATCAGTGATTTGTCTGACTTGGATGATATAGCTATGGAAAGTGCATATGAGGATGCAGGAATTCATTTGAATGAGTTGCATGTAAAAGAGCTAAGCATGTTACAAGTTAAGGATACTTTCGACTCTGAAAATGATGAAAACTTTAAACATAGGAATACCACTGATCCTGCCACTAATTATATTAATTCTCCCAATGGTGGATATACGAATATAGTGGAAGGTGTTATAGACAGTGACATATTAAAAGAAGACTTGGCCACAGAACGTCTTGAAAGTGACAAGCAAAACGGGGTAATTTGTGTTTCGGTGTGTGGTTTGGGCAGTGATGTCGGATTCCAGGATAATAGTATGAGGACTATTGGTGCTCACATGGAACTTCATATTTCAGATTCAACAGAGGTATAAAATATCTTGAATATATTTCAAGCTTCTTTATTACTCTCATTGTGTTTTATCTTTTACAGAAAGAAGAAGAAAAAGGGATGACATAAAATAGATAAATAAACAATGAACTAGGTGATTTATTAGAGACCTTGCCAGTCTAAAGTTTTGTGTAGTCTTGGACAAGGAAAGGGATATAGGCCTGATCTCCTAAAACAAAGAATATAGGGACGCTTCCCGGTTTCTTGAGTCGAAGGCTAGCATGCATTTTCTACATACGTTGATCTCTTTCCCTTAACTTTTCTCCCAAACTGCATTTGATCTGTCTATCAAATTTTGTATTTTAGTATCTGTCAGCTGCAAAGTTATCTGATATGTGTGGAGCCATTGACCTGTCTGATTAGACTCCAATCTCATCAGTTATACATACGCTGCTGGTTTTCTCTTTACATTCTGGGGGCACTGAGGAGTAGCTTTTAGTTGCCCAAATATTGGTGCTACTGGTGATTATTGAAGTGTTGCCTTATTATATTATAATCCCTAAAGCATGATACTTTTCATTTTTCTCTATCTGTTTGTTTATTTAGTTGCCAAAAACAAAATTTTCTGTCTACCAGCAACAGCTTACATGCACTTCAAAAACAAAATCTTCTGTTGAGGCCGGACCCCAACCTGTATATAAAAGGCCTGTGCCCTCATTGAGTTTGAAAGTACTTACATTCATGTCGTTGGCTGATTTAGCTTTGACTGGTAAAATCATGTAGTGTGTCTTATAATAGGATCCTAGTAGTGTTTTATTAGCTTTTGGTTAGATATAGAAATCTTTCTTTTGTTTACGATTTTACGATGGCTTAAAATACTAAAGGAGAGCTGTCACCTTCTTTCCTTTTTTAATACTTATCAATGTTTCTGTTCAACCTGCAGAGAGCCAATGTGACTACACCAGGAAGCAATTTACATGAAATAAATGTGAGCACTTCCCCAAATATGAGTGGCCAAGGTAGGTGTTAGAACTTAATTGTATGTCGAATACCTCTTTTATTTATGAGATTACAAGTTACTCATTTTCTGTTGACAGAAAAGGATAATGCTCCCATAAATATAATTCAAGGTCAAGAACAGTTCAAAAGTCGGTGGTTTGGTGGTTGGATAGTCAATGTAAGCACTACTAAAGTTGCATTTTTTTCGATTGTCCTATCACACTAATAACTTTTTAAATTCTTGATAATATTGTGACTCTTGACTCTTGAGAGCTAAATAATTTCTGCTCAGAAATTTAGTTTTAATAAGACAATAGCACAACTTAACATCACTTTCTATCTTCGGCCAGTCTAGTCAAACTATGGGCATTTCACTTTTCACAAAATAGAGCGAGAATGCGTGCTCATGATGTCAATGAAGCTTTTAACTGAATGCACATTCAATTAGGGCCATTAAGGTGTATCGCTGTCTGAAGGTCTAACTTTCATTTGTAACTTTCATTTGGTACCTTGAGATGTGTTTTACCATCAAGCTCAGTAGAGTTAATACTCGTTTAAAACCTTAAAACAATTTCTGGAATTCTTTTGATTAATAACTTGTCATGCAAGTGTTTTTTAACCTCGATTCTTTGTTTGCTTAGTTTTCTATGATATATTGCATAGGTATTGGAAAGAATGTAGATTTTGGACTGCTATTCCCAATGTTTGAATTACACCCTGGCTTTGAACTCTAACTAATTTTTTTTACTCCAAAAAAGAAAGATAAATAACGGATCTGATGTAATAGTTGAAAGACATCCTGCTATGCTATGGTTATATTCTCTATTTATTCCTATTTCTAGGAATTTTGTTTCTCAATCATCCTATGATATTTACCCACCCGCATATAAAATATCACCTCAGCTATTTATGCTTTTGTCTCATTATTTTCCCTCGCACTCTGCAGAATGATGTGAAGTATACCTCCATGAAACATAGCATTCCCCAACCTTTTTGTGGCGAAACAAGTCTTTTGTCAGAGTCTGCAGATGTTGCTCCAGACGAGAATTCCTGTGCGCAGAATCATGATAAAGAGGCCATGATAGCTTCTCAATTAAGTACATCTATTGAAAATTTCCACACCACAGTTATAGATGGCATGCTACTTTCTCAAGATATAAGATCTTCAAATACATCTTTGGCGGACCCTCTTTGCTCTGTTGTACCGTGTAGTATTTCTGAGAATATATGTTCTTCACCAGCAGTAGAACAAGAGAACAGAGTCCACCCTTGTCACTTCAATGTAACAATTGAATGCAACAAAAACAATGTTTTCCAGATGTCTCCCTTAGACAACGATGTAGCTCAAAGAGAAAAGGTTGATATGCCAATAGCTAATATCGAGGAGTCAAGAAACGGAGTTTCTAGACGATTCACTTCCCTTAGAGATTATAGCAAATTGCCGCCTAACGGTACAAAGTTTCACCTAAAACATGGTCCCTGGAAAAGTTCATCACTCATGCAGAGCAATATCGACTTGACTTCCCAGGAAAACCACGAAGAAACTGTGAAGGTTTGGGCTGAAGTTTCAAACAAAGAAAATACCCATACACTCCCTAATTTGGTGAAAAATAGCTCTCATAGCTGCTTCCTGGATGAAGACAATGCAATTCGAACATCCCAAGCAAAAACCAATTCTCAATGCCCGGACAGTGAGAAGAAGCAGCAGACGCTATTACAATGCAGAACACGAAGTGCTCAAAAGCTAAGAACATCAAAACGTGTTCATTTTTGTGAGAGAGAAACAACCATTCCAGAGCAAAAGAGACTCAAGAAGGTGCAAAGTGCACCAAGAACTTGTAAGGGAAATCATGAATCTCTACATGACATGAGTTTTTGAATTATATGATGATTATCTAATGATGACTTGGTGTGACCTTTGCAGGTTCTTCTACTAGAGCTTTTAAAAAGTCTACTAGATTCAGTGCACGTCTCAAATCTGGAGTTCAGCAGATGGATAGATATCTGAAGAAACATGTGGATAAGGAGAAAAGAAGATTGATACTTCAAAACATGGACTTCTTTCTCACTGGATTTTCTCATAAAAAAGAAATGGAAATTGAGGGTCTCATTCGACAATATGGTGGCGTAGTTCTTTCTCAAATTCCACCAATAAACTTGAATGGAAAGAGAAGTTCTATAATTAAGTCTCAGGCTCTTCCCATTATTTTATGTTTGAAGAAGGTAGTGGCAGGAAAAAAAAAGATTGTTTACTTATTATCAATTTTATACTAAAAACATATTCTTGTTTAACAGAAATACATGATCTTTATTTAGAGTTATTTGGGCTTCCCCTAAAAAAATTGGAAGTAAGAGGAAAATATAAAGAACTATGTAGAGTAGGTGATATCTTCAATTTTTATTAAGAGAACGTTTTATCATATTCTGAATCAAAGTTATTTACAAGTACTAACAAAGAGATATCATAAGCAACGAAAAGCTTTTAGCCTCCAGAAAAATCTGCTTACAGCTTCCTATTAAGATGGTACATCACATTTTCTATGTACTTTAACATATGATCCAATGACAGTTGAGTTTGCTGAGATAACTCAAAATTTTGTCTTTATGGTTTGTTAGTTGGTTCGGAAAGTGTAGTATGAGATATTATACAGGAGTTATCAGAGACAACTCGAACGGGAGACTCTGTTTAACTTATTTTTTTTTTTAATATTCCACATTTGGTACGAGATGAACTTGGATGCCGGTCATATTCCATAATTAGATATAGGTTGAATGATATTTTCCTTCGAATTTCTAGCTATTAAATTTAATAGTGTTTAAGGAACTTACTGGATCTTATTGCCTTCATACATTTGTGAATGCTGTGACATTCAGCATCAAAATTCCTTTATGCCGTGATCTTATCTGTTTCATTCACTTATATTGGTGGACAGTTATTTGCTATTATTTTTGTTGTGCACCGAAATTTCTTATTCTCGTTCTGCTGTTTCTCAGACAAAATCTTTCAAGTTCTTGTATGGATGTGCAGTAAATGCCTATGTGCTCAAAGTAAATTGGCTTCATGATTCGCTTGCAGCTGGAAGGGTCCTACCCCCGAAAAGGTATGCTCGTCATATTCCTACTTCTACATCGTGTTTGTCAGTGGTCTTGACATGGGCAGAACCAATAATGTTGTTCCAGTTCTAGAAAGTTGTTTTCTGCCTTGACAAATTATTAAGTATTATATGATAATTAGCGGAATCTGATCTATAACAACGAAAAAATAAATAAACTCAAGAGCGAAGGGAAAAATGACAGTTTTGACTAAATGATACAGTTGGGTGGTTTGTTTAGGTGCCTGGTCTTTTATATGCTTAACATGCACGATAATATGTTAATCACAAAGGGGCCACTTTTAACATTAGATTCAGGACAGACATTTTGTTATACTTCTAAAAGTCCTGAATCATTCTTGATTCTGGCTCCAATATGCTGTCTCTCATTCTACGAGACACAAGATTCGACCAGCCTTTTAATACAAGGTTTCTGGACACTTTTTCATATTGCTTCTTGTTTGATTACAGATTATGTTTTGATTTTGTCTTACGTTTCTTGCTTCTTGCGCCTACTGAATTTTTCAGATATATGATCCTTCCCAGAAATATTACCAGATGGCAGGACCAAGTTTATACAGCTGTGAACTATGATGATTGTTCCCTCGTTTTTAACAATTTGGGTGTCATGCTTCATGGAAAAACAAAATACTTCGCAAGTATTGCAACTATTATCAAGGTATACAGTTATCTAGGAAACGATATGCATGTAAAGTAAGCGTGGAGGCATCCCATTTTATTTACACACAGACCCATGTTTCCTCAAGACCTTACAATCTCATCCTAAGTTTGATCTTTGGTCAGCATGGTGGAGGACAGATTTTCAATACCCTGCACTTATTGGTCCAGGCACTTGAAGCTGGTGTAATTTCAACGGGGATCATTGTTTCTCGCGAGGAGAGTTTTTCTTCCCGTCATTTGAAGCAATGTGCATTGGAGCAGAATATACCGATAGTGGTCAGTTATTTCTGTCACTGTAACTTGTGTACTTCCATTCTCTAAAGTTTCAATTGTATTTGACCAATTTGAAACTCACAAGTACTAATAGTTGATTTGGTCAAAAGTACATATTAGACATAAAACATAGTATTATTGTTCACAATATTTCTGTTTTTTTTCTCCAATTATATCAAACTCATGACCGTTGAATCTGATGCAGTCAGTTCAGTGGATTATGAAGAGCTTATATGCTGGACAGCTTGTTCCCTTAGAGGAAAAAAATAATTCCCGACATCTGCCAGCTGTTAAGCCTCAAAGACTCCAAGACTTGATGGAGTTAAGTCAAGAAATATGATCATGAGCTTTTGTAAGTACTTAACACGGAAGTGTCGGTGAAATGGTGAAGCAGTTTATCGTATTCACTTGGTAAGTTATATATTACTTACTAGTGAAACCAGAAATGATGATCATCTAGATGCTATGGTTAAAACTGCAATGATCTTAATCAGCATCTTGAATTTCTGGATGAAGCTACCGAAGGTGGATATTTGTTTCTCGAAATTTCTGGCTGCACTTTCCAATTTAATTTAAGAAGATGAGGTTCGATGTGAACTTCAGGGTAAGAGAAATTTCTAAAGATCAACAAGATTGCCCGTGAGACAAGTCTTCCGAAAACGAAATGTGACAGCAAAGGTACGTGTAAAAGTCGAAGAAAGACATTTATAATCCGGAGAAGTATATCTTCCTGGTCCATATAATTCGAAGTTTTGTTATGTTTGACTTGTCAGAGTATGGATCAGATTTTATATGTATTTGTGCTTCTGTTGTCAATTGTGTAGCTCCTCTTGTATTCAGTAAATCATACCCACCAGTGTAATCGGTCTTTTCACAAGCACTTTCCGTATAGTCGTTTCCCATGTACGATTTCGTGCTTTTTATAAATAAAAGTTTCCGTATAGTCGTTTCCCATGTACGATTTCATGCTTATTATAAATAAAAGTTCCTTCCAGCTTTTATGTGACGGCCAGTTTTTCCTGCGTAATATTAACATCTCCGCCATCAAAGGACAGAGAAGGTTAACCCAATCTCCAAAGTCCTACCTACCTTTGTTTTCCTGAACAAATGCTTGTTCTTGTGCATTAATGGGGCCATTCCCCTACTTATTCACTTTTCATACCCTTCTGCAGGAATTTATAACATTACACACTTAGTACATTCTTTAATTTTAAGAAAATCAACATCATGATAGATTAAATATCATAACGATTTTTAAGAATACATAGATTATTGAACTTGAGACTGAGCATTAGATGCAGAATACCTTCTCGTCAATTTTTGAATCCAATCTCCATGAATGCCACATAATTCTTGAACATGACTTCAATCATGAATACATCCTCAATCACAAATCACCAATAACAGTCACAAGTGGGATTGGTTTTATAGCCATCCTCAATTAAATCTCCTTATGAGCCTTCTTTTCTTTCGTGATGGGGAGACTAGAAAATTATTTGCAATTTTGTATACAAAGAAGATATGCGCGATATGCACGTGATATAATTTCGATTTGTTACTTAAAATTATATTGATTATTGAATTACACTTAATAGTGTAAGTTCTGAAGATTGACAGTAAATCGACAAACCTTTTTGAGTTCTCAAGTTTCAGACAAACGCAACTATATTTAAGGGAAGTTAATTTGATCGCGTGAATATATTTTTAATTTGAGTTGTGTATTGATAAGGTGTGTTTATTATGGCAGGATTCTCCTTCCATATATGCAACATGATGATCGTAGAAGTTGGACAAGGAAATGGAGACCTACTATACTTGGACGAAACTTGGAGGCAAAGATAGAGGAAGACTTACCATACAGAGAGAGAAGATAAAAGGAGGATTGAGCGGAGAGGGAAGACGACCTTTTGATCTTCAATTATTTTTATAGATATCAAGAGCGGGTGCTTGCTGTTCATCTTCGTGATTTTCGTTTTACATTTTTTGACTTAAGTGAAGTGATTGAAAATTGTGTAGTTTTATTGTGAGAGATAATACAAAGTGAACGGAGGTTCATTCTGGTAGAGTTTGAGAGATTCAAACGAGAAAAGCCACAAGGGATATGTGGTCGGATAAGTATTAGTGCAAATCATTATTCAAGTAGAGTGTAGGGAGAGTCTATACTGTAAACCTTTGAAGAATGTTTGTGATATTGGCATTAATGAAAGAGATCCGAAGGGAGAGTGGGACGCTCTCCCGAAGGTTCAATTTTCAGTGATACAACTTCCGCAATCATTTGTATCTTCTTTTAATTCTGTTTGAGTACATTGTATGCAACTCTGGATACTTCGTGCACAAGTATCAAACTTCAATTGGCACCAGAGTGGGTTTTCGTTTGGATTACGAAAGATCTAAGGACTTGTATTACTGAGCAATCATGAATCAAGAAAGTGGATTGATGTCTAGACCTCCGCAATTGGATGGTCCCAACTACTCGTATTGGAAATCTATGATGACGATCTTCCTAAGATCGCTTGAAGGAGGTGTGTGGGAAAGTGTTGAAAAAGGATGGGAACATCCTGTCATGGCAGAAGCACCAGATCAAGGAAAAGGAGTTATGACGGCTACAGTACTTAAAAAAGATAACTTGACAGATTCTGAGAAGCTTCAAGAAGAAGCCAACTACCGTGCCTTGTATGCGATCATGATGGCAATCAGACAAGACCCAAGATGATAGTTCAATGCAAGACTGCAAAAGATACTTGGCAGATCCTACAACGTCAATTTGAATGTTCAACGACTGTCAAGGTGTTGAGACTTCAACGGGTGACTCTTGAATTTGATGAAATCAGAATGCGGGATGAAGAAACAATTGACATATAGTACGCCAGATTCTGTGATCTGGTGAATCAAAGTGCAATGCTTGGAGAAGAATTCTTCGAGAATCTTCAACTTAGGAAGATTTAAATGACGAGGGCACAAACGAACCTCCATCGCACACTAGTAATATGGCGATCCATTCCTCTGTTAAAGAGTTTCATGTATCTCACCACATTGCATGTTGCAACCAAGTTTGAAGCAAGCATGAGAGAGGCTGAAATATCTGAAGATGAAGCAGACCAAAACTTGTGTGTTCATCTTGTACACTTGCTAGCCATAGAGAAATGTGCACAGGCATCTGAAGCCATGAAGAAGCTTCAGAGTGAAGTATATAGACTGACAAGAGCAAATAAACTGCTGAGCGAACGGGCCTCTTCTTCATTCACTATTGAGAAAGAGTGTGAATTAGATACTGGAAAGGCTCGAACTTCCATTCTTGAAGGTAGTGTCCAACTTGCTAAACAAGATGAGTTGGAAAAGACTCAGACCATTGAATGCTTGAGGACTGAACTATTCTCAACTCAGAAACTCCTTGCTGATCGGAACAAAGAAATATTAAAGTTCAAGAGTGAAGTTAGCCGACTCATGAACGAGCACTCAAGCATGCAGATCAAACTGAGTGCGAGCTCGGCAGAGCTGGAACATACTACTGAGGTCGTTCAAAAACTGAACAGAGGGAAAACGGATTAAAATGAACTCCTTTCCATGGTAAGACAATATGATGATCTCACAGGACTGGGATTTACTGGCAAAGTTGACAAATATGTTCATTCTTCTGAAGGTACAGTCAAGAACAATCATCCATGGCTTGGATTCTCTGACAAGTCTGGTAATTAAGGTACAAGTCTTCATGGGAAAACCTTCTCGCAACTTGTTTGACAGGTTTGTAAAAAGCACTATAAGTAAATCTTCTCTACCTAAACCTGCTGTGAAGGTTCATGTACCTGTTCAGGAATCTGTAAGTAGATCCTCTCGTAATTTTGTTCCCATCTGTCATTACTGTGGAATAACATGTCACATCAGACCCAAATACTATAAGATGCAGCATGACTTTTGTTTTGGTAAAGTCTATAACTGGACTCGCTCCGGTGTACCAGTGAATGTTCGTGCTGTGAATTCTCCGAAAAGTTTCTTTAAAAATCGGCAAGTACGGGTTGCAAAAAATTATTTTAGATGTCTTGCGTCAATATTGTCCCTTAAAACCTCACGTGAAGGGAAGTGGTATCTTGATAGTGGGTGTTCAAGGCATATGACTGGTGAACCAGCATACTTGTTGAATATCGAAACTGGTTCAAAAGGGGAAGTCACATTTGGTGATGGTGTGAGCAATAAATTAATTGGAACATGTTGCTTAAACATGGGTGGTTTACCTAAATTAGATGATGTGTTACTCGTAGATGACTTAAAAGCAAATCTCTTGAGTGTGAGGCAACTGTGTGACCAAGGTCTTGATGTCAGTTTCTCGTGTGATAAGTGTTATGTGAAGAAAAGTGACGGTACATGTGTGCTTACAGGTTCCCGTTCAACTGAAAATTGCTATCTTGTTGACTTTAATGAAAAATGCCTTCAAGCAAATGTTAGTGAAACTGAAACCTGTCATCAACGCTTGGGTCATATTGGATACTCTCACTTGGTTAAATTGTCTAATGCAGGTGTGGTCCGTGGTGTTCCGAAAATCTCTATGAAGGAACATCCGATCTGCGGACCATGTCAACTGGGTAAGGAAACTCGAGCACCTCATAAAACACTGAACCATATTGCTACAAGGCAAATTCTGGATCTACTTCACATGGATTTGATGGGTCCAATACAGGTTGAAAGCTATCAAGGTAAAAAGTATATTTTTGTGTGTAGATGATTTCTCACGATATACGTGGGTTGATTTCTTGCGTGAGAAATCTGACACCTTCTCTGCTTTTAAGTCACTTTGTCTGAAACTTCAAAACGAAAAAAGGGTTTTCCATAATCAATATTCGAAGTGATCATGGGCGTGAGTTTGAAAATTTTGTGTTTGCGAATTTTTGTCACTCTCTGGGTATTCTTCATGAGTTTTCTGCCCCTAAGACTCCACATCAGAATGGAGTTGTTGAGAGGAAGAACTGCACTCTTCACGAGATGGCCAGGGTTATGTTGAACTCCAAAAAATTTCTCATAGATGGTGGGCAGAGGCAATTAACGGCCTGCTATCTTGTCAATAGGGTGTACCTTCGTCGAGGTATGGGTTTGACATCATATGAACTCTGGAAAGGTAAAAGCCCTAAACCTTAGTCATCTGCATGTTTTTGGATGTAAATGCTATATTTATAATGATCGTGAACAACTTGAGAAATTTGATGCTAAATGTGTTATAGGGTTCTTTCTTGGATATTCTAACAACAGTCGAGCATACCGTGTTTACAACACAAGTACCTCCACTATGATAGAATCCATGAATGTGACCTTTGATGAAAAATCCTCTCATGTTGGTTCATTAGTGTCTCTTAATCCTTGTGAAAATGATGTGAGTGTGCAGGATACTCAAGATGTTAACAGCCCTGCAGAATGTAAGGATACTGAACGTTTAGATGAAGTTTAGGGGTCTCACGAAATCTGACTGGGTACGGTGTACCTGCTACATGTGGAAGTCCAACACAACCAAAGCGTGATCCACCCCTGAAGGTTCAGAAAGATCATCCATCTGAGTTGGTAATTGGTGATCTTAATGAGAGGGTAACCAGAAATTCAAAGAACTCAGTCAAGAAACTCATGGGTGTTTCTCATTTTGCGTGCTACACCTTGTTGAGTGAACCTAAGAACGTTAAAGAAGCCTGGAAAGATGAGTGATGAATATCAACCATGCAAGAGGAACTGGAGCAGTTCACTAGAAATGATGTCTGAGAGCTAGTTACTGAACCTTCATCAGGAATGTTATCGTACTAAGTGGATCTTCAAGAACAAAACTGATGAGTTTGGGAATGTGACACACAACAAGGCAAGATTAGTTGCACAAGGCTACACTCAGACTCAAGGGGTTGACCTTGATGAAACCTTCGCCCCTGTCACAAGATTTGAATTGGTACGCATATTTTTATCAATTGCGTGTCTAATGAAGTTCATTGTCTATCAGATGGACGTAAATTCAGTCTTTCTAAATGGCATTCTGCATGAAGAAGCGTACGTAAAACAGCCTGAAGGGTTCAAGAATCCCAAGAATCCTAATCATGTTTACAGGCTGAAGACGGACCTGTACGGACTAAAGCAAGCACCTCGTGCGTGGTATGAACGTCTTACTATGTACCTTCTGGAGAAAGGATTCAAGAGAGAGGGAGTAGACCAGACATTCTTTGCTCTCCGAACAAATGAAGATCTGTTAGCAGTTCAAATCTATGTGGACGACATCATTTTTGGGTCAACTTCCAAGAAGCTGGTCAATCACTTTGTTAAGCTAATATCATATGAATTTGAGATGAGTCTGGTAGGTGAACTTTCATACTTTCTTTGGCTTCAGGTAAAACAAGGTAAAAATGGTATCTTCTTACATCAAAGTAAATATGCAAAAAACCTTGTTAAAAAGTTTGGTCTTGAAAATGCTAAAAACCCTCAAACTCCCATGGGCACACATGTGAAAATATCTAAGGATGATGAAGGTACATCCATTGATCAAACTCTTTACAGAAGTATGATTGGTAGTCTCCTATATCTTACTGATAGTAGACCTAACGTTTGTTTTAGTATTGGACTTTGTGCCAGGTATCAGTCCACTCCTAAAGAATCACACATGAAGGCAGTCAAGCAGATCATCAAATATGTGGGAGGTACATCTAACTACAGGTTATTTTACACTGTTGATACGAACCTACATATTGCAGGTTATTACGACGCTGACTGGGCTGGAAATTTTGATGATAGGAAAAGTACTTCGGGCGAATGTTGCTATGTAGGAGCAAATCTGGTGTCTTGGTTCTGTAAGAAGCAAAACTGCATCTCACTCTCTACTGCTGAAGCCGAGTTCATCGCGGCTGGGAGCTGTTGCTCACAATTGATCTGGATGAAACAGATTCTCTCTGAGTATGGTATGAAAGTTCATTCTGCTCAACCTTTCTGTGACAACACTAGTGCTATAAATATTTCGAAAAAACCTGTCCAACATTCTCGTACCAAACATATTGACATTCGGTATCATTTTATTCGAAATTTTGGGAGAAGATGGAATAATTGTGTTGGACCATGTACCTACGGAAGACAGCTTGCTGATATTTTTACAAAAGCACTTGATTCAAAACACTTTTTGTCAGTAAGGAAATCCTTAGGAATGTGTGCTATATAATATCTATGCATTAGCATCAGTTGCTGTAACGCCCCACTTTGATTTTAAAGAAATTCCAGACTTTCAGAAAAATCAATATAATTTTCAAATCTCAATTTGAACCTTTGTGGCGTTACTCATTTTTACAAAACCAAATTGCATATCATAAATAACAGTCATCACAATGACGGTCAACGTTAATTGATAATTCATCAAAGTTTCATCCCAAATCATAAACACCCAAACCGGGTTTCCACAATTCATCACAGTGTCTAAGGGGCATCTCCCCAACATTATTCATAAAATCTTCATAAATTTCCAATTCACAATATCCTATGTTCATATATTCATAAATAAGTTCAAGATAGCAGAAACAACTATATAACGGTCTGGTCATATAGACCGACCACCACTCGCTCCACTCCGTCGTGCCCGTACTGTCTTAACCTGCAACCGTGAGGAAACATGTGGGGATGAGCACATATGGAATCCGTGGTGCTCACCACTATACAATAAACAACAATCATAATATAATACAGGTATGGTCACAGCATGTATATAAATCAATCATTTATTCCAATTTTTCTATCATATATCATAAATCAAGACTGATGTGCACACCTACGCATAGACTACTGCTGGTAGACGTAACGAATGCCCCTAGGGATTTTTCATCGAATGACCCTCGGGATTTTATGTCAAATGCCCCTCGGGATTCTACATCGAATGCCCCTCGGGCTTCTATCGATGCCAGCAGTAGGAGTAAACCCCTCGGGTTTTGCTTTATAGTTACGGGGATAACCATTCCACGACCAACACAACTCACATCGAAGGCTACATGGTTCACATACATACATTGATCATACCACATATAAGAAAACAATTTATTGCATAGTATTTCGAATAAAACCCACCTGGTTACCGATAAAGGCAGAACACCACAAGTAGTGGAAAGTAGGTCGAGGCTCGACTTCTCAAACACCTACATTTATTAAAATAGTCCTATAAATGACTATCCGATACTTTATTAACTCACCATAACAATCACTTAGTTCAACTAAGCTCATATAAATAACGAGTAAAACCCATTATCGAAAATACAACTACAGATTTTCAAAACTTAACCCGCGCAGCGATTTTGAAATCAACACAACTAGAAGCACACATATCATATCATCATGAATACTTTTGCATATTAACCCTAAAACATGCATCTGCAATTCTTATGAAGACACCGAAAACAAATAAAGTCATTTACCAGGAGATAATTCAACAAACATCTATAAAAGTGTTAGCAGTCAGAAAACTGAAATTTCATGCTTATAGAGCTTTAGTAATTGACACTAACTCATGCTACAGACCTCCAAATGACATGATTCTAAAATCAACAAATAGCTAAGAAGTAAGGCTACAACTTTCATGAAGACATGAATAGAAAATAAGGGCATTTGATCAGAGTTTATTCGCCATACATTCGAGACATAGTTGCAGTCCGAGAACAAGATTATACAACCTACAGAGCCTCAGTAAAATTGGATTATCTCATTCTATAGATATGCTTTTGACTTGATTCAAAAACTAACAGGAAGCTAACACATAAGGCTACATGTTTTATGCAGACCACTTTCATATTTGAGCATGTTAGAATATCAATCGCAGACTAAACATTGTGCATAACTCGGTTTTCAAAAAAACTGCTTGTACAACATTTTTATAAAAATCATATCTCATGCTACATGTATCTTATTGACATGATTCTTGTCTTATTAGAAAACTAAGAGACATCTCCACACAACTTTTACTTAGGCCACAGAAGCAGATAAAGTCATCAAGAAGGTGTAAAAGCAATTAACATTAAGAATGAATTTCTGCCAAACGTATAAAACCCATCTCATGCATATCTTCATTCAATTAAACATAACTCGAGCCACATACATCATATTAGAATGAAATTTACCTCATAAGAAAACTAAGAAACAGACCTAT
The DNA here is from genome assembly GCA_902706635.1 of Striga hermonthica. Taxonomy (NCBI): domain Eukaryota; kingdom Viridiplantae; phylum Streptophyta; class Magnoliopsida; order Lamiales; family Orobanchaceae; genus Striga; species Striga hermonthica. The sequence goes on from CACSLK010027842.1 coordinate 8,582,572, forward strand.
AACTTTTATGAAGATCGCAAACTATTTGAGTATATTAAGACACACAAAACAGGTCACACATTTAACATAAACTTGCTTCCGGGTTTATAGAAAGCTGTTCGCACAATATTTTTGTAATAATCATAACTCACTCGATTTAAATAGGATTTATGAAATTCTATAGCCCAGAGAAAGCTAACAAGATGAACTACATTTCATATGAAGATCACAACTTCAAATAACGGGTTCTTAAGGCCTTATCAGAGGCACAACAGAGCAGTAAATTCGCAATAAATCGAGGAATTCACAACGAATCTTCATCAACAAACTTCCAGGATATAAGCAACTCCAAACATCCCAAGAACATAAAAAATAGAGGGTTTCAGCCTTGGTACCATTCTCCGGAAATATCACGCGAAAAGGCCGAGAGACAGTAAGAAAGGGGCTGTTACACGCACGTTCACGGGCTCGACAGCGAATAGAGGGCCTGGGGTATGACGTTGGACTCGCGAGCGTGGGATTCATCTCGCGATGGCAGACAACAATGGCCGAGGGTATGAGCACGGAGGTGGTGACGATCGATTACGAGTGAAGGGGAGGGTTTTTCTCTTCTCTTACGTGAATGAGCGAGAGAGGGATGAGAGTAGGTTGAGAGAGCAGTGTGAGTATAAGAGGAGAAGGGTTTACCACATATATATAATGCTAGGTTAAAATATAACTGGCCAACCAAGAAACACAAGAAGGAGGGTCGGGCGCGGGTTCGCGCGCGGTTTTGGGCTTGGCGCTCGGGCCGGGTCTTCAACGCTTCGACGTACGATTTAATATAGGCTCGGTTTATCCACACAACGATCGAGAGTTAAATAAAATAAATCAATCGGCACATATATATATATATATCACACAATATTTATTTAATAATATTATACAATTAATAACAATTAGGCAAATAATAGGAATAATAATAATAATAATAATAATGACATAAAATAATAATCGAAGTAATCTATAAAATCTAATAATCGAACCAGGCGCTACAGTCTACCCACCTTAAAAGGAATTCCTTCCTCAGAATTCGAAAACAAAACAACTAAAAAGTACTAGAATACAAAGGGGAATATTAAAACATGAAATTCGGCACTCCCTCCGAATCTCGGTCTCCCTCCTCCAAGTCGTCTCGCCCTCGACTTGACTACCCCCACTGGACTTTGACGAATACCCCTCCCGGCCTTTCCCTGATGAACCCTCTGTAATATCCCGACTAATTATCAGTATAAATTATGTATTTTAGTTCCGATATTATTTTTCGGAATTAATTATTTTCAGTTATTTCAGTCGAAATTACCGGAAATTGTTTTCGACGTACCGTTTACGTTAGAAATAATTTTGGTAATTAAGTGTTATGCTTAATTATTTGATTAAGCCTTAACTTGTGATTAATGGTAATTAATCACCATTAGCATGTTAATTGCCGTGCATTGTCTTTAG
>CACSLK010027842.1:8618957-8629478 GCA_902706635.1 Striga hermonthica
ATTGATTAATTCCAGCCGAAATTCCGTCCAAAGGTACCGTCTCCTACTCCAAATTTCATATTGGTGATTGTTGAGGCTCGAGGAGGCCTACTCCGGGTTCAAACCGTACCAAATTGTTCACAAATTTTTCACCCTCAAATCCGCACGCCAAGTGTTCGACGAATTGCCCAAACCGAATAATCATGGTTAACACAACCGGTGCTTCAAAGAAAAAGGCTCCCGCAACTTCAAAGTCCAAGGCGGCGGCCTCCACGAGCTCCAACCCCGACCCGACAACCGAGACCCAGTCCTTAAGGGAACTCCACCACGTCCCATTCGATGTCGAGTCAATGGATAAGGTTAAGGCATATCAACGCCTTACTTCCAAACCGTTTCTGAAACCACGCATAATAGACTGGGATTACTTTAACGAAGAGCTAGAGATTGGCGAGGATATCAAGCGATACATAAAGTTGCTCGATCTCAAGGAGTACGAGGAGATGGAGGTCTATTCTTATCGGAGCTTGACCATCGAGTTCTTTAGCACAGTCGCTCGACACGAAAATGGGAAGTATCTCACAACTCGACTTGAGGGCAAGGAGTACAAAATAACCGAAAAGGTGCTACGTGACATTTACAAGTTCAAGCCCTCAATCGGGATGCGTCATAGTCCCATGGGGCGGAAAGTCGACCCACATTGGGCTGCCATTTCCCCGTGCGAGAAGTACAAGAAAGTCGGGCCATCATCGGGTTTAATCAGTGATCTAGCTCCTGTGGTGATCCACAAGTCAGGTTTTCATTCTGTGGTCGATCTTCCAGGGCAAATCAGTTAGCATGCTACAGTACTTGAAGGAGTCACTATTTGATGTGCGGAATGACTCGAGGCGTGGTCCAAACTTGGGCCATGTGGTAGCACAACTTGCCGAGTACTTCGATGTTGACATTGAGGACCCCAAAATGCCTCCCACATATCTTACCAAGAAGGATCTCGCTCGTGATTTCCTTATAAATGCTACCACTCCACGCCCAGTGCACCAGCGAGTGAGCTACAAAGCTTATTGTCAAGGAGATGGGTTTACCCATACCGGCCGACCAGTCCCATCCGAAAGCCGGGACATCTGCCAGTACAGCCCGATCAGCCTCTCATGACGAGGATGGCGATGACTCCGAGGCCGATGCACATCCCGATCACAGCACTTACCAACCTCCTCCGACGATGGGTGACTACTCGGGAACGTCTTCACAGCAGGCCCCCACTTGGTTCTCCACGTTCTAGGCTCGGTATGATGAGAACCAGACCCCGAATGACGAGCAGTATCGGGCCATCCACTCTGCGGTATCGTCGCACAATGTGCGGCTCGAGTCATACATAGAGCACAATGATGCGCGTTGGACGGCCTACACGGAGCAGAATGCGGCCCATTGGAAGTCTTTCTTGGCGACCAATGACGAGCGTTGGGCAGAGCGGACAAGGGAGTGGAACAAGTTCACGCAGAGCAATGAAGCACATTGGACAGCCCATGACATCCGATGGGACACCTGAGAGGTACAGCGATACCAGTTTCTACCACCGCCACCACCGGACGCACAGTGACTTGTCACTGTGCTCTGTACGATTTTCTTTCTATTTCTCTTTTATTTTTGTATAGCTTCTTTGATTTCATGTCGAGTTCGTTATATGGTTTACTCTCCTTCACCGAGAATTGACAATGGGTACATTGTCCAATTTTAAGTGTGGGGGAGTTTTATGTGCTTACGTGACTATGTGGTGGACCAGGTCTAGTTCTTGTCTTAGGTTGTTTTTATTTCTTTTATCTTGCATTTTGGGCCGGTTTAGTCTTTCTAGTTTTTAGGATTATTTGATGTGTCTTTCTGAGCTTGGACATTGGTGTATTGTAAGACTAGTTGACGATTAATTGATTAAGTTAAGGAGTTGTGATGTTGAGAATGAGTGGCATATTTTGACTATTTTGCTTTGTTATTTTGGATGACATTATCTACCTTGTGAGGCTTGAGCCATACTCGTTCTTGAGAGATGTTGGTTTGAAAATTATTCAGCTAGGATTTGCCTTGAGTCTACTTTGAAATAAATTGATTGATATTGTGAGACGTGAAAATGATTGAGGCATTCCTTGTATTTGCTTTTCCTTTTCTTTCTCTTGTCCGGAAATAATACTCACTTGTTACCTCTTTTGAGCCTTGTTGATACTTTCCTTGATATCCCCGAACGAAGTTGAGGATTGATGAATTGAATGAAATGGAGGTGATGATTGTTGAGTTGTGAATAGTTGTGAATATATATATATATATATACATATATATATAAAGAAAACCTAATGGATTATACTCCAAGTGCTTGACCACCATCGTTAGTGGAAACGAGCAATGAGTACGGAAAACCGGTCTAGGAGACTCGGGCAGAAAACCCGAAGGATAAACCTAGATAAAGATGTCCAAAAGGTCTTTCATAATAAAAATAATAATAATTATAATAATAATAATAATAATAATAATAATAATAATAATAATAATAATAATAATAAAAGGAATTGCTTGGGAAGTAGTTGATTTTGGAGTTCGTAGGAAGGAACTGGTTAGTGATTGACAACCGGAGGTGTTCGTGATCACGGTTGGGTGATGGAATTGAGTTGTAGTTGTTTTTATCTAGCCACTTAGCCTATATGTATCCTACCCGATCCAAAGAGCCTACATTACAACCCGAGAAGTCCTCTTGATTCATCGTTTCACGTCTTTGATTGTTTTAGAGTAGAAGTTAAACGATTGGCAAACCTATGATTGATTGATTGACGACCAACTTAAGTGCACCTCGTTTATATTTGCAAAGAAACTGAGTGAGGCATATGATATATCTTCGTACTCGAGATTCCTTGTCATTCGAAATAACAGAGTTCATAGTTGATGTGTGTTCTCGTGATCATTTGAATTCTTCGTGACTTGATTGATTGGTTAGAGATTAGTCTTGCTTGAACCGTTGTCCTTGCTCGTTTATTTGCTTTCTTTCGTTTTCTTTTCTTTTCTTTTCTTTCTTCGGGACGAACAAAGGTCTTAGTGTGGCGGAGTTGTTTGTCCCGTTTTTCTTGCTATTTTCGTTGGTATTTTGCGTGTTTTTCTCCCCTGTTTTAGGTCGTTCTTAGGTTTTTCCGGTTCCTTTTTGTCGTTTCTCCTGCTTTTATCTTTATTTTGGTGTGTTTAGTATTTAGTGTGTTTTTTTTTCTATTTTCTTTGTTTTTGGGTTTTTCCGGTGGTACGATTTCAGGTTTTAGGTTGATCGGATTGGCGACTGTTCAGACGTGATGAGAAGTGTATGGTTCGAGCATAATTTTGTGGACCCAAGCATGCGAGGATCGAGCTTCCAGCTCCGGCAGTACCCGAGTGACGTAGCCGAGCACGTGAACAGTAGGAAATAACCACATTTTTTGAACTGCCAGGGCCTTAGGAGCGCTAAGGCCTTAGCGCTGCTAAGGCCAGTGGGATAGCGGTGCTTTGAAAGGCTTACGGGACAGAGGTTGGCAGCTAAGATGCCTTAGCGCCGCTAACCCCTTAACGACGCTAAGGTCTATTTTTCAACTGACGCGGATTTCTTGGATTTTGAATGGGGAATCATATAGGATCGAGCTAGGGCGTATTTTATTCATTCCAGACCTGTTATTTTCGTTTTTTTTCTACCTTGAGAACACATCTTTCTCTTATTTTTTCATCTTGGATTGGATTTTGGAGCATAAAAACTCCCTTTTCTAGCTTGTGGATTTGGATTGTTCATTGTTTTTCTCGACATTAGATATGGTAATAATCGTAAGCACTCTTTTTTATTTTGAGAATGAATGTGATGGCTTCTTTTATTGTGAATGTTTGGGTTGAGATTGCTATGAGTAGCTAAATTCCATAAGTTAGGGATAGAGGACGATTGTTTCGGTTCGTTTTCAATTACGTGTTTAATAATTGTTCAATCCTTGCGAGTTGTGCGTATTCTAGGGTTAGTTGATTGATCACCAATCTAACCTAATCAATCGACGTTTAGAACCGAAAGGGGAGGCGTCGGTCGATTTAGGCTCGTTTGAAATAGACTTGTTCGTTATTGTATTATCTATGTGTTGTAGGGTTTGATGAGTTGCTCGTGTATGTTCACCTTCTTGTTACGAAGAGTTATTGAAGGTGAACCTCCATACGAATAGGCGATTCAAACCCCTTAACCGAGCAATTGATTGCCCGGTAATTGAGTCGAGAACCGAAAACGATTGTCCCCGACTCCCTAACACATTTATAATAAAGTTAATCTGTTTGCTTTTGAATTATCGTATCTCTTTGCTTTGAAATTCATAGTTGATAATTAAATCCCCAAACAATTGATTTAGAGTGTTTAGGAATTTCTTTTCTCTTTTCTTGTGATTGAATATTCGTACAAATAATCTGGCTAACCTTCCTTGAGAGACGACCCGGCGTTCGAATCTTTTGATTTGACTCCGGTAAAAATACTTACAACACGCGCGGTTTTGGGCTTGACGCTCGGGCCGGGTCTCCAACACTTCGACGTACGATTTAATATAGGCTCAGTTTATACGCACAACGATCGAGAATTAAATAAAATAAATCAATTGACACATATATATATATCACACAATATTTATTTAATAATATTGGGCAATTAATAACAATTAGAAAATTAATAGGAATAATTATAATAATAATATTGACATAAAATAATAATCAAAATAATCCATAAAATCCAATAATCGAACGGGGCGCTATAGTGGCATTGTATATATCTATATATTTTGGTGTCGCATATATGAAAGTCTATGCATTTAGAATTGTAGTATGTAGGTTCATCCCTAGAAACTTCCTTGAATAATTTATTGTTGGACTCATTGATTGGTGGTTTATGGATTCTAACTGGTCAGTTTGGTGGAGCTCGTCATAATGGTCGTTTAAAATTACTTGTAAGAGCTACACTCGTGAAAGTAAGCATCGGACAACTATCACATGAGGTTTTTCCATGATCACCTAAGAAACGAGTTACGTGCTTAGCAATAGTCGAGGTGTGATAGCTACAAGTAGTCATTTTTACGAATAAAAGTTCATTGGTGAAATAAGGTTGGTCATCCTCACATCTTCTCAGCATGTTCCAACAAAACTTTTTGCGGGATGATTAACACCTCAAGTAATGGGTTTGACATTGGCGTATAGTTGATGTTAGTAAGTGAATTGGTGTGGAAGTTCATTGAACGAAGTAAGGTCATCATGTGTATTGGGGCAGAATTACGAATGAAAATTTCATTCTTTGCTAAGAGAAAGTGGTGAATGAACTTATATTAATTCCGTGATATTTAAAAGTTGGTGTAATAAGGATGAGTTTGTTTTTCAAATTCTCTCCATTTTTTATTGTGCCGAGCTCTCTAAAAATTGATTAAGGAAGATTCTTAGATTATTTGGCTAGTTTATCTCTCAATATTTGCATGATTGGAAGTATCTTGCGTATTATATGACAAATAATATATTTAGGCATGTGCATAAAATTTCCTTGTGAATGATTGAGTTCCAAAAAGTGCTAAATTATTTTTGTGAAAAAATCTGATCATGATTCTCTCTGAAACTTCATCTTGGGTATTTATGGTAGCTTATGTTGAGAATATTTGGTAAGTGAATCTTTTATTTTGGAGGGAACAATTTATTTCTTGCATGAAGTGTTGGGCAAGCTTTTGAAATTTGAATTTGTCAAACTGAACCGTCTTGTATAACTTGCCTCGGTAACCAAAATTTTTTTCCCTATATCTATCATATCACAGTCTTTCATCTCTCTCATATCAAATCATTGATTTCTCCCATCTCTCCAAAAATTATCTAACATACCTTACCTGTGTGAAGCTTTTCCTTTTGAAATCATGCTGAAACCAAAATAGAGAAACATGAAGCCTAAGGAGGATGTTTCTAAACCCTCTCAGCGTTCAACTCGTCAAAGACAAAGTACAAAAACTCCACCAAATCTGACTGCCTCCGATATGGCAACCGAAAAAGTTCAACCCTCTGACCAGGTCGCACCTAGGGTTTCACCAAGTCCTAAGAAGTCCTCTACAACCAAAGTTGTTCAACTCGATGTTGCAGGTACCAGCGAGAAAGGTGGAAAAGGGTCTCATTCCACCGCAAAATGTCCGAAGAAGCGCAAGAAGGTCCCAACACCTTCTGGAGGAAAACCAAAAAAGGCAAAAAAAGGCCATTAGTGTACCTGAACCTCCTACTGCTATTGTTTCTGTCGCAAAGTCCATGGAGAGTCATCTCCATATTCTGATGCTGACTCTACAGAGAAAGAAATTACAAATTACGTTGTCGAACCTGAAAAATCCGACAACAACTTTGCTGCTGACAAGGAAGTGTCCCCTGCTGTTGAAAGAAAAGTCGTCGATGATACTGAAGGTGGCGGTCCTGAAATTCCTCTTACTATTGGTAATTACTTTTCCCGTAAATTTTACTCTCCTATGTTTGAGACTCGTTTTCCCAGTATATTCTCTCAAATGAAATTTCGTCCTAAAAGGATGATTGTGGGTGAGAACTTTGAACAACTTGTTTTGCTCGAACTCTTAAAAAAGGTTGGGCTTGAAAGTTCTGTTATATCTGTTGGTAAATATTGTCCGCAATTTGTTGCTGAATTCTATTTGAACTTGTCTGCGTCTGTTTCTGACCCTAGTTCCATGAAGTTTCAAAAGGTAAACGTGCGAAATAGTATCATTGTGTTCTCTCCGTCTGCCGTAAACTTAGTGCTTGGATTGACTGAAAGTTCTTCTCTCTCTCCTCTAACTGATGACCTCGATGAGGTTTCCCATACTCTAACTGGTTGTAAGTTGAATAAGTGGCTTGCTCCAGGACTCTTTGTCAAGAGTCTCACTCAGCCGGCAAATGCTTTACATAAAATAAGAGCATCGAACTAAACACCACTTCTCACAAATAGTTTGTGACACCTACCCAGGCATGAGTCATCTATCGCATTCTTCATGGGGTTCTATTCGACATTGGGTCTGTTATATTTGATACTGTGGTTTCTTTTGCTGAAATCTCTAAGCCCCACAAACTGTTTCTTTATCCGTCCACTATTTGTGTCATTCTCTTCAAAGCCGGTGTCAAAATAGACCCACGTGTGGGTGACAACTTTTCTCCTACCTTCAAGCCTCTTGCTCTTGCTGGTGTGATGTCTGCTCCTCCTTGACCGTCCTTTGTGAAGGCCTCTGAAGTTCCTTCCCAACTGCGTGGGTTTCTGAACCAACAGGCAGCAGTTCTGTCTGTGCTATAAGGAAGTGCTGGGTGCAATGAAGTCACGGGCTCCTTTGGTATCTAAATCGAAAATGGGGGAGATAAAATAAGCTGCTGGAAAGGTTGTGAAGAAGAAAGTACCTGCTGCGACTAAGGGGGAGAAGTTTAAGGTCGTTACTGCCTCGGCCAAAGGAAAAGAGAAAGTTGGTGATGTTGCTGCAAAAGAGAAAAAGAAGGCTCCTGAATATAAGGATGATGATGAGGAAGGTTCTGCTGCTGAGACTGAAGATAAAGATGTGGCTTCAGAGGAAGACAATGAAGCTTGTTTTGACTAAGGTTATGAGGATGAAGAGACTGCGGATGAGGGGTCTGCTTAGACCTTTCGGCTGGACATTTGATTGTGTTTTCTTAAAATTAAAAAACTATTTGATTTGCGTGTTGTCTTGTCTGAACTTTTATTTTGTTTTGTGTGTGATGAACTTTTTTTAACCTATGAAATGTTTTGGTTTTTTTAATTATTCAGGTATTCGAGTTGTTCATATGAACAACACCTATGTGATGTGATAAGTATTCCTGGGGTTAGTATATGTGTTGCAGGATATATCTTTTACGTGCAGGTTAAAGGAAATGGTTTTCGATTTATCTGCCAAAAGGGGAGATTATAAGTTATGAAGATTGGCAGTAAATCGACAAACCTTCTTGAATTCTCTGGTTTCAGGCAAACAAAAGTATATTTAAGGGAATTTAATTTTATCACGTGAATATATTTTTAATTTGAGTTGTGTATTGATAAGGTGTGTTTATTATGGCTGGATTAATGGAAGAAAGGTATGATTCTTCTTCCATATATGCAACATGATGATCATAGAAGTTGGACAAGGAAATGGAAACCTACCATACTTGGACGAAACTTGGACGAAAAGCTAGAGGAAGACTTACTATATGGGGAGAGAAGATAAAAGGAGGATTGAGCGGAGAGAGAAGACGACCTTTTGATCTTCAATTATTTTTAGAGATATCAAAAGCGGGTGCTTGCTGTTCATCTTCGTGATTTTCGTTTTACATTTTTTGACTTGAGTGAAGTGATTGAAAATTGTGTAGTTTTATTGTGAGAGATAATTGTTGACGTCTAAAAATGGCCAACAATGTGTTCGAACTGCACACTAAGATGTATGCTCTGTTCGGTCTGCACGAATAGTATTTGTGTATGTGATTCGGTCTAACTTATTGGTCTGAATGCTCAGGCTATCCGTGACTTATAGAGTAATTAATGAGAGCATTTACTCATTGCATTAAATGATGTCCTCCCCTCCCTTATATAGAAAGTTTAGGGACCTTTACATTTCCCTCTTGGGGATTTTTACATTTCCTTTCACAAGATATTTTTAGATATTAGTCATTCTGCATTAAATGCTAATTGTACTTGACAATCTATTCCCAATACCAGAGATCCATCCTGGTCGTGCCACGCGTCCCCATTTTTCCCTCGCCGTCGGATGGGAGATTTTTGTATATCTTTGCATTTAATGCACGCAGTACGACTAGCTTTGGGTAATGATTAATCAGATCTCGCTTATTCTCTCCCATCCGTTCGATAACGGCCCGATCCTGGATGCATCCGGTTCGTCTTTTCCCTTACCACCACTCGTTCGGTCTATACCACCAACAAAGGCCCCCTAGTTCGAGCACCACGTGAGGTATAGTCTCCGGTCGTGATGCCTGGTTCTGCATATCCTTAACGGACCGAACGCCTCCACTTTTTTCCGTTCTCTTGACCAGCCATCCTCTAATTCCAACAGGCGCGTCGCTTCCGTTACGGTTACCTTCTCACGAAAAGACGCGTCTCCTTTTTCAGCGGTTTCAACAGTAACTTTTATTTCACACGTGTCATCTTCTTATTGGGAGCCCCTGTATTGATGGCGTATGCGAATCGCTTCTTCTGACACGTTGTATTGTACCTTAATCATTGTGTCTCTTCATTCCCCTTTTGGACAGTATAAATATGTCCACTCCTCTTTTGAAAAGTTCCACGCTAATCATTTCATTCAAAATTACTCTAACTTCTCCTTATCCCACAAACCGATCAACTCGTGCATTCGTTCGACTTTCCCTTACCTGTGGTCGATTATCCGCTGAGAAGATCATTTTTCTTTTCTTCTCCTTATTTCTCCTGCCTATTAGTCAATATGAGTGCCGAGGCCTCGTCTTCGTCCAAAAGTTACAATGAGGAGCAATACGAGGAAGCCTTGCAAGGTGACACGGCGGGTAGGATAAGACTTCCGCTTCAAGCAGAGAGTTCGGATGAGGATCACCAGATAGAACAAGCAGTCGTGTCCGTTCCAAATGGCTACTGGCGTCGTCTGTATCGCGAATGGCCGTTAACAAGCGTCTTCAGATTTGCTCACATCGCCAGCGACATGACGGATGATAAGGTGGTCAAGGTCCGAACATCCATCCGGCTCCCTCATGACATCAAGATGTTCGCGCCCTATAGTCGGGAACGGGTTCATTGTCCGCCGCCCGGTTATGTTGGCGTGTTTGAGCGTTCGATTGCTTTTGGGGTCTGTTTTCCGCTCCCTCGTATCTTGACCGAGTATCTGAGAGACTGGGGGGTCGGTTTTAGCCAGGTTTCTCCGATTGCCTGGCTGAAAATCATTAGTCTTCTCGTACTGTTTAGTCAGCAAGGTTGGGAGATGCCGACACCGGATGACATACGCGCACTATTTATGATGAAAGAGACGAGGAAGAAATCCGGACAATTCTCTATATCCGTTCGGGACCCGAGATTTAGAGATCTCATTACCAAAGTCCCAGAGACGATCAGCAAGTACATATCTTCATGGTTTTGGGTCGGACGTGGCTGGCAGACACTGAAGTCTCCGGATGATCCGGGAGCCTCTGAATTTTTAACTGTTCCGACGAGATTCGTCGCAAAGATTTGTGAGTTTATGCTTTCTTTTTCTCGTTCGTTTCTCCTAATTTTCGGTTATTTTTTGTCCGACCTAACAGGTCAAGTTCGTTGTTTCAGCCAACCCTTCGCTCATTCCCGAGTTAAGAGAGTCGTTCGTTCTTCAATTGACTGAGTTGTTGAAAAACAAAAATGAGGACGAACGTGCCGGACCAAAATTGGTAGAGGATTCTAATCTGTTCGAGGTTGGACTCTGTACGGGTGACGTCGAGATTTCGTGCGTTCCCAGTAAGTACTTCTGTCCGTTTTCCCTTTCTCGACCTGTTCGGTTGAAGGATTGTATTGTCTTGTTTCCCTAACTGCTCGGTTTCTTT
>CACSLK010027842.1:8707115-8720462 GCA_902706635.1 Striga hermonthica
AAAAAAAAAAAAAAAAAAAAAAAAAAAAAAAAAAGTTTTGATCAAAAGTAACATCTCATAAACATTTATAAAAAAAGATAATTTTTGAATGGACAAATGTTACACATCTCAAAATCACTAACCAGTTCCTGTCACCTTTTTTATTATGTTTCTTCTTTCTAAACAACCCATTATAGAATGACATCAAAACACAAAACTAAGTACCGATCAAGAAAAAATAAAAACCAAGAGAAAACAAAAGAAAATTAAGAATCGTAAACTAAAACCTGACGGGTAAGCCCACGGGGCGACACCGGCTCACACTTGTTTCTATGAGATATCGTTAGGTTCAGTTTTTATAGCAAACACAACTTACCAGTACATTCACAAAAATTTCCAATTATAAATTCATACTAATGGAGATGAAACTAAAAATAAGGAGTCTACACAACACCAAAATTCACCTTAAAAAATACAAGCCAACGGGCAACGGGTCCTTTAGTTTGCATAGCAATTCGCTTTTGCTAATAGATGTATAAATTTTGATCCCCCTGCCCACCACTTTATTTTACATGAAAAACGTATTCTGAGAATACGTTTTTCAATTAAATTAATTGAAAAACGTATTCTCAGAATACGTTTTTCATGTAAAATAAAGTGGTGGGCACTGTCCACCGTGGGCAGGCGAGCGGAACTGATAGATGTATTATCCACAAATATCTGCAATCCCCTACCAACCAAACTCGTCGTCTTTGGTTCCCCTGAAACAGTAACAATAATAATTATTATAAAACTTTTGCTCATCCATCACTGCATTCAGTCATTTCGCACCAAAAATCCACATTCATATTCCGTCGAACAAGCCCGAGCTAAGACATTTATGAAAACGAAACGGGAAAATTTGAAACTGTGCAGTCTTAAACCTCCCGCCAACCCAAAAAGTTCTTACCTGAACATACGAAAGACGAGAGGCTCCATTATCTCCAAGGCAACGCACTGCTATCTCCAAAATTATAATTACCTGACACTGTCAACACACTGCACATTTAAAATGCATCTGATAACCACCCATGAGGGAACGAGAGTTTAATAAAGAGACATCTGGTAAACAGAAACAGAGCCTTGACGAAGAGCCGAGCATTAACCACGGCCCATACGCAGATCGTAAACAATCTAGGTTCATCCCAATTTTTCATTCTACAAATTGCCGAATCATTTTCTTTACTGGCAACCGATCAAGTAAAAACATGAATGCAGGTAAGAGAAGAGACAACAAATATCTATCTTTATATCAAAACTGAAGCAGCCTGGCAAAACAGGCGTGAAAAAATAATAATAATTAACTAGTGACAACCGACCAATATCATTTAATCTAACCCGTGATCCCCATCAACCCATTTGGAGATGTTCGAAAAAACGAATCCATTCCCTGTAATTTACTCACTCCAACACGGTCACCTCCTGATCGACCCTCCAATAATTGGCGTCATTAAATTCCTCCATGACAGCACCACTTTCAGCAGGGGTTTCGCTTTCGGGTTTTTTTGGCGAGATATTTCTCTTCAACGGCCCGGCCTCACCAACGATCCCTTCCTTCAGCGCTTGCTCCATGGCTTTCTCAGTGCCCTCTAGCTCCACGCCCACAAACTCGACATCCTCCTCGAACAAAGACGGGACAGCAACATTTTTCTGGCTCGAGTTGGATTTCACCGACCCGTCACTAGATCCTGATGTGGAACTCGACGTTCCGTTTGGCAAACCCAAGGGAACATCACTCTCGATGTTTGTGTTCGGGTCATCAAACGGGTTCATAGTAGACTGGCCGAGGTGGACATTGGGCTCATTGCCCCATGCCACCCACGTGGGCACGGGCCGGTCCCCAAACGGTGCATTGTCTTGGGACTCTAAGCGGAAGAAACCCAGATCGTTGGGAGCAGAGGCCGTGTCCGAGTCTAGATCATCAAAGGGGTTTTTGGTCCTGCTGGCAGGGGTTTTGACGGCCGCAGCAGCCTCCATGTCATCCCCAAGCACCACATCATCGTCACTGCCGCTGCTGCTGCCGCCATTGGATGTGGCGACGGTGGGTTTGAACCCGTCGAGCATCTCAGAAGACGAGGTGTCCATATGGGCATTGCCACTGATCCGGTCATCTTGGAATGCGAACCAGTTAGAGTTTGTGAACAAGCTGGCCGAAGAAAAGGATAAGTTACAAATGTGAAACGAATCTAAATCTGAATCCAAACAGAGCCTAGGTAATCTTGGTAAGCAACTATTCAGTTATAGAATGAGTTGAGGTTTAAGAAAAAACTAAGAGGGCATACCTCCCTTGGTCATCACCCAACCTTAAGGATGAAATTACTACTTCGGCAGATTCATTGTCGAAGTATACATCCTACAAAGTTTCATCCATTTTTATTAACATATGATCAATCTATCAACAAGGGGAGACAATTGCGAGATTGGGTTTTTCTAGGGTTACTCAATAAAGAATAAGGATTAGGGTGTTCTCCTAAATTAAGTTGCAAGTAGAGAATATTACCTCATCATCACGATCAAGAGATCCATGGCCCTATAACACATAATGCATTCATAAATAGCTATCTATCCAAGAAATTACATGTTCATACCTAGAGAAAGTTATTAGCAGTTAAAAACAGGTCTCATCTTTTGCCTACTGTTTGAATTACCTCATTGTCATCATTATCATATATGTTGTATCTAAATGCTTGGCTTAAATTATTGGCCAAGGCTGCAACATCATAATCCCGATCATGAGCATCCTCCTCATCACTGTCCCTGGTCCTGTCTTGGAGTGCAGTTGGACGGCTGCAAAGATAGCAACAATTAACATCATCCTCAGGACTGCTGTCCAGTAGAATACATAACGAGGGTTTTGCAAGAGAAGGGAAAACGAAAATTCTTTGAATCAGAAAAAATTAAATCAGACAACAATCAGACAACCTAGCAGACTAAATAGATATAAATGCAGACAAGCAACAAAATTGGCTTGGCTAATTCCTCACTCCCCGATACATTACGAGAGCTTTCAAGACACAAGGTTCGATTCAAATCCATCCATGCAAGTGTTACCACTGACCTACCATTTTCTGGCTAAACGGATGATAAAATTGCAAAACAAATTCTGTTCATGTAAACGCAACATCAAAAGACTCAGAAAGAAGGCATACCCACAAGCCCATCGGTAGACATTCTCAATCATAATGCGCTCCTGTAAGACAGTGGTCCGCCACTCGTTCCACTCACTATTCTCCTGAAGTGAAGGAAACAGTATTACAAGCCACGACATATAAAACTGAAATCAAAGTGGGTGCCAAAGTATCTTTTTCTTTCAAAAAAAAAAAAGGAAGAAAAAAAGCACAGAAGGAGAAAGTCTCAGCTCAGACACTGTAAATTAAAGATGAAACTTCAAGTTGTTAATGTAATAAAAAGTACTAAAATTTAAATTATTATTTTTTTAAGACAATTTGTACACTTGTTGCCGACCTGAAGATGTGTTTGAACGACGCTGTTTCCCAACTGAACTAATTTATTTGCTATCCGAGTCAAGTGTCCAAAATATCCCGCTCGAGGAGCATGCTTTCCAGAAGCTGGCTTAGTTGGCTGCATTTACTTAAAGCCATTGTCATATATACCAATTGTGTGTAATATAACAGAAAAATGTGAAAGAAAATAGTAAGGGTCATGGCGATGTGAAACTGAAAGTTATGGACACATCAATTAATCACCAAATGAACATTATATATTATTTATAAATAGAAGTATATGTGTGTGTATGTGTGTCTACGTTTAGAAGTAAAAGAACTACCAAGGATAGTTCTTAACATTTATTGGAAACGTGTAAAATGATTAATTTAGTTTCAATAATAATAGAAGTTGTCGATACATTAGGCTTTGTCCATTGCAAATGGAGCTGGAAGAGTCATTGTTGACAATTCTCCTGCCATAGTGCTAATAATGGACTAGATCAAAATGGCTCAATTAAATTGTGCTTCTTCTATTAGTGAAGTTTCTAGAAAGAAAAATATATCAAACGACGCAATACACCTTGGGTCGCTACGGAAACAGCCTCCTTGTATAATTACAAGGGTAATGTCTGCGTACAACTGACCCCCAGACCCCAACCAGTTGGGAATATATTGGGTATGTTCAGGATATCTTCTTTGCCCTTTCATGGAAATATATAAATAATGCCTCCATGATTAACTAGTTACAATCATCAATTCGTATATAACTACGTACAAAACTGTAGAATATATACATATTATCAATTGTATAATAAATAAACATATGCAAAATGGTTATATGTAAGATTAACATATAAACTTATCAAAATTTAAGCATTTACATGGTTATTTATGTTACTATATACTGACTAATGAGGGTGTGGGTGTAAGTTTGATGTGGGTGCACATGGGAAGGGTGGTCTAGAAGACTGAGTCAAATCTGACATCAGCAAGCCTTGTGTAAAAGATTGACGTAGAAATGAGTTTGATCCTTCAATAGAAGGTCCAGCAGTGATCTGTCCCTTTTTTGTCTTTGACTAATATATTCAATGGAATATGCAAATTGTTTTCTAACTTTACAATAAAACACAGGTGTAAGACATATGCAAAAATGATATGCTGCACCAATACTTTAGGGTGTGATTTGATATAAGATATTTTCAAAAATTGTCTCATCGGGATATAGAGATAAAAAAGGTCAAAAAAATGTTTCAGAAAAAAAAAAATGACATATAACTGAGATTGGGAATGGATGTAACACAAAAATGTATGATTTAAAGTTATAACAAGATATTGATTGTTAAGATTGGTAGTTAGAAATATGTGAGCGAATAAATAGTGCTATTATTGAAAAATATATATTAATGATTACTTTATTAATTTTTTTTTTCAATTATGTTAGTGGAATAGTTGTTTTTGCGAATATTTTGTGTTTCAATTCTTGCTTCAATGAAATAAATCTTAACTGAACAAACATAATGATTATATATATATATATATATATATATATATATATATAACCAATCGCAACCTTAGATTGCTTGTTCACCTGGGCCGTTATATATTCTCTCACAAACGTAGATGTCTAACTTCATATCTACTCATAAAGATGGAGAGATTCACAAAGAACCAAATCAACAAACAAATATGCACAAACCAACTAATTACAATGAAAGATTTACCAGGTTGATTTCATCAGAAAGATCAGGACTTCTATCACTTTGAAGAATTCGGCCAACCAAATTGCATTCTAGGAGAAGATGATCAACAATAGCACTATTTTTGCTTTCCAAGCATGAATATATGATGCTCTCCACATGATGATGCAAAGCATTATTGTACGGGTACCTGCACCAGAAACATAAGATCATTGGAGTAAGTATTACAAGTGTGCCGCCCATTTCGGAACATGCCAACTAAAAGGTTACAACATAACTACTTGAACATATATTACTCAAAAAAGAGATCAAGGACTCTGTGGATTGTTCCAGAGCCAACCAATTCCTTCTCTGCCACTTCATTGCCAGTTTTTAGAAGCACGGCAAGGAACTCCACAATCTACAATCAGGCATCAAAATGGCACTTTCAAATTCAAAAGAGAAAACGAGGAAAAAAATGGATGTCAGATGAACTGTTTAGACATGGTTCCTGTTCCCAGTTCCTTCAACTAACCAATCAATCTGACTGGCTAATTACGCAATTACTTCATGCATTGTTAAAATGTTCAAGTCTTGCAAGCTAGAGGTGAACTTTTGTTTTTTTATAAGAAAAAGATCCATAAGCTACGAAATCAATACTTGCATTCAAGGGTAACTGGGTTAACATTGGCGTTGCACTAAAAATTATAGCACGACGCACTGGATACTAACCTTCAAACGAAACTGTCCTAGAGGGGGCCTCAATTCACCATAAGTTGTGGGTAAGACCTTCTCATCAGATGTAACATTCAAAAGCATCAGCAGCTCCCCTGAAAAGTATCGTGCAAATGCTTATTACAGCATTCTTGGAATTTCATTGAGTAAAAGTTGGGGTTGTAGCAAATGTCAATTTTGCAATTCAAAAATACTATTCAAAGTTAAGTATTCATATACGATGAAAAGATGCATTTAGGAATCAGCTGTACAAGTTATCTTCTCCCCGCAACAATTTGAAAATATGGCAGCAAAAAGTTTTGGAAGATAAACAAAATGAGTAGCCAATCTTGGATAAATTTATTGTAACCAATCTACTGTCAAGGGCGATGATGGCAATTAGCAACAACTGGTCAACTGCCAGGCTACAGATCTTCGATCACCAATTGGGAGGTTGCACTTGTCCACATGAGAAATTGTTTTAGAACTTATGACTATTCAAAATCAACAGGTTAGATCTCCAGCAGTAATTTATAGACGACGGCTGTTGTTTTCCGGGAACAGAGGTAGCCTTGAATTGCAAAACTCAACAAAGCTTGAGTACTTGTTTGGTAGACAAAAAGTTTGGCTTAAATTGCAAATTCAAATAAGTCATAATTTACTTGGCAACTAAGCCATATAAAACATAGTAACCAATTTAGCAACGAAGGAACCTTTACAGTTCACCATCTATTGAGCTGTGTGTCTTCCACCAATAGATAATACAGTGGAAATCATAGAGCTACATGAAACTAAATAGATCTTCTCAGCTAATATATATATATATATATATATATATATATATATGCAGAGAGAGGGGAAGAGAGACAAATGGCATAGTATTAACAACCTCTGGCTGCATACCTAGTTTCGGAAGCATAGCACCTATAGTATCTGGATTTACATGAGCTGGTGGTTCATACACGTGTTGACTTCTGAAAGAGTACATGACTGATGAAGATATTGATCGTTTTGGATCCAATAATGAAATACAAACAGAGAGCGAGTGAACAAGAGCAGATTTTGAAGGTGAGTCTTCAAGCGCATGACTAAATACTCGTTCCACAAAGCTGGCCAATAGAAAGAGTAATAAGTTAAAATGTGTTAATTTCATAAACATAAAATATGGGACCCATTGTACAAAGAAATTTTTAACCGAGTTCTACAGACCTTGGACTAGATAGTTTCATGGCCACAGGTGATGGTGCATTCCTGGTTATAGCACATAGTGTTTCCGCAGCATTAGCATGCACCTCAGGAGGATTCTGCATGACAAATAAAATGTCATATCCAGGTACATATCTTTAAGTCATAAGTGGAAGGGTGTCTTTGGCAAACCATTCTCAAATTAGATTACAGAGTAGACAATATGATATTCGTAGAGCATATGCCTCCTAATACATGTTAGAAATTGATCTTATCAGTGTTTAGTTCTCTTTTACTTTATTCATTATATTTGCTTACAACAAATTAGTGCTTTTTAAGGCCCATTAGTGTCACGATGCCCCAACAATAGAGGTATTCATTGGGATAAGGGTACTATTTAAGAGTATTATTGTTTGAGAAAAACACGTCTGAAATGATTCAGTTTTCAATTTTAAGCTTGGACAGGAGGTTTTCTTGAAAACTTTGGTTAAAAAAAAGTTTCTAGTCAGGACACTGATAAATTATATTGATGTAAGTCCATTGTGGTTACAATTTCTTCTAATTTCTCATTGAACCGTTTAGTCTATCAACCCCTTAGTTGCGTGAGCCACCCACAAAAAGGAATCACATGGCACAAAGAATTTTTCCCTAAGTGAGGCATAATTATCAGGACAGCCGAAGCAGCCATCTCTATGAGATGAATTCCTACCCAATAAATTTCATCTTCCTTAAAGAATACCCATGATTATGAGCAATGCCTAGATATGAAGTTCTTCCACTCAATACAACTTAAACAACGACTCCCTGATAAATAGCAAAAGTCACCACATCCACATAGAGCAGTCCTATGGCCATACACCTTTTTTCAATTGTCCAGATAATAGGGGCAAGTACATGCATAATAGACCTCTTGCACTTCCTAGATGACCATTCATCAGCAACTCATTAACAACCAAGCACTGATATTTTAAAAAGGTATGACACACACATGGAAAGTACATGATTGTTTCTGTGACACGTTAGGATATAGATATTTTGCCGAACTGTTCTAACTAGCTAGTAACTAGACAACTAAATCTACTTCTAGATACTTCCACCAACAGCGACAGCAAATGTGCCAATAGATAGACAATTTTCATTGTAACTTACTGAAGTATTAAGTTTATCAACAATCATTTCTAAGAGATTGCTATCAGCCAACCACTGCATCACATCGAATGAATTTGGGTAGAGATGGTCATCTGCACCAAGAAGTCGCACCAAGACCTGATAAAATAAAGAGCGGAATGAGCAGAGAGAGGTCAGAAAAAGCAACTGCAAGCTTAGCCAGCTCTGATATGCAATGATTTAAAGAATCAGAAACTCATGCCAAATAGAACAAGATAAATAAAAGAATCAACCTCCATGATGGATGTGATACCAATCAAATCAACCAACTGCTTAAAAACATCTTGGTGGACCTGCAAAGAACCAACATCATATTTGTCAAATGGAATTGTTCAGACAGGAAAGGTATCCTTCTCTCAAAGCCCCCTACACACACACACACACACACACACACACACACATATAGATAGAGAGAGAGAGAGAGAAAGTTCCCCAAGCCTAAATGTCAACTCATGATACTCCGTAATCTTATGTATAATTTTGGGTGGTTCAAAGTAGTCCAAGTAGATCTTGACAATTTTCCATGTCTATTAGGACATTTAAATCTATAAAACAGTAAGCTGAATTTAAATTAAAAATGTATTTTAAAATAATTTGACTCTTTCATTTGATATCAGTTTTTCATATATGATATATCAAATTAATCATCTTTTCACGATCTTTTATTTGATATCCATATTGCATATATATAATAAAAAAGTAATTACATCTACCATAAAAATCACATTATTTATCAACTGTAATTAGAAAATATTATAATTACTACTGATGTATTAAATAAATTTTTCAAGTATTAATTAATCAATTAGCAGTCGCGTATTGCACAATTGTTGTACTGCTACTAGTTACTTTGAAGGGAAAGAAATAGTTTTAACACTGAAACTGGCTTTCTCATAGCCGTTATGCATTAGTTGTATGTTAAACGTTATACTATGCACGAGCACCTCAACCTAAAGCTTCCTCAAATCAACACTTCCAAAATGATTTGGAACTTTAAAGCAGCATAAAATTCACTTAATCATCCCAACTTCAGATCTAGCTATAGCTATATAACATAATGAAAACTCACACTAGTATACTTTTCTAGGATTTGGAAGTGTCTTTGCTCTTCTATTATTTTCCATGAATTAAGAAATGGTATGGGAGGAAGAGGTAAAGCTACATGCCAATAAATCCTTCTTCTCAACGTCTTAAGAAACTCATTTAATTATATTATTCTTAAAGAATAATGTCTGAAACATAACAGGAAAATATTAGCCTCTTATAACGTAAAACCGATATGCCGAGCAATTCTGAGACACGGTACAAAGATAAAAAAGAATTAATATTATCCATTTCCCTTCCATGAACCCCAATCAAAACCAAGAAAGTGGCGAAGCAAACGGAAATGGTTAGATGTCGATTTTTCAATGGTTTAGTTAATATTTCAGTTAGCATGCAAAATGAAACTTGTCCAAAAGTTACACTATAACCACCTTGACATAATTCATGAGTGAAATAGTCTTCCGCAACATTAAGCACACGATAACCTGCAAAATAACATAAATTTTGCTAAAAAGGTTGGTTGTGAAGTGGTCCAGAATCAACGCAGCAAGAAACAATTGTACGGAGTAATCTATCCAAACCTTGCTAAAATACCCAGCCAGTAATGCACTATGACTCCGGTTTGGTTCCAGAAAAGAGAAGAGCAAGTCCATAAGCTGCAATAAAATACAGTGAGAATGATTGACCTCCAACAGGTGGAGTGGACATCATCATCATCAAATATGTTACTTCAATTGTATATTTTGAATCCCCTAACCTCCTCCTCCTCCACCAAAGTCTTCAAGATTACATCAATTTCACAAGTAAAAATTTCGCAGGCAATAAAAGGAAACCTGCAAAGTGAGCCAAAAGTTTTCCAGCAAATGAATATCCCAAAATGACCAAATGGAACATGATTTCCTATTTTCTTCTTCCTTTTTTCATTCATACACTAGAGATGGGTAGTTTCCTATAACATGATCATTAACTTGTATGTATTGAAACTATACTGCTTACTTGAAAGTTCTTTTGCTATCGGCATCCTCTGGAGGGTCCTCAACGATATAATGCAGAAGTTGTTCAACCTGAGATCTATCTCTCAAACTGAAACAAAACCAATCAATTCTTAAGCACAATGGAAAAATAAAAGTTTGATGATTTCAACAAAAAGTGAACCTAAATATCCTTATAGGACAGGAAATGTCAAATGAGACAAGCATTTAAGCAAGGAGTACAAGTTTATAAGGCGACTGTTTAATGCTTTGCATTCTTGAATGATTTCTTCCTCATCCAAAAGCTCTTCCAGTGTAAAATTTTCCTTGTCCAGCACAGCCTCAACCTAAAGCCATAATATGCATGTATCAGAACATTAATTAGTGACTGACATAAATATCAGCAGAGTAATCTGATGCGAGGAGAGCAGAATGAACATGCGTATCAGTATGCAATATGCAGGTCTTAATTTATATCAGAGGCTTAGAGCTTGAGCTTAGCTTTTTAATTTTCAGTTTAATAAGGTGAAAGTTGGTACCTTTTACAATCAACATAATCATCTTTTGTATAAGATTCTGTAAAGCCATGACCTGGCTAAGTTTCTAAGTTTGATAGTTAGTATATAATTAAT
This sequence comes from Striga hermonthica, assembly GCA_902706635.1. Taxonomy (NCBI): domain Eukaryota; kingdom Viridiplantae; phylum Streptophyta; class Magnoliopsida; order Lamiales; family Orobanchaceae; genus Striga; species Striga hermonthica. The sequence continues at coordinate 8,717,969 of CACSLK010027842.1, forward strand.
GTTTATAACAAATGATGTAACTGAAGAGTGACTGATGTCAGGTTCAATCATTTGATAATATAAGATATGTACCCATTCAACCAGGTTGACACTTGACACATGCAAGGATGTCAAAGACATAAATGCCAAATAACATTTTAAAGAAAATCTAAAAAATGATACAGTGAGAATCATCAAGTCATTTTCAAGCAACTGTGCCTGCTTGTTCCATGTCTCTCTAATGGCTAAATAATAGAACAGGAGATATAGTGTCCCACTTATATGGGCATATTTGCATCAGTTTGAAGTTTACAAAGAAATAGTTATCATTTTTCTTATTTTGCAACTTCAATTTCAAACATATTATTATGCTATACCACTTATTTTCTATGTTTGTTTTTTATGGACCGACCCATACATCATAATTGATTGAATGGGTTATATATCAAAAGCAATAATCCATACTACTAAAGTGGGCTAATTTATTCTTCTTTTTTCCCAGGTATTACAGTAATTTAAAGCATTATTAATCCTGAATGTGTCATCACGATGAAACCTGCATATGTGCTTACTTCTACAAAGTTATCGTGCCAGACAAGGTTTGATAAGTCTAACCGGTGGCCGAAAAACCAGACTTGACACTTCAAAATAAGTCGAGGCCAAGTTTGAATTTAAATGGTACAACAGAGAATCAAATTCTTTTCAGCTGAAGACCAGCGTAAGAGTTACAATGTACCAAACTGACATGAAGACAGAAGAGACACCAACAGCTGAAAATGAGTAGAGCGGTGGAGAGGCAGACTTTAGCAAGAGCATACAGTGAAAAAAGGAATTATGTTGGAAATTGTCATCACTTAGTACCACCTAACTAATGAAACTTTAGTATAATTGGCATCCCAGCTCCAATAGGTACTGAACAGCAACATGTATCAGTTGCCTAAGCTGAAAAAACGAAAATCTTGAACTTCAACTGCTCTACAAATCATTCAGTAACACAAATAGCTGAAAACATAAAACTTCAAAAGAATCAAGGCCCTCCTTTCACAACTATAACAGCAACCACCTCCCTTGCTTTACTTGCCATTTACAATATTGTAAAGTAAACAACAACTCAGCTTAAGTTCCTACTGATGAAAATCAAGCCTGAATCTACTTCAACACCACATAATTTATGCACTTGAATAATTCGTTAACCCAACAGAACAAGAAGCAAAAGAAAAGCAGCTGCCCTTGACTTACAGGAGACGATGCAGACAGGGCCGTGAGCTTCCAGAACATATCTTGTGTGAGCAAACGAATCTATGGTGGAGGGAGACGAGCTAGCAAAACGGACAACACAGGTGGAGCTGACAGATCTGTGAGCTCTGAAAATGAACCGACAGAGCGAGTGGGTATATTAGCTGATATATCCTTTCAAAGGAGAGATTGGGAATTAGTGGAGATGAGGGCAGAAAACCCTAATCTTCGGAAGATCGAAGACGAAAAAGGGGAGTCGCGAAGATCGAGCGCAACAGAACAAACTTTTTTGATTTTTTTTTTTTTTTTTTCAATTTTACCGTATAATTGTTTTTGTTGGGGTGGGACTTGGGAGGGGCTCTCAGGTGGCCAGATTAGTGATCATAAAATTTCATAAATACTTGTAATTTTTTTTTTCAAAAGGATAGATATTATTATAAATTAAAAGCATACAAATGTACTCTTCTTCTTGAGGACATTCTCTTCTGGCTTTGAACGCTCATTCAGATGGACCAGTTAGAGTACACATCCTTCAGATTCGGTCGACCGTTACAACCTGCCCCTGACTAGATTTGACATTTTGGACTTCATGCCAGATCACTCTGATCAGGACGACCTTTTATGAGGATTTGATTTTAGATCCACAGTGGATATTTTTTGTGATCCTTGTATTTTTTATTTTTATTTTTTCATTTTCTCTGCTTTTGTTGTTGATCTATGTATTTCCGACTTGGATTTAGACCATTGACTTTTTAGCCCTAACTGGGCCATTATATTCACAGGTCGGGGGTGTAGCTTCAACCCCCATCCCAATCTGGGATGTTTATATAAAAAAATAAATAAATAAATAAACAGCCAACGGCTAAAAAGTGAGAGGGCATGTCAGAAAAACGCCTAGAATTTCGACTAGCAACCGCTAGAATAAATACTGTATTGTTAAATATATCTATACAAGTATATGATATCTATAAAACATTTTGTATGTAGAAAACATTTTCAAAAAGTTGCAATAACTAAAGGTGGAAATAAGATAATTGAATTTGCCAATGGTAATAACATAAGATTTAAATGTGAAATCAAAATTAATACAAAGAGAAATATATATGAATATACGTTAAAAAAATATTACAGAAACACTGTAAAATTGATTACTCATGGATAAATAAATTTTGGGTGCAAATTATGGTGTAAATCGATTACTTATTCTCGTTTTTATTTCGCTAACCAAAGAAATTTCATTAAAAATGTTCGACAATTTTGTTGGACATTATAGACTAAA
>CACSLK010027842.1:8975800-8991742 GCA_902706635.1 Striga hermonthica
CAAATTTGATTAATACATCAACATTGAAATATTTAATCCCAACTTTTTTATGTCCCTTTACTAAATAAACGGATTGAGATTATTTCTATCATTGACTTGGTTAATAAATAAAATTAACCGGAGATGTTTTCGACTTAACGTCGAACTTGCAATTTAACTGACTGAATAACTTAGACTTGAACATTAACATGAATATTTATTAACAAAGGCTAGCTTATAATTAAAAGCTAGTACTTTTCTTTATTAATAAAATACGGGGCGTTACACCGCCTGTGGATGTGATGAAAAAGATACCGAGATATGCAAGATTTTTTAAATAATTTGGAATAAAGCATAAACGACTCGATAATAGCGATGAAGTATTCGTATGCAAGGCGGCAAGTCTCTTTCAGCATGACTTGCCAAGAAAAGAAAAAGAACCTGGAGGCTTTGTGATTAATAGAGCCTTCAGGACTGAGAAAGAAGCCTCGGGGATGCTCGACCTTGGAGCCGGCGTAAATCTTATGCCCCTCTCGATTTATTGTCAGCTTGGGCTGAGAGATTTGAAGCCTACTCAGATGCACCTGCAGCTAGCCAATCTCTCATTTTTTCATCCTGCGGGTGTTCTGGAAGATGTACTTATTCGAAATGGGAAGCTAATTGTCCATGTAGACTTCATTGTGTTAGATGTGGAAGAAGTACAAGAAAATGACAAGGGACATACTATTCTCCTCGGACGACCGTTCATGGCAACCACGAACACGATGATCGATGTCAAGAGTGAAAAGTTAAACATGACGGTCTTGGGCGAATCCATCGCCATTTCCATTCAAGAGACCCAGCCTAACCGCAGGAACATTTGGTGGAGAATGCATGTCCATTCGGGCGATAGAGCATATTGTTGACGAAGTGTGTATGAGAGAATACGCAAAGAGGTCATTGCAGGACCGAGCTTTTGTTGACAAAGGATGCCACAACAACCGCCACACTACCCCTCCCCAGTCGAATTCGAAGGAGCTGCCCCGATCCGAATGGGGCTAGAGATTTGAGTTGACAGAGGCCCGCCACTGTCCGGGGCCTGACTACCTCCACCCTCCATCTGCACCACCGGATTAACAATGACTCGTCTAGTCACTGTGCTCTTTACGTCTGTATTTCTTTCTTTCCTTTTTATTTTCGTATTTGCTTTAGTGTCTTTGTTTTTATGTTGGTTGATTATGTGGGTAAAATTTCCATGCATTGATGATCGACAATGGGGGCATTGTTCGGTTTTAAGTGTGGGGGAGTATTTACATATTTGGTTTCACGGCGCGACACCAGCTCACCTCACGGCGCGCCACTCCCTTCACGGGCGGCACCAGCACTTCTTCACGACGCGCCACCTCTTCACGACGCGGCACGGAGACTCTTAACGCCGCGAGGCTCTTGGTACGGCGCGGAAACCTGGTCGCCTACACATTTTACATCGGGGATCGCAACCCGAGATATCTTTTCTCGCCCAGAAATGAAAAACCCTACCCCTCTCTTCTTTACTCATTTTTTCATATTTGTCTCCATAATTTTCATCGGAGAACACGGATTTAAACTCGAATTTCATCGTTACTTTTGGGATTAATCTTGTTTATCAAATTCAACTCTCAATTTCGGTTTAATCGTAAGACTTTCTATTCTTTAAATCCATGAATATGTTGGTCTTGATTTGTGAGATTGTTTGTGTTGAATCGATCATGATCGGCTAAACCCATATGCTAGCGATAGGGGATTAATTTTTTATTTTGATTGTGATTGTGGTGTTCGTTGATTGTTCTTCTTATGTGAGTTGATCTTGTAAAAGGGTTTTTCAATTATTTAGCTTGAATATTAAGAATTGCTGAAGAGTGGCACTTCAACTTCCAGTTGTTTTCAATTGAATTTTATTTATTCGTGCATGATGTTGGGGATTCTATTTCATTAGTCAGTTAACCGCCCTCTAACCTATCTTAATCGACTCCTAGAACCGAAATGGGAGGAGTCGGTCGAAATAGGTTCGTATAAGCTAGGCTTGTTCGTTATTGTATTACCTAGGTGTTGAATGATATGTTATATTATCCTTCAAGTTTGTTCTCTTGTTACAAAGAGTTATTGAGGATGAGTATCTAAACGTGCAGGTTATTCAAATCACTTTGTTGTTATGTGATTGTTAACAACGGTGTAATTTGTGATTTAAGTGTATAATGTGGAAGGATTTGAACGTAAAGCATGTAAGTTTGCATCAGCAATGGCCCCGGTCCGAGGTGAACCGAGGTGAAGAGCCGTGATGGGCTTTTACGTGTTACGCGGTAAAGAGTTTACAGTTCGGTAATTTGAAAAAAAACCAGAGATCTCCTTACAATTGTCATAAGTCCACTATTTATAGTAGTTTTGGGTTGAGGCATCGGGATCCGCGTACTACTTTTTGAATAAAGTGGCTTTTTATGGGCGGTTCGAGGTAGAGGGTCCCACGTAAATGATGACAGATCTTGTGGTGTAGGAGAGCTTCTCGTAGATGCCTTGTCACCTGCTTAAGGAGGTGACGACCTCGGTTCGTGTTGCCCTCGGTGGATGTTGACCTCGGTAATCGTCGATTACTTCGGTCTTCGGTGGTTCAGACCGGTGTGGTTATGATTCATGTCGGTTTACCTGTTAATCGTGTTTAATTAGATGCGCAAGATCTCTTAACGACGTCTTGCCGAGTCGGATGATAACACACTTAACCGAAAAATTACTTGCACGGTAATTGCATTCGAACCAAAATGGATATCCCCGACTCCCTAGCTTCTTAAATATTGCTTGTTCTTCGTTGTTGCTCTGTTATTTAATTTGCTTAGTTTGAATTTCAGCAGTTGATGTAAGTTCTGGTTATTGGCACTAAATCGATGAACCTTCTAATGATCACAGAGTCTAGAAATATGCGGGAGTATTTACGGAAAGTTTATTTTTGGTATAAATAAGTCATGTTTTCATTTAAGTCAAATTCACTAATTATTTGTATTGACATCTTGGCAGGTCTAGAATATTGAAGGCAAGATTCTCTTTCCATAATCGAAGAGGAAGAAGATCACGGGATCCACCTTCCTTATGTGTATATGTCTTGGGCGTAAAGACTTACCAAAAGATGCTGAAGATAAAAGGAGGACGAGACCAGAGTTGAGGACGACTTTTTCTGCTGGAAATTTTTGTGTTTTATGTTTTCTTTCCTTGAGTGAAAAAGAGATATTGAGAACACAGTTTTTCTTTGTAATAAAATGTTCAAATGTTCATTCTGATCTAGTTAGAGGGATTCGAAGTAGAAAATCCACAAGGGAGTTGTGGTCAGATAAGTAGTTGTGTGGATCATTATTCAAGAAGAGTGTAGAAGGAGTCTATACTGTAAATCCTTGAATGATGTATGAGTTGTTCACATTAATGAAAGAGATCTGAAGGGAGAGTGGGATGCTCTCCTGAAGGTTCAATTTTTAGTGAAAACAGCTTCCGCAATTCTTTGAATCTTCATTACTGTCTGTTTGTTCTATTTACGTGCCACTCTGGATACTTGGTGTTCAAGTATAAAATTTCAATTGGCACCAGAGCAGGTTTTCGTCTTCATTACGAAAGATCTAAGGACGTGTGTTACTATCAAATCATGAATCAAGAAAGTGGATCGATGTCTAGGACTCCTCAATTGGACGGTTCGAACTACTCGTATTGAAAGTCTATGATGACAATTTTTCTAAGATCGCTTGGAAAAGGTGTGTGGGAAAGTGTTGAAAAAAGCTAGGAGCATCCAGTCATGCCACAAGCACCTGATCGAGGAAAAGAAACAACGAAATTCATGATTCCTAAACCTAAGGACAACTGGACAGATGCTGAGAAGTTTCAAGAAGAAGCCAACTATCGTGTCTTGTATGCGATTATGATGGCAGTAGATCAGACAAGACACAAAATGATAGTTCATTGCAAGACTGTGAAAGATGCTTGGAGGGTTCTACAGCGTCAATTCAAAGGTTCAACGGTTGTCAAGGCATCCAGACTTCAATGGGTAACTCTTGAATTCGATCAGATCAAAATGAGGGATGAAGAGACAATTGATGTATACTATGCCAGATTATGTGATCTGGTGAATCAAAGTATGATGCTTGGAGAAGAAATCTCTGAGAAGCGTCAAGTACAAAAGATTATGAGAACCGTTGTTCCCAGGTTTAGAGAGAAAATCACAGCTCTTGAAAGTTTCCAAAGAGTGGCGTCGTTGGATGTTGATGAACTTCTTGGAGAACTCAGGACGTTTGAAATCAACAACAATTATGATAAAGTCAAAAGTAAGGCTTAACTTTCAAAGCTTCTGTAGTCGAGGAAAGAGAAGAAAGCGATGATGATGAAGGTCTGTTGGCAGACGATAGTGAGCTGAAAAAAGCACTAGCTCTAATCGCGCGAAACTATGGGAAGATGAGTCAAAGGCTGTACAAGAACAAATTTGCTGGAAAAAGGGCAACAATTTCAGCAAGAATGTGGTGTAGGACAAGAAAAGTAGTATGCCACTCTCAAAACCCGATTCACAACGAGTTGAGAAGGATCAATGCAGGGAGTGTCGAAGCTTTGGACACTTCCAGTATGAGTGTGCTAATCTTAAGAAGATAAACAAGTCTCTGAAGGCAACGTGGGAAGATTCAGATGAAGAAGGCACAGACGAACCATCTTTGCACACTAGCAACATGGCAATTCATACCTCAGTCAAGAAGTTCATGTGTCTCACCACTTCTCATGCTCCGACCAAGTTTGAAGAAAGTTTAAAAGAAACTGAAGCATCTGAAGATGAAGCGAATCAAATGTGTGTATAGATCCAGTACATTTACTTGCTATGGAAAAGTGTGCTCAAGCGTCTGATGCTCTACAGAAGCTTCAAAATGAAATGTTTAGACTTTCAAGAGCAAACAGGGTATTGAACGAACAAGCATCCTCTTCCACTGCTGCTAAAGATTGTGAATTAGATACTGCAAAGGCTCGAACCAGCATCCTTGAGAGCAGTGTCAAACTTGCTAAACAAGGCGGACTGGAAAAGGCTCAGACCATTGAATGCTTGAGGTCTAAACTATTTTCTACGCAGAAACTTTTTGCGGAATGGAACCAGGAAATCGTGCTGCTGAAAACTGAAGTTGGTCGGCTGATGAACGAACTTGCTTGCATGGAAAGTAAACTGAAGGCAAATTCTGCTGAGTTGAACCGAACTGCAGAAGTCGTTCGAAAACTGAACAAGGGAAAAGAAGATCTGAATGAACTTCTTTCCTTGGGGAAACAACATGGTGATCTTACTGGAATAGGATACACGGGCAAGGAGAACAATCCAGAGTCCTCAACTAGGACTTCAAATACAAAACATGATGGCCTTGGATTTGGGGACAAACTTAGAATTTGATGTATGGAACTACATGGGAAACCTTCCAGAAACTTACCATAAGTAAGCCTCTATCTCCAAAATCTCCTTTGAAGGTTCATTCTCCTATGCAGAAATCTGTTAGTAAAACTTACCATAACTTTGTTCCTATTTGTCATTACTGTGGTGTAACTGGTCACATACGACCCAAATGTTATAAAATGCAGCATGATCTTTGTACAGGTAATGTTAGGGGTTGGAATCAGTCTGGCATTCTGGTGAAGGTTCATGCCAGAACCCTCCCAAATAACCGTGCCAAAACTCATCAAGTGTGGGTTGCTAAAAAATCCTTCAACTGTTTTGCCTTTGTTCTGTCTCTCAGGACTTCCTTAAATGGTAAATGGTATCAGGACAACGGCTGCTCTAGACACATGACTGGGGAACCTTCCTACTTGATGAACATTCAGTCCGGTTCAAATGGGGAAGTCACGTTCGGTGACGGTGTTAGCAATAAGGTTATTGGAACATGCTGTTTAAATTTGGGTGGGTTACCTAAATTAACTGATGTGTTACTTGTTGATGAACTAAAGGCAAATCTTTTGAGTGTGAGTCAACTCTGTGATGAAGGCCTTAGTGTCAGTTTCTCATGTGATAAGTGCTATGTGAAAGACAGTGAAGGTTCTTGTGTACTTACAGGTTCTCGTTCAATGGATAACTGTTATCTTGTTGATTTTAATGAAAAATGCCTTTTCTCAAATGTGAGCGAACCTGAAATCTGGCATCAACGCTTAGGGCATATTGGATACTCTCACCTTGTCAAATTGACCAATGCACGTGTAGTCAGGGGTGTTCCAAAGATTGCTATGAAGGACCAGCCAATTTGCGAACCTTGCCAACTAGGTAAGCAAACGAGGACATCCCACAAGTCACTGAACCACATTGCTTCTAAACAGATCCTAGAGCTTCTTCACATGGATCTCATGAGTCCCATTCAGGTAGAAAGCTATCAAGGTAAAAAATATATTTTTGTGTGCGTTGATGATTTCTCTCGATATACTTGTGTTGATTTTTGCGTGAAAAGTCTGACACATTCTCTACCTTTAAGTCACTTTGTTTGAAGGTTCCAACTAAGAAAGGCTTTCCCATAATAAGTGTAATGCCCCGTTTATTTGTGAAATATTTGAGATTATTTGTTTATTTATTTAATTCATTAATATTATTATTATTGTTATTATTAAATGCCTAATTGCTATTAATATTATTATTATTGTTATTATTATTAATATTAAATGTCTAATTGTTTAAATGCCTATTATTATTAAATAAATATTGTTGTGTGAATTATATAAATATAAATTAATTATTAGGTGATATATATATGTATATGTGTGTCCGGTTTTTTTTTTAAACGTTGTCGCGTTGAACCGATCTCGAGTATTATCGTAATATTGAACCGAGGAATTAAACCGCGCCCGAAGCCGGTGAACCCACGCCCGCCGTGAGCCCGACCCGGTCACATCTCTTCCTTTTTATTACTTGGATAGCAAGATTGACATGAGAACCCTAAGCTCGAGACTATATAATCGTGAGATTATTTTCCCCTCATCTGAATATTCATCCCGCAGCTATCACATATCTCTCTCCCTTTACGCGACCAACAAGAGAAATAGGATATTTTTCAATCTCTCCGCTCTCTGTCGCGATCCCAATCAGAAAAGAGAAGAAAATTTCTTTCGATCATCATCACCCTCATACGTTCTGCAATAGAGGAGATAAACCTCAAAACCCATCGTCTCTCTCCCTCTCCTATCGTGATCGCAGTAGGAATTAAAAAAAAAAGAAAAAAAAAAAGAAAAAGAAATCATCCGATCCAAAACCTGCCCTTTTTTTCTCTCGTTCCAGTCGACCATCATCAACTTATCTCTCTCATCGCAGCGGCTTCACCATCTCCCAGGACCACCGCGAGCAGCACCATCATTCAATCGTCGGCCACCCCTGAAACATCTGCAGCACCGCCGGCGCCATCACCATCAACATCATCATCATCACCGATCACCAGCATCGGGAGCAATAGGCTGGCGGTCACCACCACCATTCTCCTCCCCCGCAAGCAGTCCAGCGAGAAGCGATCCTTGCCGTGAACAGCATCCCTGCGAAGAAACAAACCACATGCAAACCGCAGGTCCCCGACGCGTCCGTCGTGATCGCTGCAACTCCCGCTGCGAACCCCGACCAACGTGCACCATCGTGACCACCATCTGTTGTCCGTTCACGAGCCCCGCGAGCAAATTTTTCGGCATCTAGCGATCAATTCCGTCGAGTCCCGTCGAATTCCGAGTGTAGCCGTCGAGTCCCGTCGTAGCGCACGTATAGCCTTTTCAGCCCCGTTTTGATCCGTTCGTGTGACCCCATCCCGAGAACGATACCTAGGCTAGAACACCATCTCGTTTGATGTCATGGTTTGTGTTATTGTGACATATTGCGTGCTATATTGTTGAATGTATGAATTACGAGTCAATTACGTGCTTTGGATATGTTATTGTGTCGTATATTGAATTTATATGCGTTTTGGATATCAAAGTTATTGTCGTCACTTTGGTTTATTATCGAACTGAGCTTTGAGTGGTAATTTTCTTGGAAATCCTAGAATTATAGGTACATGGAGTTGTCCTTGATTTATTGGTTTTGGTTTGGGGTCCTTTCAATGTGTATATGTCGAGTTATGAATTTTCTAAACCGAGTATTCTGCTGAATCGTAATTAATTCATGATAAATAGTGTGATTGTCTGAATGCCGTGAACCTTTATATGTTATCTTCTATGATGGTTTTGTAAGTCGTGTAAAATTTTCAAGTCTAAACTCCATCTGTAGCTATTTTAATTAATTAAATCGGTTTCTGGTCTGAATTTTGTAAAATTCATTAAAAATCGTACACTTGTATTTTTGAGTTGAAACTTTTAGTAGTATGTTATTTTGTGGTATTATGTATTGTGCCAAAATATTGGTTTAAAATTCGAAGTGTAGCTATATGAACTATTAAACGTTAGATTTTGGCACTGTTTTTGCTTTAATTATTTAAAAATTCTCCCGAATAAATTTAGGGCTGAAACATGGTGAGATTATGTGTTTTTGTATGCCTTGAGATGTGGTAAAGTTTCAGGTTGATTTATTGAGTCTAACTTCGGATTCTAAATTTTGTTTATTTTGGAGTCTTAATGCTCGGTTATCCGTTGTTTAGGTTCGAGTTGGATTTCATTGATGTTGGCATGATTTATGTGTATAACATGAGGTATTTTGAGTTGTGTTCAGGTCTAGTAGTTACTCCATTGTACCTAACTCGGTCAAGGAATCCACGAGTCACTTAGTCGATATGATTTTGGCTAAGTATATTGCTTTGTGTGTTGTCTTGTATTGGATAGTCAGTTGATAAGATATTATAATTGTTGAAGGTTCATCGAGCTGAACTTTTGCCATTATTCCTTCAACCCTGTGTTTGGCTATATCTCGGTATCCAGGTGGGTCTTATTTAAATTGTCTATGCCATGAATGATAAATGTTTTATTTATGTGGGTTTTATTTAAAATACTATGCAATAAATTATTGCCTTACGTGTGGTATGATCATTGTATGTATGTGAAATATGTAGCCTTCGATGTGAGTTGCTTCGTCCGTCGAACGGTTATCCTCGTAACTGTAAAGCAAAACCCGTGGGGTTTACTCCTACTGCTGGCATCGATAGAAGCCCGAGGGGCATTCGGTGTAGAAACCCGAGGGGCATTAGACGTATAAGCCCGAGGAGCATTCGATAAAAGCCCATGGGGCATTCGATACGTCTACTAGCAGTAGACTATTGCTATAGGTGTGCACATGAGTCTTGTTTGATCATATATGTGATGGAAAAATTGGGATAAATGAATAATTCGTATACATACTGCGACCATGCCATTTAATTTCTCGTATAATATTATTGTTCATGTGCATAGTAGTGAGCACTACAGTGCACCGTGCTCACTCCCACCTGCTCTTCATGGATGCAGGTTAAGCAGGTGTTGGCTGACGAGACAAAACACGAGTGGTGTTGGTCTTGACTGACCTCATTTAGTTTATTCTGCATGCTAGTAGACATGGATTTATTTATGCTTAATTATGACTTGGGAACTTTGGTATTTCTGATTTATGAATTTGAGATTTTTGAGAACTTTGGTTTGGGAGATGTTCCCTTATGAATAATTTGGATGGACTTGAGATTTATGAAAACATTGGATTATAATTTATGATTTATGCGAGTATGAACTATGTTATTTATGTGATTTAAGTTAAGTAGCGCCACAAATTTATGAAAAGATTTTGAAAAATTTTAAGTTGACTTTTTGGAAAGTCCTTGACTTTCGTCAAATAAAAGTGGGGCGTTACAATAAGTATTCAAAGTGATCATGGAAGAGAGTTTGAAAATTCTGAGTTTGCGGAATTTTGTGATTCTCTGGGTATTTGTCACGAGTTCTCAGCTCCTAAAACTCCACAGCAAAATGGAGTGGTTGAAAGGAAGAATCATACTCTACATGAAATGGCCAGAGTCATGTTAAACTCCAAAAAAAATTCTTTTAGATGGTGGGCTGAGGCAGTCAATACAGCATGCTACCTCGTGAATCGAGTGTACCTTCGTCAAGGTATTGGTATGACTTCGTATGAACTCTGGAAAGGTAAGAGTCCTAACCTCAGTCACTTGCATATTTTTGGGTGTAAATGTTTTATCTATAATGATCGTGTACAACTTGGGAAGTTCGATGCAAAATTAGATATTGGATCCTTTATTGGTTACTCTAACAATAGTCGAGCGTACAGTGTTTACAACACAAGTACCTCCACTGTAATTGAGGCCATGAACGTAATCTTTGATGAAAAAAATTCCCAAGTTGGTTCATCTGTGTATTTTAATCAGTTTGGAAATGTTGAGACATTGCAGGATACTCATGATGTTAAGAGTTCTGCTGACAAGGAGACGGCTGAACTTTCGGTTGGGGATGCTGAACCGTCAACTGACTACATTGTCTCTGCAACTCAATAAGGTTCAGTGCTACCTAGGCGTGATCCTCCCTTAAGGGTTCAGAAAGATCATCCATCCGAGAATGTCATTGGTGACATCAACGAGAGAGTAACCAGAAACTCGAAGACGTCAGTCAAAGAACTTATGGGTGTTTCTCATTATGCATGCTACACCTCTTTGACTGAACCCAAGAATGCTAAAGAAGCTCTGAAAGATGAGTGTTAGATCTTAGCCATGCAGGAGGAACTGGAGCAATTCACTAGAAACGATGTCTGGGAGTTAGTCCCTGAACCTTCATCGGGAAATGTTATCGGAACAAAGTGGATCTTCAAGAATAAAACTGATGAGTTCGGGAATGTGACACGTAACAAGGCGAGACTAGTTGCTCAAGGCTACACTCAGACTCAAGGGATTGATTTCCATGAAACCTTTGCCCCAGTTGCTAGACTTGAATTTGTACGCATATTTATCTATTGTTTGTCTAATGAAGTTCATTGTTTACCAGATGGACGTGAAGTTTGCCTTTCTAAACGAGATATTACATGAAGAGGCATACATTAAGCAGCTAGAAGGATTCAAAGATCCCAAGAATCCGAATCATGTCTACAGACTTAAGAAAGCATTGTGCAGATTGAAGCAAGCGCCACGTGCGTGGTATGAACGCCTTACCATGTACCTTCTGGAAAAGGGATTCAGGAGAGGAGGAATAGATCAGACATCCTTTGCTCTTCGAACAAATGAGGACCTACTGGCTGTTCAAATCTACGTCGACGACATCATCTTTGGATCAACATCCAAGAAGTTGGTCAATCACTTTGTTAAACTTATGTCGTCTGAATTCGAGATGAGTCTCGTAGGTGAACTTTCATACTTCCTTGGACTTCAGGTAAAGCAAGGTAAAGATGGTATTTTCTTGCATCAGGGTAAATATGCAAAAAAACCTTGTTAAAAAGTTTGGTCTTGAAAATGCTAAAAGTCCTCAAACTCTCATGGGCACTCATGTAAAAGTGTCCAAAGATGATGAAGGTACATCTGTTGATCAAACTCTATACAGGAGTATGATTGGTAGTCTTCTATACCTCACTGCTAGTAGACCTGACATTTGCTTTAGTGTTGGATTATGTGCCAGGTATCAGGCTGCCCCCAAGGAATCACATATGAAAGCAGTCAAGCATATCATTAAGTACATTGGAGGTACAACAGAGTATGGTCTATTCTACTCTGTTGATACGAACTTACATCTTGCAGGTTATTGTGACGCTGACTGGGCTGGAAATCTTGATGATCGAAAAAGCACCCCTGGTGGGTGTTTTTACATAGGATCAAACTTGGTATCTTAGTTCTGCAAGAAACAAAACTGCATCTCCCTTTCTACTGTTGAGGCCGAGTACATTTCCGCTGGAAGCTGATGTTCACAGTTGGTATGGATGAAACAGATTTTATCCGAGTATGGTATGAATGTTCATTCGGCTCAACTTTTCTGTGACAACACTAGTGCTATAAATATTTCGAAAAATCCTGTCCAACACTCTCGTACCAAACATATTGACATTCGTTATCATTTTATTCGTAATTTTATAGAAGATGGAATTATTGTGTTGGATCATGTACCTACAGATGATCAGCTTGCTGATATTTTTACAAAAGCTCTTGATTCGAAACGATTTTTGTCCCTGAGAAAATCTTTAGGAATGTGTGCTATATAATATATGTTCATTGTGTCAGTTGCATCTCTATATGTATATATGTATATCGTGTCTATTGCATATATGATGTCTTCTGCATTTTAGGCATTTTAGTATGTTGGTTCATCCCTGGAATTCTTCTCTGATCGATTATTGTTGAGTTTGTTGATTGGTGGTCTATGAATTCTAATTGGTCAGTTTGTAAGAGCTCTTCATGATGACCATTTTAATATACTTGTAAGAGCTGCTCTCGTGAAAATAGGCATCGACAACTATCACATGAGGTGTTTCCTTGATCACCTGTGAAACGAGTTATGTGCTTAACAATAACCGAGGTGTGATAGCTACAGGTAAAAATCCTAAGAATGTACGTTCTCTGGTGAAATAAGGCTGGCCATCCTGATATCTTCTCAGCTTGTTAAAAAGTAAAACTTTTTGCGGGATGATTCACACCTCAAGTAATGGGCTTGACATTGGCGTATAGTTGATGTTAGTAAGTGTATTGGTGTGGAAGTTCATAGAACGGAGTAAGTTCATCATTAGTATTTGGGGTGAATTGCGAACAAAAATTTCATTTTTTGCTAAGAGAAAGTGATGAACGAACTTATATTAATTCCTTGTTGTAAAAAAGTGGGAGCAATAAGGGCAGAGTTGTGAACAAAGAAAATTTATTTTCTCACCATCTTGATAGTGTCGAGCTTGCTTCAAATTGATTTGGAAAGATTTGTGGGTTAATCAATTAATGGATCTTTTCAATATTGCGTGAACTGAAAATTCTAGGGTATTGCGTGTTAAATATCTTATTTAGGCATGTGCATCCAGATTTTCTCATGGTATATATTATTTCGATCTTGAGCCTAAAATTATTTTTGGTACATGATTTGGATGATATTTTTGTCTGAAACTTCATTCGTTATATATGGTAGTTGTGTTAATTAATTTTTGGTAAGTAATCTGTTTGGAGGGAACGGTTTCTTGTGCATTAAGTGTCGAGCAGTTTTATTTATTTGAAATTCAAATTTTGATCTGAACTGCCTTATCACATATCTCGATAACCGCAATCTCGGCTCCCTATATCTCCTTTCCACCTTTTGTGTCTATCTCCTAAAATCATTGAATTATCTTCCTTCTCCAAAATCTTCTAACATTCCATACTTGTGAGAAATCGTTTTTGTTATCATGCCGAAATCCAAGCAGGGAACCGTGAAGCCCAAGAAGGATGTTCCTCCTCCATCTCGGCGCTCAACTCGTCAAAGCAAAAGTTCCGAAACTCCACCAAATCCAAATTCCTCAACCATGGCAACCGAGGACATTCAACCTCCTGTTAAATCCACAACTAGGGTTTCTCCAAGCCCTAAAAAATCCTCAACGATGAAGGTTTTTTAACCTAAAGTTGTCGAACCCAGTGACAAAGGTGGAAAAGGTTCTCCCTCTGTCGTCAAATCTCCAAAGAAGCGCAAGGTCCCTACAATTGCTGCACCAAAAACAAAAAAGGCGAAGAAGGTCGTTCTTCTGCCTGAACCTGCTGTTGGTACTCCTTCTCTCACAAAATTTGGGGGAGAGTCATCTCCGGATTCTGATGCTGATTCTGTTGAACGAGAGGTTGTCAACTATGTTGCTGAACCTGAGAAATCAGACAACAAACATGCTGCGGACGAGGAACTTTCGCCTCCTCAGAAAGGAAAAATCGTTGTTGAAGTCGAGGGTGATGGTCCAGACAGTCCTCTTACTGTTGGTAATGCTTTCTCCCGTCAGTTTTACTCTCTTTTAGTTTAAACTTGTTTTTCTACCATCTCTTCTCAAATGAAATTTCATCCTGAGCGGACGATTGTTAGCGAACACTATGAACAACTTGGGTTGCTTGAACTTCTGAAGAAAGTGGGTCTTGAGGATTCTGTCACGTCTGTTGGGAAATATTGTCCCCTGCTTGTTGGTGAATTTTATTCGAACCTGACGACCTCTGTATCTGATCCGTCCTCCATGAAGTTTCAGAAGGTGTTTGTGCGTAATAGTGTGATTGATTTCTCTTCGTCTGTGGTGAACTCTATACTTGGCTTAGTTGAAGCTTCCTCTCTTGGACCTCTGACTGATGATCTTCATGAAGTTGCTCGTACCTTGACCGGTGGACAACTAACCAAATGGCTTGCTCCAGGAATCTTTGTGAAGAGTCTAACTCCGCCTGCCAATGCTCTACAGAAGATGGGAGCGTCGAACTGGACGCCTACCACTCACAAGCAGTTTGTCACCTCTACGCAAGCTCGTGTTATCTACCGTATTCTGAATGGTATCCCATTTGATGTTGGTTCTGTGATCTTTGATGCTATTGTGGGCTTTGTGGAAATCTCTAAGCCTCATAAGTTGTTGTTGTATCCATCTACCATATGTGCAATTCTCTTCGAGGCTGGTGTGAAAATGGATCCTCGACTTGGTGATAATTATGCCCCTGTTAACAATCCTCTTGCCCTCACTGGTGTTAAGATTGCTTCTCCTCGCCCTTCTCTTGTTAAGGCCTCTGATGTACCTTCACAGCTTCGCGGCTTTTTAAATCAGCAGGTGGCAGTTTTCGCGGGACTTGAAAAGAAATTGGCTGATCAACGAAGGTACTACAAAGAAGTTCTGGGTGCCTTGAGGTCTCGTACCCCTTTGGTCTCTAAATTGAAAAAGGGGAGAAAAAGAAGGATGTTGTTGTGGTTGCTTCAAACAAGAAAGCTCTTGCTAAGGAGGAGAAGAAAACATTGGTTGCTGAAGGAAAGAAGAAAAAGGTGATTGTTGCTGCTGCTACTCAAAAAGGGAAAGAGAAGGTCATTGTGGCCAAGGAAAAGGGAAAGGAGAAGGTTGTGGAAGAAGATGAAGGTTCTGATGAAGAAGAGGATGAAGAAGTTGGGTCTGATGCCGAGAATGAGAAAGAGGAAGCAGGCTCAGAGGAAGAGACTGTGGATGGCACTGAAGAAGGTTCAGGGGAGGAATCTGATGAGGAAGAATCTGCATAGCCATTCCTCAGCTGGAAATTTATTTATGTTAAAACCTTTTGTTATGTTTGCTGAACTTCTTTCTTTCGGACTTTTGTTCTACATGCATGTGATGAACTCCTTTTGTTATTAATATCTTGTGATCTGTTTCCTTTCTTCGGGTATTCGAGTTGTTCTTATGAACAACACTTATGTGATGTGGTAATCATTTGTGTGGTTGTTAAATCTAGTACATGATATGTAATTCATCATGTAGGTTCAAGTAAATGGTTTTCGATTTATCTGCCAAAGGGGAAGATTGTATGTTCTAGTTATTGGCAGTAAATCGATGAACCTTCTGATGATCATAGAGTCCAAAAATATGCCGGAGTATTTAAGGGAAGTTTATTTTTGGTATAAATAAGTCCTGTTTTCATTTAAGTCAAATTCACTAATTATTTGTATTGACATTTTGGCAGGTCTAGTAGATTGAAGGCAAGATTCTCTTTCCATAATCAAAGAGGAAGAAGATCACGGGATCCACCTTCCTTATGCGTATATGTCTTGGGCGTAAAGACTTACCAAAGGATGCTGAAGATAAAAGGAGGACGAGACCAGAGTTGAGGACGACTTTTTCTGCTGGAATTTTTTGTGTTTTATGTTTTCTTTCCTTGAGTGAAAAAAAGATATTGAGAACACAGTTTTTCTTTGTAATAGAATGTTCGGAGGTTCATTCTGATCTAGTTAGAGGGATTCGAACTGTAACACCCCACCTTACTGTAAAATCAGAGTTGCGCAATAATTCGCAAAGTCTTTATAAATAGAACCTTTTTACTTTGCGAAAACTGATTTGGGGTGCTACCGTGAAAAATCGTTACTTAACTTAAAAACCGTTATTTTAATTTAATAAAACGTCCGGTT
>CACSLK010027842.1:9015085-9029910 GCA_902706635.1 Striga hermonthica
CAAAATCCAATCCGAGACACGATCCCCACATAGCAAATCCATACAAAACAAAAACCCGTCCCGAGTTATTCTACACATGATTACTCAATTCAAGCTCCCTCGTCTACATACACGTGCAAAAACTATAAATGGTCTACTAAATATGAAATGAATAGGCATGAGACCAATAAGTCAACTCCCCATTTTTTTTAATCTTTTTTTTATATGAGCTACTGATATAGTCACATTGCAGCATAGCGGTTCTAACACTAACTACCCAGCCGAATGATAGGCATATGAGTCGATCGACACTAACCGACATCAGAGAATCGACTTTCGTAAAGTTGATTCTTCCTAAGAGCCTCCCGAGAACTGTCTTCGGCTTAACAAGTCCCAGGTGATTCTCTCAGTCGACCTCCAGAAGTCGACCTCCCTCAAAGAGACGGACAAGCATAACACGACCTACGGATGATAAAGAATGACTCGAGTTGACTCGACAATACCAGAAGTCGACTTATGACGCCTCGAGGCACCAAGACCTCCGATGACTTCTATATACTTCAACATATCGTAAGAAAACCTCCAAGCAAGAGTGAATCTACCAAACATAAGAAGGAATCTGGATGCTGACTATGAGGTGGACAGAATGCAAACCGACCGAGGCATTTTGGACACTTCACATAAGTCGGACATGGCATTTTGGGGAATTCAGGTACGTGTTACGCCTCAATATAAAGGAGCTGAGGTAACCCCTAACCCTGACTTTCATTCTTTACTAATTTTCCCAGCTGCTGCTCCTACTGAGCAGAGTTCATCTTCATTGCTCCTATACTGACTTGAGCGCCGGAGGCTCTACGCCGGAAACATCTCCGGCATTGAGTTCTTGCAGGTGTCTCAGCGGTCTAACAACGGTTCGAAGGCGATTCAAGCAGTCTGAGTTCGTTACCACCGGTTTGCTCTAAATCTCGGAGAAGACCCATCAAATTGGCGTCGTCTATGGGGAGTTCTTGAAGGAATTAAGAGTTTTACACCTAGCTCCGATCTGTTTCTCATGGCTGAGAAGGAAGGACTGCAGAGGAACCTCAATGAGGACTTCAGGGGAACGTGGACGGACAAACGACCCTCGTTGATTCCCAACCCTAGACCAACACTCCAAGTGCTAGGTTTTCCACCGTTCGGAGCACACGCGCCGTCGGGAGAGCGTGTGGAGGAGGAAACGCCCATTACCCCACCTGGGGTCAAAGTTCCAGTGCTCACACAAGGGGGACCCAGCCACGTGCAGGGCACGAGCGCGGGAGTCGATGGGCAGGGATCGACCGGGACATCCTTAAGCTTGGGAAGACAACTTGGGGTAATGGAACAAGGAGCGAGACCACCACCCCAAGCCGAGGAACAAACCCTGATCATGATGAGAAGCGAGATGCATAGGATGATTGCAGAAGCGGTGGCGGCCCAACTCAAACAGGCGCAGGTCGAACAACCCACGGTCGAGCAGCCCCGGGTCGAGCAATCTCGGATGGAGCAACCACCCCCTGAGCGCGAGCAGCAAGCACAATCCCACGAAAGACAGAGTAGGAGGATGGACGATGAAGAGTCCTCTCTCAGAACTATTAATCCTCAGACGAGGAATGATACTTTAGAACAGCTGATGACTCAAGTGAGAGATTTTCAAGCTCGAGTCGAAGGGAGAAAAACGGGGAGCTCGAGAGGACACCCCTTCTTGCAACATATTCTGGATGCCGATTTGCCGCAAGGATTTAGAGAGCTGAACATCTGGTACGATGGGTCGACTGACCCCTCTCGACATCTGCAGAGTTTCGAGAATGTGGCGGTCCTACATCGTTACAATGACCCTGTTCAATGTCGAGCATTCTTGACGACCCTGCGAGGACCCGCGCAAGACTGGTTCCACCAGTTACCTCCAAGAGCCGTCAGGAACTTCGACAGGTTTAGCTAGAGTTTTCTGAACCAGTTCGTAAGCGTCAAAGCCCAGGAAAAGTCTTATCTCACTTTGATAGGTATGCAGCAGAAAGAATGAAAGTCGCTGCGGGACTACGTGGCGAGGTACACACGAGCTTGTGTCGACGTGCCCGCAGCCACGGAGGAAATCAAGTCGGGAGGATTGACCAGGGGACTGCTACCAGGCTTATGCAGGAATTCTTTGGCGAAGCAACCTGGTAGGACGTTCGATGAAGTGTTAGGGAGGTGTGCTAAATACATGAATGTCGAGGAAGCAGAAGCCGACTTCTTGCAAGCAGCAAAGGCAAAAACTGAACCCCGAGACGAGAAGAAAGACAAGAAAGTAAACCCGTCGGGAGAAAGGAGAGGATCCCCAAGAGTGGACAAGGAGGGACGGTCTAGGGGATGGAGGCCGACTCAATACACCCCTTTGTCGGCCCCTCAAGCAAGGATTTTGGAGGTAATGGAAAAGGAGATCCATGACAATGTCGTCAGGTGGCCCAAGACGAGGAATGATGGACCAACAAAACCCAAGAGTAATTTGTATTGTCGACTACACAAAGATTATTGTCACAACACTGACGATTGCAGGCACTTCAAAGACGAAATTGAGAGACTGATCAAAGCAAGACACTTGAAAGAATTCATATACAAAGATCATGAGAGGTCGAGCAGAAAGAGAGAAAGAAGCAAGTGCCCTCGCAAGAGGGCGAGAAAATCGGAAAAGGAGGAACTCCCTCAGAAAAGAGGAGTCATACACATGATATTCGGAGGATCGACTGATGGGGACTCGAATCGAGCAAGGAAGGCGTATGCTCGAGGGCGCCATGGAAAAGCCTAAGTGCAGCAAGTCGACGAGAATGGTTCGATGATGAATTTCGGGCCAGCAGATGTGGGTGAAGTCGAGAGACCAGACAATGATGCACTGATGATAACTGCCCAAATGTCGGGCTACGAAGTGCAAAGAGTATTTGTCGACACTGGGAGCTCAAGGAATGTGATCTTTTATGATTGTCTTAAGAGGATGGAGCTCGACATACAACTCACACCCCTTCATACTTCACTATTTGGGTTCAATGGTTCGGAGGTCGCCCCTAGGAGAGACTACGCTCGCTATTCGTCTTGGAGAAAGGCGACTTGCGAAAGGTGAAAATGGTGAGATTCGTAGTAGTCGATGTCGAGTCGGCCTACAATGTGATCCTGGGGAGACCGGCATTGAATGCATTCCAAGCTGTGGTATCGACTTACCACATGAAGTTGAAATTTCCTGTCAGAGATCGAGTGGGAGAGGCTCGAGAAGATCAGAAGTTGTCTAGAACCTGCTACCAGATAACAGTAAAAACAAACCAACGAGCGGAGGTACAGGAAGGGAAGGAACCAGTGTCGAGCGAAAAAAGGCCGAGGAGTAGCGACCTTGAACCGCATGGAGAGTTGATGGAGATACAGATTGGAGAGACGGAGGACCAGACCACTAAGGTAGGGAAGGATCTGGAGGGCGAGTTGCAAAATCAACTTATCGCATTGTTTAAGGAGTTCAGGGATATATTTGCCTTTACCCCTGAGGAGTTGACAGGGATCAAACCCAGCGTCATGGAACACAAACTTAACGTCGACCCCCTCAGAAAGTCAGTTAAGCAGCGACTTAGACACCATGGTGCGAAACCGACAAAGCTATCGAGGTCGAGGTGGACAAATTGCTGCGAGTAGGACACATCAAAGAAATCCAATTCCCCGAATGGATATCGAACACGGTGATGGTGAGGAAGGCATTAAACAAGTGGCGTATTTGCATCGACTTCTGCGACCTGAACCTGGAATGTCCAAAAGGCCACTATCCCTTACCAAGAATCAACCAGTTAGTCGACTCTATGGCTACCTACGAGCTATTGAGTATGATGGACGCCTCTCAGGGGTACCACCAAATTACCCTGGCCCCGAGAACCAAAGCAAAGTAAGCTTCGTGACGAGTAGGGGGACATATTGTTATGTCGCCATGCCCTTTGGACTCAAAAATGCAGGAGCAACTTACCAAAGGTTGATGGATCGAATGTTTAAAGCCCAGATTGGGCAGAATATGGATGTATACGTTGACGACATCCTGGTAAAGAGAAAATCCTCGGCTTCACACCCAGACGGCCTAAGGGAAACATTCAAAACCCTTAGAGCATTTGGGATGAAACTGAACCCGAGTAAATATGCGTTCGGGGTGAAGGCAGGCCGATTTCTTGGCTACGTCGTCACGGAGAGAGGGATCGAAGTAAACAAGGAAAAGATGAAGGCTATACTCGACATGGCCCCACCTCGAAACATAAGAGAAGTGCAAGTCCTAACCGGTCGAATTGCTGGCCTAAGCAGGTTCATCTCTCGAGCTGCTGAGAAAAGTTTCCCATTCTTTAAATTACTCAAGAAGAAGTTGAGTTTCGTGTGGAGTGAGGAAGCCCAGATGGCATTCGAAAAGTTGAAAGAATTTTTGAGTGGGTTGCCCTTGCTAACAAAACCCGAGACCAGTGACGAATTGGTGTTGTATATCTCGGTCGGAGTGGTTTCGCTGAGCTCGGTCTTATTGCGAGAAGAAGGAGGTTCCCAGCAGTCGGTATATTATACCAGTCAAGTACTCCAAGGAGCCGAGATAAGATACTCTGAAGTCTAGAAGGCTGCTTTAACATTGGTAATAATGGCTAGAAAGTTAAGGCCGTACTTTCTGAATCATGTGATAGTGGTAAGGACAAACTTCCAGCTCGGAGAGACCTTGGGTCGACCTACTGTCTCAGGTCGGCTCGTGAAGTGGGTAGTTGAATTAAGTGAATACTCCATTAGATACGACCCCGACGAGCCATAAAGGCTCAAGCTTTGGCGGATTTTATCCAAGAAGGCACCAAGGGAGAAGAAAAGAAATGGGTCATACATGTCGATGGATCCTCTGCAGCCAAAGGGTCAGGATTGAGAGTCGTCCTCGTATCCCCCGAGGGCGAACAACTCGACTTTGCCATCAGGATAGAATTCAAGGCCTCGAATAACGAAGCGGAGTATGAGGCACTAATCAAAGGAATTCAACTCGCAATTGGCGATGGAGCGACAGAAATCGCGGCGCACTCTGACTCGCAACTAGTTGTGGGGCAATTATTGGGCAACTACGAGATAAAAGAGGACGGAATGTTGAAATACGTCGAGGAGATACAAGGCCTGGAAAAGTTTGAGTTAATACAAGTCCACGAGAGGAAAACAAATGGGCCGACTGCCTCGCGAGGATTGCAAGTTCCAATGAGGGGAAAATAGGAGGCCACATAACCATGATGCACTTAGAAGGAAGTGTGTTGAGCGAGACAATGGAAGTAAACGAGAAGGGTCATTGGAGGAAGTCGATATACGAACTCTTGCAGGGACAAGTGCCTACGGGAGATAAGTAGGAGGCGGAAAAAGCTGCCCGATACCTCAGCAAATACTTTGAAGTCGAGGGGATTCTGTATAAGAGGTCGCTAGTCGGGCCCAACCTACGATGCGTCTCTGAAGAAGAAGGAATTCAAGTCTTGAGAGAAATCCATGAAGGGTGTTGTGAAGCACACGTAGGGTACCGAGCTCTAGCTGGAAAGGCCTTGCGAGCATGCTATTATTGGCCCAAAATTCGAGCAGCGGCAGAGCAGTTGTTACAGAAGTGCGAAAAATGCCAACGTCATGGGCAAATCACTCACATCCCAGCTGAATATATGATGACAATCAGCACCCCAATCCCCTTCGCTTAATGGGGAATCGACTTAGTAGGCCCGTTGCCAATAGGAACGGGGCAAAGGAAGTTCTTGGTGGTCGCCATCGATTGCTTTAGCAAGTGGGTCGAGGCAGAGCCCTTGGCAAAAATCACCAAAGAAAAAATGATACAATTTCTGTTCAACAATATCTGCTGTCGATTAGGAATTTTAAAGGTGTTAATTTCAGACAACGGAACCCAATTCCAAGCAAAGTGAATACAATTAAGCAGCGGTTTGCTTCAGTTGCACACCCGCAGGCAAACGGGCAAGTCGAGGTAACCAATCGAACTATTCTCCAAGGGTCGAAGAAAAGATTAGAGAAAGCGTCTGGAGCCTGGGTTGACAAGTTGACAACTGTCTTATGGGCTTATAGAACAACTCCAAGAAGTTCAACGGGTCAATCTCCATTTCACATGGTTTACGGAATGGATGCGCTCTTGCCCATAGAATTCAGCTTGAACTCCCATAGGTCGACATTCTATGAGAAAAAGAAAAACGAGGAAATGATCGAGGAAGCCCTTGACCTAATTGAAGAAGGACGAGAAGAAGCTTGGGTACAATCCGTTGAATACAGACAGAAGATGCGCGCTGCCTTCGACAAGAAAGTCCGAACCAGACGATTCCAAGTAGGAGATCTCGTCCTCAAACGGGCAGATGCCCTCAAACACGTTGGAAAGCTCGAACCTAACTGGGAAGGGCCTTTTACGGTCACAAAAGTGCTCGAGAGAGGCGCGTACGAACTCGAGGACGGGGAAGGTCGACAGCTGCCGCGGTCTTGGCACGTGATTCACCTGAAACGCTTTTATGCTTGAGGTAATATTTCAAACTCTTTTGTACTGAACAATGTTCAAATCGAATTCAGTAATGAAATGAATCATAAGTTTATGCTTCGATTATGTCTCTTATGTTTACATGTCGACTCTATTATGATTACTTGAAATATCGGATTTTTCAAAACAGCTATATGTAGCTGGCCAACCCCAAAGACTACGAAGTCGGTTTTTAAACAACTATGAAGTTGTATCATTCGAGTGGAATCTCGACTAAGCTACGAAGATTACGACTACGAAGTCGGTTTTTAAACAACTATGAAGTTGTATCTTTCGAGTAGAATCTTGACTAAGCTACGAAGCTTACGACTACGAAGTCGGTTTTTAAACAACTATGAAGTTGTATCTTTCGAGGGGAATCTCGACTAAGCTACGAAGCTTACGACTACGAAGTCGGTTTTTAAACAACTATTAAGTTGCATCTTTCGAGTGAAATCTCGACTAAGCTACGAAGCTTACGACTACGAAGTCAGTTTTTAAACAACTATGAAGTTGTATCTTTCGAGTGGAATCTCGACTGAGCTACGAAACTTACGACTACGAAGTCGATTTTTACGCAACTGCGAAGTTGTATCTCTCGAGTGGAATCTCAACCAAGCTATGAAGTCTATGACGACAAAGTCGACTTAACGCTTACAAAGTTGCATTTCAAACAAAACCTTTCATTATAACCACATCCCTAAAATACTGGAAAATCAACTACGAAGCCGCTAAATGGCATTGCTCGTCTTCGACCAGCTCGCAAGAAGGGTTGGGAGAAGACGGGTCCAAAAACTTTTGTTTAACAGCTATGAAGCTGCTAAATCGTTGCTCGACTTCGACCAGCTCGCAAGAAGGGTTGGGAGAAGACGAGTCCAAAAACTTTTGTTTAACAGCTATGAAGCTGCTAAATCGTCGCTCGATTTCGACCAGCTCGCAAGAAGGTTTGGGAGATGACGGGTTACAACACTTAGGAAAATTCCACACAATACGACACAAACATCGAAAAGCATCCACTACGAATGAAGAAGGATCGAAGAATTGAAATGAAAGGATAAATATGGCATTCATATAAAGTCGATTACATCATGAAACTCCTCGACCCTTACAAAAACAGCCAACATGGGCCGAGACCAACAAAAAAAACACAAAAACAAACACAAATACTATTACGATTAAAGCAAATAAAATTTAATTCTTCTGGGAGTCGGTCATCGACTTCTCAGTGGCATCGTCACCCCCTTCACCAATCGGCTCAATGCCCGCGCCTCCCCCCTCTTCAACTGGCTTTGTGCCCTGCTGCTCGACTTCTATATCCTCGTCAACCGGCTCTTCCTCTTCATAATCAGCCCTATTTGGCCCGATTAGTTCAATCAGACCGACTAAAGGGGATGGAGAGACCTCGAGTTGAGAGGAAAATTCGGCTGTGTGAATGGCCTTAGCCTCGAGACCAGCACACCAGACGTGGCTGGGGGAAAGATCCGCGTTGCCGTGGAAACCGTCAGGGTCGGAAAGGGTCTTTTTCACCACCGCCCGGTCGATCTTCCCGGGGAAGTCCGGCTTAGCTACAGCCTGTTCCCACGTGTCGCAAGCAAAGTCGAAATAATTAACTACCGCGGGAATTAGCCTGTCAAGAAAGTCGGGCGAGTCGCAGAACGCCTCGACCACAGCCTTGCGGTAGTGTTCGAGGAAGACTATTTCTGTCGGGGACTTCAAGAAGGTCCTGCAGCCTTCTTGAAGCCCATTCTCTCTCTCGACCATGGCCTCGTCGGTGGCCTTAGCCAAGTCGGCCTTCAACTTCCCGACTCTCTGGGAAGCCGTCTCCTTCTCAGATTGGAGCTAGGCAATGACAGCGTTAGCAGCCTCGAGCTCCTCCTCCTTCTCCTCGAGCTCCTTACATTTAGCCGTGTATTTTTCCCCCAAAACCTTGACGTTGGTCTGGGGAGAAGTAACCTCCTCGATCATAGAGGGGAGGATGAAGGCGAGAAGCTGCAAAAATAAAAGATGAACGAATGAAATGACGAGAAAGTCAGGATAAGAGTTCGGACAGAAAAAAAGAGCATAGAAAACAAAACCTACCCGAGGAATGAGTCGAGCAGCATAACAGGCCCGATGATAAGTATTACCATCGGTCCGAGCCCTGTCGTCTTCAGGGAGAGTCGAGTGGAGATATTGAAGAATTTGGAGGGGGTCGGGGTTGTCGTAAAGCTGAGAAGGCTGCTTTGCCAAGGTCACGGGTTGCACCTTCACAGGGGACGAGTGCCCCTCATCCTTCTCAACTGCCGGCTCCTTCCCTTTTTTTACGCTTTAGGAAGCTGGGCACCAGGGTCACATCCATCTGATCCTAAACCCTTTTGAGGGAATGGGAGCCCGGCGGATGACTCGACTTAGCAGCCGAGGGAAGCACTCTAGACTTTTTTGCGGCAGTCGTCTCGACTGCCGCAGCCTTGGGACCAGAACCTGAACCGCCGTCAGGCTTTTTCGGAGGGGCATGAGGAGCGGCGGACTTGTCACCTGCCTTTCCCTTTTTGGACTCGAAACGAGCCAAGTCTTTCACTGTCGACATAAGAAAAAGGGAAAATGTCAGTAAATGGAAAGATAATCATGTATATATGCATCAAATAATGGAAACCGGTGAAAAATACCCAGGCGATCGACAGTAAGTCGAAAACAGAGAAAGAATCTTACGAGGATCACCGACTCGAGGAACACTCTTGTCGATACAAATCCCCACATGATTAAGAAGAGAGCTATCCTTAGTTAGTCGACGAGCACTCCACACATGTTTATTCAACTCCTCCAACATGTCCGCAAATTGTGAGGAGCGAGGGCATTTGTGCTGTTTCACCTTGCTGGTAATCCAACCGTTGGTGAAAGGATACTGGCCGGGAGCAGGTCGGATGAAGAAGTACTTCTTCTTCCACTCGGTATTGTTAGAAGGGAGATCATCGAGGAAAGATGCTCCCGAACGACGACTTAGGCAATGAGCGTCTTTGCTACACCTATACTCGTAACAGTAAAGAAAAAACTCGGGTACAAAACTACCTAGGACTATTCGGGAGACGACTATGAAAGCCACAATTATTCAGATGGAGTTGGGAGTGAACTGGTTTATAGGTACATCATACAGATTGCTAAATGACAACATCTCATGGTGAATTGGGAAGCGCAATCCCGACATTATTTAATCAACAAAAAATGTAAAACAGCCACGGGGGAGGATGTTTGAAGTCGTCACTAATTGTAGGAGCGACCATTTCCCAGTCGGAGGGAAGACCACTGTACTCCCTGAAGCCATCGATTTTGGCTGCAGGGGCATAACAAAAAGGATTAAGAACAACTAACTTTGCTACAAGACAGGCTAAACTTACAAGCTCGACTGGGGGAGCTATTATTCATGAATGTACATGACATGTTCTATACACAGGAATGTCTAAAAGCCCAAGGGAAATACCTCGAGGGATTAAATTAAGTCGAGGAGACTCTGGGGCACGAGAAGTTTCAGGGTCCTCATTTAAAGTGCCAGACAGCAGTGCCTGATTATATGCATCCCAGTCGATTCTGAAGGACGAGGCATTGGAATAAACAGAATTCTCTGGCTCGACATTTGGATTGGCACTCGATCCGACAACAATTATTTGCACAGAATCAGAACTCGAATAGTCATCGATTTGATGAGCAAGAGATTAAGAAATAGGATCGGAGTCAGAATCTAAAAAAAAAAAGAGATAACGGCAGTCAATAGATGAGGAAACATCCAACAGCGCCGACTTCTCTCCCTTTTCCCTCTCCGAAAAACCCTAGCAGCTCGTCACCTCAATTTGCGCCGATTTCTCTCCCTCGCCGGTCGTCTGGGTCCAACGGTGGGCGGCCTCCGTCGCTCGTCCATGGCGGTGCAACCTTCTCTCCCTTCGCGGTTTCTCTTCTGGCTCCGAGCTTCGGGCACTGTCGTCGTCTTCTTGCCCTGTTTGGTCGCCGGAGCTCTGGCTCTGTTGGTTGTTGGAGCTCAAGATGGGAAGGCGATGGTCGAGTTGTGGAGCGGGTCCATGGACGAGGTAGGGACTGTTGTACCTGGTTTCGACTTGGTCGTTGAATCGACTGTTCACCCCTTTCACCCTTCTCGTCGCCGGTCGGGACTGCGCCTTTTCGCCGGCGAAGCGGCGATTAACAGTAGCCTCCTCCTATTTCGACACACGGCTATGTCAATTGGAGGTATGGCTTCGATTTTGCTGCTTTTGTCTCGGTTCTTCTATTTTGTCCGTGATCGGTGGGCCGCTTGGCGAGCGGGATTTGGGGGTCCATGGCTGGTAGTCGTTGGTTCAGCTGGGGTCAGTTTACTGTTTCCGGTTAGTGCTCGGCTGTTGGGTCGTGTTCAGTCGTTTCGGGATGGGTTGGAGCTGGTTTGCTGCGTCTCGTGACTGGAGCGCGGGCCTGCTCTTCGGTTGGTCCTGGGGTGCGGGTTCCGTTTTGCTAGGCTTTCTGCAGTGGCGGGCGGTTATTCTCGTACTTTAGTGCTGTCTGTGGAGTTGGTTTGTCTGCCGTTTTTCTAGATGTATTTGGCGGGGGAGGTTGTATCTTGGTGTTTATGTTATTAGTGTTGTTATCTTGTTTTTTTGGTTTGGGCTGCTTAGCCTCTGTGAGCCCGGGTGTCACCTTATTATCCCATTGGGATCTGACACACGGGTATTACCCTGTTGGGGTCTTTTAGTTGTTTTAGTTGTCTTATTTTGTTTAGTTGGTCAGTTTAGTTTGCGAGTTTTAATTCTAGCGTTGCTAGCGGGAATCTAGGCGGTCTTCTGACCTGTCCTCCCACTTTATTCTCCCGTTGGGAGCGTTGTATCTTTGTTCGCACATTTGTGCGCTTTTGATTTATAATAGTTCCCCTGTCGTTTTGGAAAAAAAAAAAAATAGATGAGGATAACTATAGCCGCGATTTGGCTCCAGAAGACGAAATAAAGCAATGAAGAAGCGAGGGGAGCATGCAAGTCATCCTTAATCTAACTCGACTCGATAGAAAGACAAAAAGAGGGAAATAAACAAGGGGAGCACGCGAGTCATCCCTGATCCAACTCGAATCGACATAAGGATGTCGAGCCGATGCTAGCCAGCCCATAGAAAGGCGGAAGAGTCGATTTTTCAATAAATCGACTGACAAAAAACAATTAGAGAGACGAGATGTTTGTGTTGAAAGATCTAGCGGAAAAATCGCCAGAAACCATCTAAAGAGTCCCAGAAAATCTGATGAACATATGAACTCCAAGCATATCACCCAGCACACAAAAAAAAAAAAATAATAACCGCACATAGCAAGAAATCAAAAAGCAAAGAGAACTTACACATGATGACTTTATCAGAGAAGTCCCGAAAAAGCTTGAGAAGAGTGCCGAAAAAGAAAGAAGTGCCGGTGAGTTTATAGTACTGTGATTGCCGGAAGAAGAGAGAGAGCTCGAAAATTTTGAGTGGGAAAAGTGGGAGAAGGGGAAGAAGGATGATACTTATAAGCAAAGTTGCGAAGCCCTAGCCCTTGGATTAAAGGTAGATCCAACGGTCAAGAGGATGCATGGAATACGAAGCGGTGGAGAGAGAAAGTGTCTTATCAGGTTTCTGACCTTTTTGAATGTCAAAATTTGAAGAAAAATTCAGGCTTATCCAACCAATATGGGAATCTAGATAAGTAAAAGCGATAGGACTGTTCACGAGCCGAAAAACAAATGAAAGCGACTGAGACTAGGGAAATCGGCTGAGGGGAAGATGTCGTAAGGACATGGTCTAGGACAACGACAGAGAGCAAAGTTTAGCATATGGAAAGTCGAGCTAGCTACTCAGTCGTCAAATTTACTCTTAAGCTCATAATTGCTTCGAGTAATTTTTGGGGGGGGACTAGATGATATAGTCACATTGCAGCATAGCAGTTCTAACACTAACTACCCAACCGAATGATAGGATTATGAGTCGATCGACACTAACCGACATCAGGGAATCAACTTTCGTAAAGTCGATTCTTCCTAAGAACCTCACGAGAACTGTCTTCGGCTTAACAAGCCCCAGGTGATTCTCTCAGTCGACCTCCAGAAGTCGACCTCCAGAAGTTGACCTCCCTCAAAGAGCCAGATAGGCATAACACGACCTACGAATGATAAAGAATGACTCGAGTCGACTCGACAATACCCAAAGTCGACTTATAACGCCTCGAGGCACCAAGACCTCCGACAACTTCTATATACTTCAATATATCGTAAGAAAACCTCCAAGCGAGAGTGAATCTACCAAAGATAAGAAGGAATCTGAATATTGACCATGAGGTGGACGGAATGCAAACCGACCGGGGCATTTTGGACACTTCACATAAGTCGGCTAGGGCATTTTGGGGACTTCAGGTAAGTGTTACACCTCTACATAAAGAAGCTGAGGTAACCCCAAACCCTAACTTTCATTCTCTACTCATTTTCCCAGCTGCTACTCCTACTTTGCAGAGCTCATCTTCATTGCTCCCATACTGACTTGAGCGTCGGAGGCTTTACGCTGGAAACATCTCCGGTGTTGAGTTCTTGGAGGTGTCTCGGCAGTCTAACAACGGTTCGAAGGCGATTCAAGCAGATCTGAGTTCGTTACCACCGGTTTGCTCTAAATCTAGGACAAGACCCATCAGCTACTTTTTCCAAATGAGAGTCGTTAGGACAATTATTACCTAGTTTTATCCTCGGGGGTTACCCCTCGAGTTTCCTAGGCCGGTTTCCCATACTCCTTAACTCGGTTTATCTAGAAGACTAACCGAGCCAAGAGAAGCCTAATCCTTTCGACTCTCACGAACTCATTCTTGTGAGCTTCTTTTGCCAAACGAAGTTTCCGGACGAGATGATCATCTAGGTTTAACCTCGAAGGGTTTCCTCGAGTTTCCTAAACTGGTTTCTCGGGCTCATTATTCCAATCAACGAAGTGGCTCGGAATAAGAGGAGCCTAATCCGTACTTCCTCGCGAACTCACATTTTATTCCATTTTTTTTTCGAAGGGAGTGGTACACAAGAATACATCAAGAATACAATAACATTAACATCAATAATCATCAAGACGTACCACAAGTGCATAGATAACACGATTACAACGATAATCGAACATAAAGAAAGCATGCCTCAAGACAATCAAGCGAGATAAAATAAGGGACAAAACAATTCCGTGAATCCACATGCGGGTTCCAATGTCAACGAATCATCATTTCACTTTAAGCAAACCGTCCAATTCATCAAGTACATAAAACATGAATGCTAATAATGAAACCAATCAACAATCTCGACTCACCACTTAGCTATCTCAACTCTCGAACAAACATAGAGCATCATGCGGGAGAGGTGACACAAACACACAAAAACTCAAGCAAAACCGGTCCACGACACAATAAATACCAAAAATAAGGCACCAAAAAGGAAGAAAGTATCACCTAAACATGCATAATCACGTAAATCACTCCCTCACACTTAAATCAAAGCAATGTCCCCAGTGCTTGACCAAAAAGCATAAGAGAGAGCACATAATCATGTAAGTTCATGCGATTAAAATGAAAACAAAACATAATAAATAAAAATAATACAAGAAGACAAACACGGAGACACACAATAAACAACTAAAGAAAAAGAAAATAGGAAAAGAAAATGCGTACTCTACATGGTGGTGTACCACCGTGTGTCCAATGGTGTTCGTCCGGTGGGAATAACGAGAAATGATCTGAAAGTCTTCGAGTGTAAAATAAAGCCATCCGAACGAGCGAAAATTAAAAGCATATCGATCCATAAGCCAACCGAGCACTAGGCATTTGAAAGCATAAGAGAATCCCATCCTTAGGCAATCCACAAACTCGACGAAGACACACATATGCGTGAAAGATCAAAATTCGGGCCATGCACTCTCGATAATACTCGCCAAGCATAACCTCAAGCACAACCGAACACCAATGATATAGTGAAATTCAAATCAAACGCTAACGTGCACCGCATGTTCATAATAATCAACAATAACTCCGAACGAGACGCACACCAAAAGACAATAGCCAAAATCCTCCAAATTTCAACATAAGCTCACAAACTCCCGATACACCTCCCCCACACTTAGCATATATCACCCCCAACTCAATAAAATCACGCCCAATTCAAATACAAATGATTCAAGTTGGTCTAACTGGAATACCTCGTAAAACGATGATCTCGGCACCAAGAGTAAGAAAAATTGGGCAATGAACCTCGATAAAGCTCCAAGAGAGTGAAAAATCCAAGAAAAACGGGTGAAGGAGGTAGAATCACCGCAAAATAAGGCTTCCGGCGGCTCCAATGGTCCTGGGAGGTAA
>CACSLK010027842.1:9053969-9071051 GCA_902706635.1 Striga hermonthica
TATATATATATATATATATATATATATATGGTCACGCTCCAGTGATAATGATGTCTAGTGAAAGAAATAAGAATAAATCTCAGTCATTAACTCAAATAATCGAACAGTAACAAAAAATAACATTTATATATTAATTAAGGGTATTTTGGATATTTTATTATCCATACCAATTACATACTCACCCATACCCCAATAGGTTTATCTTATCAATATCAACCATAAATATGAAATAACTAAGCAAAAGAAAAAAAAAATACAACTTAGAATAGAACATGACATCAAATTTGATTGTCTCTATGGGTAAAAAATACATATATATATATATTTCATATTTGATATTAAAATAAAATATACACTAAAAAATTAGAAATGATAATAATATGCAAATAGAGAGAGTAACAAAATTTCAAAGAGGTGCAACTCATGTCTTTAAGTGTGAAGATTAGAAAAAATTTATATTGGTTTTGGTTTGGTTGGAGGTGTTGTTTGACCCAAAAATATAAACATTTGTACTTTTATTTTTCTACTTTTGGATGGACATCTATTGTCACAGTTTGTATTCAAAATAAAAACTAGATGATTAATGTATGAACATGACACTGGAATTTAGCTTCATTTACGGGTAAGAAATAGACAAATATTACGGATGATATTGTTAAAGAAAACAAAACCTAAAAAAAAAAAAGCAGAAATGATAACCAAAAATTGAGAGAGTCTTAAGATAGAGAAAGAATGATGGTATGATTTGATTGTGAAGACTGAATAAGACAATTGTGTTATATATGAGGTACTTTATATTAGTTTTAGTCCTAATTAATTGAATAGATGAGCTCAAAACAAATAGTTTGTTTAATATATTTTATTTTAATTGATATTGTTTCATTTAGGTATAAAGTTGAGGTCATCTAAAAGTTTGTGACTAAAATGAGCATTTTAGTTAATTTATAGATCCACAATTTTTTTTATGAATGAAATAGCATAATGTATAATTATTGTTAATACTTGTTATTATAACACATGCCTTTTTTCTTAAAAGAATGACGAGAACGTATTATCGCTACTTAATCATTACAATAGATAAAGTTCAATGCGGCGTACCATAATGCATCAACTACTTTTTCTCATACTATTTATCATAAAAGTTAGTTATATCGAAACAAAATCACTATTTTGTTTTGCCTATATGTAACTTACAAAAAGTTATCTATCTTGCACGACATTCTTATCAACATCGGATTTATTTTGAAGAAAAAATTGAGTTATTGAAATTTATTTTGTCAATTAAAAGAAGTAAAAAAAATATGGATCTAATTTGAAACAATATGCATGCAGTCGAAAATTGTGTCATTTTTGTATTTTTTATTAAGTATTTAATTTATATTTTATTTTTTTATTTGCTCATATTTATACTTATTTATTTTAATTATTCTATTTCAATTTATCTACATAATAGTAATAATTTATTTATTTTTTAATAAATTATGAAAGTTATATTATTATCGATACATTTTTAGGAAAAAGTTTCTAAAAGTGTTATTAATGTGACATATACTTTTTCCATTGAATATAACCAATGTTTTTTATATTAAATTTATTTAACTTTAAATTTTTTATGAGATAAAATACATTGTATTTTTTTTATTTTAGTCTTTTTTTTTAATAAAACGATAGAGATGATATAAACTCGGAAACAAAATACAAGGATCTAGTACAACGAGCCAAACCCTAATAGAAAGATGAGAGGACACACCAAGGCAGCGTAGTACCCGACCAAACAAACCAACTCAAACACTAAAACCTCCACTGCCATAAGGCCTAGAGGATGAACATGAAAAATACCAAGCTATACAAGACTAACATGAAAGTCAGACCACAAAGCTAAACAGAAAACCAAACAAAACTAGCAGAAGAGGAAGAAAACAACAAAACATAGCCCAAAGTCGAGGAAAGCTGCAAACTAAAGATGAAGATAGGACTGAGAGAAGTCCATCCAATCTCTGTGAGCCAGCTTGATGATGGTGTGGGCTGGAATAGAGGTTCCTTGAAATATCCAGAGATTGCAACACTTCCACAGCCACCAAAGTATATAAGTGGTGAGTTGGATGCGATCTTCAGCAAGAGTATAAGAGGCAATGGAACATATGTGACTCCACCAACATTTAAAAGAGCTTGTATCTGTAGGAGCATTCCAACTCACTGGTGCTATATCCCAAACTTGGACAGCTTTGGGGCAGTGGAATAGCAGGTTGTCTATTGTTTCAATACAGTCACCACAGCTTTGACAAATGGGATCTAAACTCAAACCCCTCATAATCAAAATAGCTTTAACTGGTATCAGTCCATGAATGCACTGCCAAATGAAATGTTTAAGCTTGCCAGGGATTTTGAAGTTCCAAAACTTGCAAAGAGCTTTCTTGTTTTTTGGATTGCTACTACCTGGGATGTCCATGTCAAGGGTCTTCTGTTTTGTCAAGAATGAGTATGTACTAATAACAGTAAAGACTTCCTTTTTGTTTAATTTCCAATAAGGTATATCTGGCAACCCTGGCTTGAGAGTAGAGATGTTGAGGATAGCCCTATAATCTGAATCACTGAAGAGTTGTTTGACCAACCATTCATTCCAACCAGTTTCTGCATCATTAAGAAGTTCTTTGACCCAGTGTATGTGTCATCTTGCAATTTCTAACAGGAAGGCCTTGGGCTGCAAAGATGAAGGAATCCAGTTTACATCATGAAGTCTAGCAAATTCACCATTTCTGATTTCCACTGCAAATCCCTTAGGAAATATAGGGACAATTTCCAACCAGTTAGACCAGAACAAAGAACATTTTTGAGTTTTGACAGCAGAAAAAATGGAACAATCTAGAAAGTATCTATCTCTCAAGATTCTGCTAACAAGCAAGTTAGGTTGAGTTGTTATTCTCCAAAGTTGTTTGCATATCAGAGCAATGTTGAAATTCTTCAGATCAATGAAGCCCATTCCTCCTTCTGATTTAGGCAAGGTAAGAAAATCCCACCTTTTTCAATGGATGCCTCTGGCCTGTTCTTCTCCTTTCTTCCACCAGAACTGAGAGCATAGTCTAGTGATATCAGCACAAAGAGAGGCAGGTAGTCTGAAGCAAGACATTGAGTAGATTGGGAGGGATTGGATAACAACTTTGAGCAGAATTTCTTTGCATGCCTGGGTGAGGAGTTTTGACTTCCAACTGTTTAGCTTTGATTGAACAAAGTCAAGGACAAATTGGAAGGCTTGGATTTTAGATTTACCAATCCCAAGTGGCAGACCGAGGTACCTTGTTGATTTGTGAACATAAATTCCTTGCATAGTGTCATAGATTTTCCCTTGAAGACATTGAGGTGTATTTTTGCTAAAGAAAATGGTTGACTTGTTCAGGTTGAATCTCTGCCCTGTAAACAATCTGTATCTCTCTAGAATGTTAAGGATTTGAGCTGCTTGATCATTCCCAGCTCTACAGATAATGAGAGAATCATCTGCAAAAAGCAGATGAGATATAACTGGGCCATTTCTAGAAAGTTTAAGTCCAATCAGGTCACCTGAGTCAACAACATTAGTGATTAAAGCAGAGAGCATTTCAGCTATAATGAGAAAGAGACAGGTTGACAAGGGGTCTTCCTGTCTTATGCCCATAGTTGGTATAACATGTCCACTAACAAAACCATTCAATTTGAAGGAGAAGGAGCTAGAAGAAATGCATAGCATGATCAAGTTAAAAAATTCCAACTAAAAGCCCATTTGCAGCATGATCTTCATAATGCATAGCCATTCTACTCTGTCAAAGGCTTTCATCAGATCTAATTTTAGGGCCATGAAGTGGTTTTCCCTGATGTATGCCTATTAAGGAAGTGGAAAGCTTCTTTTCCAATAATTACATTATTAAAAACTTGTCTTCCTTTGAGAAAGGCGGACTGTGAGTGGCTGATGCAGGAATCCAGATAGCTCTGAAGCCTTAAGGCAATCAACTTAGAAAGAATCTTGTAGACCACAGTGCACAGACTTATGGGTCTATATTGAGAGAGTATATCAGGGTTTGGACATTTGGGAATCAAAGTAAGAGTAGTGTGGTTCCAGTATTTAAGAAGAGAACCATTTCCTTCAAAGAAGCTTGATATGACATCAATTAAATCAAACTTAATAAGATCCCAAAAAGATTGAAAGAAGAGGATGTCATACCATCTTCACCTAGAGATTTCTCTGGGTTGAGACTGAGGAGTGCCAAGTGCATTTCTTGCTCTATGACTTGTCTTAGAAGATTTTGGTTCATAGCTGCAGTAATGGAGAGGGGAATCAATGGGAGAAGAGCTTCTCCACCCCAAGATCCTTCAGATGAGAAAAGGTTGGCATAAAAGTTGGAGATGTGGTCAGCTATGTCTTGAGGAGTTGAGCAGATCCTTTGTTTTATTTTAGTCAATATCAGTCATATTGTTGTTTCTAGAGTTACAGATCACTGACATCTGATGATTATTATTTATTATGATAATGGTGATAATGAATACAATTCATCCTTATATTTATACAATTCTCAGTAGTCTCAAATACATCAATACACCATGTATTTATACTATAACCCTACAAGATTTTAATTTACTTAAATACCCCGTACCGTACCGCGGGGGCTCCGCTCCCTCACCCCCGGCCCAACTAATCGACCCAGCCCAACAGGGGCTGATGCCTGCTCGCTCCACTCCGCTCACTTCGCTCGGTCGCTCCACTTCCCTCACTACATTCGATCTGTTACGCTCGCAGGCATCAGCCTGCCTCCTTCATTTGTTAATATATTAGCCATACCAACAAATCTCCACCTTGGCGAATATATCACCTCCTTAGGAGAACACAATAGCGAGCACCTCTGCGAGACACACCAACCAGGCCGGGGGTACCATGCAACTCTAGCATGCAGAAACATTCAACAAATCCAAGCAATGCTTGAATTTGTCAGAAGTAACAGTCTTAGTCAACATATCAACAGCATTCTCTTCAGTATGAACTTTCTCCAACTGAATATCACCAGAAGCAATCCATTCCCTAATCTTGTGGAACCTCACATCAATTCGTCCTAGCATGATATATCTGATTCTTAGCCAAATGAATGGCACTCTGACTGTCACAATGTACTAGAACTCCACCTTGCTGAATACCCAACTCTCTAACCAATCCAGCAAGCCACACTGCTTCCTTTTCCGCTTCAGCCAAAGCAATATACTCAGCTTCCGTTGTAGATAGAGCAACTATAGGCTGAGTATTCGGCCTCCAACAAATAGGCCCTCCACCAAAAGTGAAGACATACCCAGTGGTAGATCTCCTATTATCCAAGTCCCCAACATAATCAGAATCCACATATCCTACAACCAAAGGATCCAACCGCTGATCTCCAAACACAATACCATGTCCCGCAGTACCTTTCAAATATCTGAAAATCCATTTGACTGCCTCCCAATGCTGTTTACCCGGCCTAGACATATACTTGCAAACTTGACCAACAGCATGAGCTAAATCAGGACGAGTACATACCATGGCATACATCAGACTTCCAAAAGCACTGGCATAAGGTATCTCCACCATATCCTGAGTCTCCTTGTCCGACTTGGGGCACATATCAACAGAAAGCTTGAAGTGGTTTGCTAATGGAGTGCCCACCGGTTTTGCTTCATTCATCCCAAACCTCTGTAGCACCTTCTCCACATAACCCTTTTGAGATAACCACAGCTTCTTTGATCCTCTATCCCGATGAATCTCCATCCCAAGAATCTTCTTCGCAGCCCCCAAATCCTTCATCTGAAATTCCTGACTCAAAAGGCTCTTCAGATCAACAATATCACACATATTCTTAGCAGTAATAAGCATGTCATCAACATAAAATAATAGAAAAATAATAGAACCATCACCAAGGCTCTTAGTGTAAACACAACAATCGAACTCACAACGCTTGTAGCCAATCTTCAGCATATATGAATCAAACTGTATATTCCACTGCCGCGATGCTTTCTTCAAGCCATACAAGGATTTCTTCAACCTGCAAAATAAATGCTTCTTCCCTGGTTGAACAAAACCCTCTGGCTGCTGCATGTAAATAGGCTCTGCGAGATCACCATGCAAGAAAGCAGTCTTCACATCCATCTGCTCCAAATGCAAATCCCAACTAGCCACCAATGTAAGTACAGCCCTGATCGAAGTATGTCTAACCACATGGGAAAATGTCTCATCATAGTCAATCCCTTTTTGCTGTGAGTATCCTTTAGCCACCAATCGAGCCTTGAACCTTTCCCCCCTTTTTCTGTTACTGATGACTTTCTTGTGTAAATCCACCTACAACCAATAGATTTTTTCCCTTCGGGAAGAACATCCAACTCTCATGTCTGATTCTTGTGTACAGAATTCATCTCTTCTTCCATGGCAGCCTTCCATCTATCACTGTTCTCAAAAGAAACAACCTCTTGGAAAGTACAAGGATCCACACTAGTGATCGTAAGAGCAAATGCGACCATATCTTCATAACCAAACCTGACCGAAGCTTGTATATTGGTACGCCTCACTCTATCCCGAGCTAACTTGTAGCTCTCTGGCACATCAGTTGGGCCAGAAACATCATCATCAGGTGTAGAACTCAAACTCTCTCCCTTATCAAGAACTGCTGGAACAGGTTCCAACTTTACCTGTACTTTATCTCCATCTGATCCCAACATAGATTGTTCATCAAACACTGCATCTCTACTAATCACCGTCTTCTTCTCAACCGGATCCCAAAACTTGTATCCCTTCACACCTTTCTTATAGCCCAGAAAAGTGCACTTCTATGATTTAGCATCAAGTTTTGACCTCTCATCAGTAGGAATATGAACATAAGCAGGACAACCA
Organism: Striga hermonthica; assembly: GCA_902706635.1. Lineage (NCBI taxonomy): Eukaryota > Viridiplantae > Streptophyta > Magnoliopsida > Lamiales > Orobanchaceae > Striga > Striga hermonthica. The sequence goes on from CACSLK010027842.1 coordinate 9,060,844, forward strand.
AAAATCTTCAGATGATCAAAACTAACATCATTACTTGTCCATACTTCTTCTGCAACTTTTCCATCCAGAGATGCACGTGGTGATCTGTTAATCAAATAACAAGCCATACTTACAGCCTCAGCCCAGAAACTCTTTGGCAAACCCGCATTTAGTCTTAAACACCTCGCCCTCTCAGCTATTGTCCGATTCATCCTCTCAGAAACACCATTCTGCTGTGGTGTTTTACGCACTGTAAAATGCCTTTGAATCCCATGCTCCTCACAAAACTTCTAGAACTGTGAATCGGTGTACTCTGGACCATTATCAGACTTTAAGTACTTGATCTTCCTACCAGTCTGGTTCTCCACCTCAGCCTTCCATAGCTTGAATTTAGCAAAAACTTCAAATTTTTGCTTCATGAAATACACCCAAACTTTCTTCGAAAAATCATCAATAAAGGTCACATAGTACACAGAACCACCCATCATGTCACTCTAGTAGGATCCCACACATCTGAATGTACATAATCCAGAATTCCTTTTGTCTTCTTCTTCCAGTCTTGAAACTGACTTTTGTCTGCTTTCCAAGAACACAAAACTTGCAGAAATTGAGTTTGCAAGTTTTAACACCATGCAGAAGCCCCCTCTAATGCAGTTCAGTCATGTCATGTTAACTAAGATGTCCAAGACGCATGTGCCACAATTTCGTGCTATCTTCACACGACTCCACCGAATGGAATCCACCTACAACTGCACTTCCCACAGTTTGTAAATGTTCCCTGCAGTGATCCTCTCCTTAATCACAGTCAAGGCACCCTTCACAATCTTAATGGTTTCCCTATCCTCATCAGCCTTGGGAATGAAACCATTTTTATGCAAAGTACCCAAAGAAATCAAATTCTTCTTCAACTTATGTCTCACATCACATAATGTCCTAACAGTTCCATCATACATCTTGATTTTGACATCCCCAATACCGACAATACCGCAACATCTATCATCATCAAGAAAAACAGAACCCGAGTTACCTGGTTCATAAGTAGCAAACCCCTCTCTGTTAGGCGTTATATGATATGAACATCTAGAATCGAGAATCCAAGCATCATCATACTGCGCAGTCGAAATAGATAACATATCTCCATCACTACAATCAAATTCCTCATTCTGTACCACATTCGCAGACTTAGATGACATATCAGCAGTCTGTTTCTTCCACTTTGGGCAATCCCGTTTAAAATGCCCTTGTTCTTTGCATTTATAACATGTCACAGTTTTCCTCCCTTTCGATTTGTCCCGCGACTTGGATCTGAAATTCTGATTTCCTGAATTATCCCGCACCTGTCTTCTTCCACGATCTTGGTTACCCTTCACATATAAGCTGTTACTTTGAGAAGATGACTCTCCAGATTTCTGTTTCCGCTGGTTGTGAGCCAACAACGCTGAAGTAATCTCCTCAGTCTTGATCGTTTATTTCCCATATGTAAGGGTAGTCATCATATGTTCGTAAGAAGGAGGTAACGAACACAGTAAGATCATCGCCTTGTCTTTATCTTCAATCTTGACTTCGAGTGAAGCCAAATCCGTGACAACCTGATTGAAGATATTCACATGTTGCCCTAAATCGGTCCCCTCCTGTATCTTCAGCCCGTATAACCTCTGCTTCAGATACAGCTTTGTCGTTAGGGTTTTCGACATGAACTGCGATTCCAGTTTCTTCCATATCTCATCCGCCGATTTGAGATGCATAACGTGATACATAACTTCATCTGCAAGGCACACTCGAATCGTTCCAGCCGCCCATTCCTGTAGATCTTGCCAATCAGCGTCTTCCATTCCTTAGGCTTGCGTGCAGCCCTTTCTGAATTCCTTGCTGCGCCAATAAATCTCTTACTCTCATCTGCCATAATCCGAAATTGTCATGACCATCAAATATCGAGACCTCGAATTTCGATCCTCTCGTCATCTCCGTCGCCCAATCAACTAGGCTCTGGTACCACTTGTTGAGAGAAGATGACAATATGGCATACGAATTAAAAACGAGAAAAGTAAACAATACAAGATTTACGTGGTTCGGCAATGTGCCTACGTCCACGGCGGCTGAGGGATCTTTATTATTCTCAATAGTTTCAAATACATCAATACACCTTGTATTTTTACTATAACCCTACAAGGTATTAATTTACTTAAATACCCCGTACCGTACCGCGGGGGCTCCGCCCCCCGCACCCCCGGCCCAACTAATCGACCCAACCTAACAGGGGCTGATGCTTGCTCGCTCCACTCCGCTCACTTCGCTCGGTCGCTCTGCTTCCCTCACTACTTTCGATCCATTACGCTCGCAGACATCAGCTTGTCTCCTTCCTTTGTCAATATATGAGCCATACCAACACATATAAATAATTAATTTGTGTTTATAATTATATTGGAATTTGCACTTCATTTTCCTTTGCTAAATAAATGCTTCATCTACATATATTACCATGGAATTATTTTTGTTAATTTCTATGTACTATTCACCATTCAAACAATACAGTAATTATTCGTTACAAATAAATACTTATTTTAGTTATAGTTAATTATTGTGAATATGCTTTACAAATGTCTATTAAATATTTTTTGCTTTGTGAGTGACGTAATTATTTTTTACAAATAATATAAGATATTATACATAATTATATATTATGAGTTCTCATTCCAATATCCCACTTATTGCTTGTCTCTCTTCCCATTTGTGAGTATAAATTCTTTTTCTTATAATATTTTTCTTGTAATAAAAATTGTCAGTCTCATTTAATTAATCATTAAAATAAATTTTAAAGTAAAATATGTGTTTAAAAGCATTTCATTTTTGTTTGAAATATCGAACATAATATATTTTTTTTGGTTATATTAGGAATATTTTAAGGTAAAACAGAATAAAAAAGTCATAACTAATATGACAACCACATGTAATATAATAAATAAATATTTAATATAGTTTTTTAATTTGGTATATATAGTGCATATATATAAATAACCTATTAAACTTGATATGTCAACTTACGATTTTATGTCATTTATTTTAACATACACATGTTCAAATGTTACATATAAATATTAATAGTAGCACCATGTCACATTTGACACATATGCGCAGTTATGATAAAATTTACGTACACATTAAGAAAATATGTAATAATCTCTTATTAATATAACAATTTATTATTTTATATCTTTATATAATTCTAAGAAATTACAATTTGATCAATAAATTATTGGCATCGAGTACCTCATTTCTAAACAAGATATTTTAATTTAAATTGTAAAAAAAAAAAAATCTAATCATTCACAAACTCTGATATGAGCTGGAGTAAGGGTTATGTATCGTTCATTTTAACAAAAATGCGAACTTAGACTTCTAAAATTTCATACTTATTTTATTTTATAATATATTGTCTTAAATAATAAAGAAAACGCAGATAAAATGAAAACTAGTGTTGGTGTGAGAACCTTGAGAGCCATTTTTGATGTCATTTTAATTGTGTAAGATGCTATTAATATTACATGGTGTTATTATTTTCACACATGCTAATATAAAATTATGTTGCTATTTTTATGAAAATATATCCTGGTTAAAAATAGTACCACAACACAATCAATCATAATAGTAGATGCAATTAAAAATAGGGGTTCTCACGCTAGGACTTGGTTCTCATTCGAACCGCATCATATATATGTGTGTGTATATATATATACACACACATAGAGAGAGAGATAGAGAGAGAGAGAGAGAGAGAGAGAGAGAGAGAGAGAGAGAGAGAGAGAGAGAGAAGAGAGAATAATGAAGCTATAGTTATCATAAATAACATAATTTATTAGACTAAAAGGGATGTATTATTCAAGAAAAAAAATCATGTATAATTTTGGGGTTTACATGGGTAAAAGAACTATATGGATGTAATTTTCATTTAACAATAAACCATGAAATGAAAATAATGAAAAAAAAAGACATCTTAGGATTAAAAAATGACATGAAATTTGAATGAATTTTATAGATAAACAATAGATTAATATTTCAGAACTTATTGTACAAAGTAAAAAAAAAAAAAAAAAACCACAAATGATAGCGTACAAAAAAATAGATATGAAATCATTTCAGACAACTCATGGAATTGATAGTGAAGACTGAAATAAAAAATGCATATATATCATTTTTTTCTTCAATAAATTTTCAACTATATATCAGGTCGTTTCATGTTGGTTTTTGGTATTTTTTTATTTTTAGTTGATATAATTAGATTTATTTCTGAAAATTTTGAAGAGGTTACTTAAACACATTCGCATAAATTTTTGCCTTCATTTTTTTTTTTTTTATTGCTCCATATTTATACAAGTATAAGTTTTCAAGGTATAACTGGTTAATTTTGTTGTTAATTTTTTATTTCTTTTTTTTTTCTGGAACGATAAAAATGATATATAAAAGGCACAAAAGTATAAGAGTACAACCATCAGCTGAATACACACCCAGCCACCAACTGAATAAAATTGGGAGGACAGGTCATAAGACCTGCCTAGAACCGACTCTACCAGGGTAATACCGTAACAACCCAAAAAACACAATCACTAAAACGACCCAAAAGGGTAAAAAACTCGACATTAAAACGACCCCAACAGGGTAATGCTCGAGCGTGGGATCCCAACAGGAAAATAAGGTCACGCTAGAGCGAACCGGGGCCAACGGTCCAAACCTAAGAAACATCAACAACAGCAACACACAACTAGCACAATACAACAACAACGACAAAACACCTACAAGAAACAAAACAAACAGAAACTAAACAATTGGAGCCCTTCCTCGTTGCACGACCTAGCCCAACCGGCAGTGAAGCGATTGACACAAGATGGATTCAAGGTCCAGGAGCCGCTACAGAAACTGCAGAAGGCCTATATAGTAGGTTAAACTGAACCCTAAACCCATCCCCGAATCGACCCGTCTTTGACCGAGAAAGCCGCAAACAACCCCCACACCGGTGCCACCCGAGCTAATCTAACACCATTAGACGAGACGGATAGCACCAAACCCCGACCGCCTAACACCACTAGCCGAATCGGGAGGGTGAGCGATGCTCGAGCCTTCAACCCCAACCACCGCAATGTGAGCCGCCACAACCTTCAGGGTCCCTCCCCATCCAGCGATGCTCGCCCCATCTGACCCCACCACAGCAAGCCGACGACCAGGGATCGGAGCCCCACCGGAAAGATAGAGCCCCGCCATGAACGGCCAAATCCAACCCGAGCGGACAAATGCGAGAAAAGGGGACTTACCATCTCCCGACGGTACTTTGACTACGTTAGAAGAGAGAAAACCAGACTCAGGGCTGTCGCCGACCAGAAGAGGCACTGCCGCCTGTGAAAGCCCCATCCGCTACGGGAATTGGGACCGTAATCGCCTCCATCCACGGTGAATCGAAGGAGCGAAACGGTAGGGGGGGAGGAGGAGGACGGTCAAGACGACCCCTGGTCGTGCATATGCCGACGAGAAGGAAGGCCAATCGGCCGGATTATGAAGCGAACCTCAAGAGCAGAGAAGGGATTTTGGGTCGCGAGAGCAGAGAAGAGTTATTACAACTTTGCAATGTTCTATATCGTATATTGTTTTATTAGGAATGAAGATAAATATGTATCATCTTTATAAAAACATTGAGACATATAAAATTCTACAACTTACTATAAATGCAACGCATTTTTTCTTCAACATACATCACAATTGCTAGTTTTACTTTTTATTGTTTTAGACTTATATTATTATTATTATTATTATTATTATTATTATTATTATTATTATTATTATTATTATTATTATTATTATTATTATTATTATTATTATTATTATTATTAAATACTTCATTATTGTTAGTTGGAAATAATTTTGTATTCGTTAGACAAAAAACATAACCATTAGTTGCAAGAGAGGTAGACTGAAAAGTGACCAGAAGCTGGGTATGAAATCGCCGGAAGATCGTTATGTTTGCCACAATATTTTTTGCAGAGTGGTCTTTGAAAATGAAGATGGTGAAAAAATGAAAATGGTGAAGGTATGTGTCTTTTGTAGTACAAAAAATGGGAGCACAAGCGTCGAGGTCGTAGGTGAACTATTGGATCGTGTCGTCTCCGTGGTCTAGATATTGATCATGGGAGATGAATGGGACTGATGTTAAAGGTCTGAACTGGGTAAGCATTGATCTGGCAGAAGATCAACGATCCAAAATGACAAGAGTGTCCTAGGGTTTGAAATGTTTCTGATGGGCGTGATTCCTTAGGTCGTCAAATAACTGACATTTAAGACTGAAAATACAGATTTGGTGCAGTAATGAGACATCATTCTTGCACAGGTCCTAGCAAAATAGCTCGGTGAATCGGCCCGAGTGGTTAGCTTGGGTATGGCCGGTTCAGAGGAGCTTCAACTCAGTATCAACGTTACCTCATCAGGGAGCTCGCTTAGGCAATCCAGTAAATGAGGTCTGATATGTATTATTGACATAGGCATAGATGGTACATAGCGAAATAATCTTAGACGGGCACATTTCTTTGTGGTAAATCGTATTGTCAAGTATACTGTAACTGGATTAAGGGTAATACTTTGGCTTACCATGCAAAATAAATGCAACCTTTGGGTTAAAAGGATTAGAATTTCTAATCAAACATGAACAATAATTAAAAACTATCTCGAAATTTGTATTTAATTGTGAGGTTGAGCCAATTGTATGGAGGAATGTCAAACGGTAATTTGCTGACGGATTCTACCATGGAAACTAATTTCGTCGCGAGCTGATTAGATACAAACAAGAGAGGTTTCCAACAACCTCTATTGGATTAGGAATGTGAAATCCTTGTTTGTACAAGTCAAGTCACATTTTGATTCTAATGATAGTTGGTACGGTTGCAACATCGAAGAAATCACAAAGTTCATGCGGCAAGTAATCGCATAGTGCAAGTACACCTTGTGTGAGTAATCGCAAAGGGCAGAGTTTTTGGGTCTAGTTACATCAGTAGACAACCAAGTAGATCTTTTTAAAATTGACTTCCTAGCAAAAGAGATTGATGGTCATGTTAAGGATTGGGAAATCGAATGTATGGCAGTTAGGACAACAGTCATTTGAGAAAAAAGATTGAAAGAGATAAACTAGGAAAGTCAAAAGTTTTAAGTACAAGTGGGAGATTGCTAGTCTATCTAAAAGCTTTAATTTTTGCATTACAAACACTATTCCCGATTGAAAGTTTAAAATCCCGTCTCTTGCGATTTTTCTCCCCCAAATAAACCCTAGCCTCGTCGCCTCAAATTCTCGGCAAGTTGACCTCCTTCGGCATCGGCGAGGCCGGGCCGGCGGTCGCCTCCACTGCCTGGCTTGTCCCTGAAGCCGTTCTCTCTCTTCTCAGGCTGTGATTGGTGGCATCGTCGGCTTGGACCAAGGCTTTTGGCGGCTGATTTCGCGGGTCCTCTCCCTCGAGCGAGGTCCGGTGGCTTGCTGGTTTATGGAGCAGGCGGCTGTCTCTGGTGTGGGTGAGTCGGTCTCTCGTCCTTGGCGGTTCAGCGCCTTGGTGCCTCCCCTGGGTCATTTGCAGGGGGCGACTCCGTTGGAGTTTTGGAGTCGGGCTGTCGTCAGTTGTGGTGGGGAAGGGATGGGGGTGGTCAGTGGATAGGAGGGGCTCCGGTGGGCCGTGTTGGTGTTGCCGGAGTAGGGTCTCATGCTTTGAGCTGGTCCTTCTCTCCGGCTCTGCTGTTGTTTGGTCGGAGTCCGATGACCCCGAGTAGCCTAGTGGTGTCAGGTTCGCTTGGGGTGTGTCGGTTTGGGGTTGCTCGTCTGCTTGTACCCTCAGTTGGTGGCAGATCGACTCGTAGTTTGGTTCGGGGGCGGGGGTTTGGTTTCTGTATAGGCTTAATTGCAGTTTCGAGAGCTGTTCCTTGGCTAGGGGCCGAGCTGTGATCCGGTTGCCGCTCGTTCGGGATCGTCATTCTTTGGGGGAGGGGTGTGGTAGTTTAGATGTTTGTGTTTTTAGTTTTTGTTGCGTTTTTTTTGCTTGTTGTTGTTTATTGTCTTCGTGATTGGTGTTGGTTTAGTATCGTTTTTTTGGTTTGGGTTATTTGGCCCATGTGCGTGGGATTACACTGTTGGAGTCATTCCACATTACCTCGGTTGGGTCGTTCCACATCACCTCGTTGGAGGTCGTTCCATAGTTAGGGCTTTGTGTTGTGTTGTGTTGTGTTGTTGGAGTTTATTTTCTAGCGTTGCTAGTCGGGTTTTAGGCGGTCTTATGACCTGTCCTCCCAGTTTTATTCAGCTGTTGGCTGTATTATTCAGCTAGGGGCTGTGTACTTTGCACGTTTGTGCGTTTTTGTTATATAATATTTCTTATCGTTTCGGCAAAAAAAAAAAAAAAAACACTATTCCCGATTGAATGAGAATTATATATGTTTAACTAAACGTTTTACATTATGTTATTTTGCATTTAGATAGATATGAATAAGTCCCCGACTGATCCCGTAACTGACCGGGAGCTGTTTGGGCTCTAACGGGCTGCACGTTACCTCCGAAGAGTGTCGCCGTTTCAAACTGGACTTAGACGGGCGGATACCCAACAAACTACTCTTATAGTGATAAATTATTACGGTAGGACTAAAAGTTCCATAATAATATAAACTGTTCGGGAGATGCTTCTTGCAACATGCTTTGCTTTACATCTAGCTATACTTACACTTCCATCTAGCTAATTTCCAAGTTTCATTATTCTCTAAAACTTTTTATCTCATCTTCCAATTATCTAAATTGAAATATAATACTCTGGAGAATAAATAAATATATAATACTATTTTATAGTATAGATAAACATTGTTGTTACAATATATGAATAATTAGACCGTTTTACCCAAAAACTTCTCATATAATAATTATGAACTTTGAAGTTGACCTTGACATACTATTTGAAGTCATTTTAATTCTTTGGTCAAAAAATGAAATAATAAATTCTTTGGTCATATATTTTATACGATTTTATAGGGGAATAAATAGAACCTGGACCACTAGGCCAGTTCATTTGACCTTAAATTATTCAAAGCCGTCTGTACAAAAAAAAAAATTAAATCATAATAATAGAATGATGATTAAAAAAAAAAAATCGAAATATTAAAATGAAATGAAATGAAAAATTTGTACTAAAAGTCATTTTTCCGGCGCAGACCACCCGCGCTCACGTTAGCTACCGGCCGTCGATATATTGGGATTTGATTGCAGATTTATCTATTTATTTTTTTTATATATATAATAATGTGGACCAAAACTTTATATTACAAGCATATCCTAAAAATATACATTTAAAATATATTTATGTACAAGAAAGAAGATATATAAATAAAATAGTAAAAGGAGCCTGCATTATTTGAATGCCATTGATATTGAATATCCTGGCCTGCCACGCGCGAAAAGAGCTCTCACGTGCTGGCCACGAGAAAAAAAAGAAATCCATTTTATATATATTCATCAAATAAAATAGGAAAAAATATTTTAATAATTAATTCTGCTTTTTATAATGGAATGGAATAATATAATAATGTCACGACATTTTTTATCTTTATTATTACTTGTCATTCGCAACCCAATAATGAAAGGACAAAAGCTTGCGATAATAATAATAATATTCTTAAAAAGGACCACTTTTAAAAGAAGGTCGATTGTTTTTTTTTTAAACGATAGAGATAGTATTAACTCAAAACGAAAGGATTATTTTTTTTTTTTCAACAAAAAGAAGGTCGAGTTAAAATGCATCTTTGGGGGTGCAATCATTGATTATTTTTTAAGGCCTTTAAATTGCTTTATAATTAATTTATTTAATTATTGTCTCCAAATACTTATTTAAGTCAATTTATGAAGTTTTTGTGCTAGGCTCAAATGTGTTTGTTAATGAACTTGCATTATGATCTAATTGATATCAAAATTAATGATGTCATATATCATTAGTTAGAGGCTGACTAAAAGCATTAATTAATTGGTGGACTAAATCAAGTAAAGATGAAATAAATCATGGGAGCAGGATCTTATCAAATCCAACTCCATGGAACTTAATCCACCATTTTTTTCTATATCATTCATACTCATTATAATATTCATAATAAAGTTATCTTATTACCATACACATTATAATATTCAAAATAAAATAATCTTATTAAGATAATAATGAAAGGATACTTATATTAGT
>CACSLK010027842.1:9071161-9081880 GCA_902706635.1 Striga hermonthica
TGTAATAAAAATACATACCGTATGCACGGGACAGAAGCACTAAATGAGTCATTTCACAGAGCTTGCCCGTTAAGTAGCTCCTGAATACGGGTGCACAATTTGTAGTACGTACCATAAAATCAGAACAGATTTCCATAAAATTAGATAATAAATTAGATAATAAATAAAGTCTTTTTATTTTAGTAAAGATTTTACGTGCTTTGTTTTTTTACTTATCGGATGTTATGTGATTTTTTTGTTAAACCAGTTATATGGAACATAATACAAATACAATTAGAGGATTGAACAAAATCAGAACAGATTTTCATACAATTAGATAATAAAAAGGAATTAGATAGGGAAAAGAATGAATTAGATAAGAAAAAGAATGAATTAGATAAGGAATTTTGAATCTGACTTTTTTTTTGATAGATAGCCTTTACGTACAAATTTTGACTTCACTGATTTTATGGGATTTATTTTGACAAAATCGATATTAATATGGAATAAGACAAATAAATAAAGTCTTTTTATTTTAGTAAATATTTTACGTCTTTTTTTTTTACTTGTCATATGTTATGAGATTTTTTTTTTTCTTAAGCTGATTTTATGGGATATAAGACAAATAAATAAAATAATTAAATAAAATTCTGGATAAAAATAGCAATGCATTAATTACGTTGACTTTTCAATCTACTAAATTTGGTAAATAGGATACCTTATATAATAAGTATAGATACAAATGAATAACATGCCAAAATTGTAAATAATAATTAATGTATTTTAATTTATTATCTAGCCATCAGTAATATCATTTAATGATGTGATAATTATCTTTTAAATGATAAATAAAATATAAATTTAAAAAAAATATTTGTTTTTTATATACTCAAATAAAAATTAAAAAATACTATCGACAAATATGAATTATAATATATATCAGTAAAATCATTGCAGAAGTTAATAAAATTATTTAAGGAAAGAATCTTTTTGGTCATATTTGAATAGGAATGTATATATGCAAGCAATTAATGCATATAGCAAAAGAATTTAAATAAAGTATGTATTAAATGTGAGTTGACTTTTTTTGCTACTATTTTTGGTAAATAGTATGGCTTTTAATATAAGTATAGAAATCAAATTAAAACTCAACTTTTTTTTTAATAAATATTCTTGTACATGAACAAAGTTTAGCATACTTTAGCTAAATAGTAAAATTTGTTAGAATATCACATGTGGGTTGTCCCACATCGTCTACAACCCACAACGTCTATATAAGGAAAATAGACATAACTTATAAGCCTAGTGGGTTACTCCTCGTACCACGAATTGGTTTGAGGATGTAACCTCACTAAAGTCTATCTAGGCTCACCCTATTTTAGTGCGATTCACGTTCGTGGGACCGCACCCGTCAACCCCCGTTTCTTCATGGTTTCAGAGTTGGTTCTACGTGGGACCGTGCGATGACGTACCCGTCACCCAAGCCCAGGCTCCCGGCTCCGTATATGGGCTTGGACTTTCGTTTGAAAGACTCACAAGTGAGGAGACGCGTTAGAATATCACTTGTAAGTTGTCCCACATCGTCTATATAGGAAAAATAGGCGTAACTATAAGCCTAGTGAATTACTCCTCATACCAACAATTAGTTTTAAGATGAAATCCTAATAAGGTCCATCTAAGCTCATCCTACTTTGGTGCGCTTCACGTCCGTGAGACCTCACCCGTCAACTCCTGTTACTTCAAAATTAAACAGCATTTTGTTCAATTAAAAAAAGGTAAATACCACATAAATCCCTAATGCCATAATACATTCCCTTGTCAGTCCATACTTTTCTGCACTCCCTAAGCCATTAGTCTCTTTCTCCTAACTCCCCATATATATATATTATTCATTTACTTTACCTCATTACATAAAAAAATTAATTTCGTTTCTTTAAGCTCCCTCTCTCTCTCTATCTCTCTCTCTCTTTCTCTCTCTCTCTCTCTCTCTCTCTCTCTCTCTCTCTCTCTCTTAGTTGCGTCTCTGCGTCTCTCTTTCTCAAAATCCACTGATCGTCTCTCCCTCTGAAAATTCCATCGCGTCTCTGAAAATTCCGTTCGTCTCTTCGTTCATTCCCCCTCCCGTCGCCGACCATATCTCCGGGAAGCTTGCCCTCCTCCTCGCCGTTCCACATTCGTTATTTTAAGAGAACGTCTCATCCCCAAAACAATGGCGGGCTAGAAAAACCGTCCTCCTCGCCTTTCCACATCCGACAAACCGTCTTCCACAGTAAGAAAAGGTAAAATTTTGGGGATTTTTTGAACAATTTTTTAATTCGAAATTTGGGGATTTTTTTTTTCAAAATTTTGAAATTTTTTATTGAATTTGAGATTTTTCAAAATTTGGTATTTGGTTGATGCTAATGCACTTCGAATTTGAGTTTTATTTCACCAATTACTAATTTTATTGATAAACTAGGGCTCTTTGCATGTCTAGGGTTCATAATTTTTTTTTTTTAGTTTTGGTATGCTTTTTTGATCAATTGTTGCTGATGTTGTTATTGTTTTATTTGAATTAGCTGTTGAATTTCAGCGGGCAATTGTTTGTTTGGTATTGGTGCTGCTGTTTGGTTCTTCATTGTTGAAATGGCTGAGGAAATGGAGTGGGCAATTGTTGCTGCTGTTAGTAGTGTGTTATATCATTTTAAAAATTAATTAGGGCTGAGGTGTTGTTTGGTATTTTATATCAGTTGGAATATCAATTAGGGCTGAGGTGTTGTGTGGTGTTTTACATCAATTTGAATATGAATTAGGGCTGAGGTGTTGTTTGGTGTTTTAAATCCAATTTGAATATCAATTAAGGTTGAGGTGTTGTTTGGTGTTTTATATCCATTTTAATATCAATTATGGCTGAGGTGTTGTTTGGTGTTTTATATCAATTTGAATATCAATTAGAGTTGAGGTGTTGTTTCGTGTTTTATATCAATTTGAATGAGGTGTTGTTATTGTTGAATTGTATCGTTGTTTATATTTGTTTCTTATGTTTGAAAATTGTCTTTGTTTTATTTGTTTGTGATAGGGCACAAAACTAAGATGTAGGTGTACCCTTTCATACGTCAAAGATATGATAGACATGACGGTTTTTGTGCTCTCGAACAAGCACACGGAGGCTCTTGAAAAGAGTCCTTTTTATTTTTTTGTGAACATGCCCGATTTAGCAGTTTACATAGTAGAGTTGATGCTCTAGTTAGCAGGTACAAGGTAGATTTGAATGCATTTTTTGTTGGTGATAATTTGGTTTTGAATTTCGATCCAGCTGAGTTTTGTATAACAGCGGGGCTGAGACAGGGCAGTCTAAGTGTAGACTTAGACCTTAGTATAGAGTCGAAACCCCTGTTCGATGCCTAGGGTCGAGTAGATAAGAAGCTGTTGAAAAGAAAAAATGTTGTAGAGCTGTTAGGTAAGTATGTTGCAGATGAAGGTCGTGTTCACGTCTTCATCCATATGTACACTCTGCTTGTATTTAGTTGCATTTTGTTCCCTTATTTAAGCTATTCAATTCCAAGGTTTGTTTATCGTGTGTGGAGGATGCCGGTCGAATTTGTGAGTATGCATGGGTTGATGCTACTCACAAATTCTTGGTTGGCGAGCTAGTTCGTCATTCACAATCGAGTGCTCGATCCTACTTCGATGGATGTGCAGTGGGATTGGTTGTATATATATATATTTGTTTCAATGTCTTACTAAAATAATATTAAATTTTTTAAATTGTGTAAATTTGAAATCATGTGTATGCGTAGGCTTGGTTCTACGAGCGTGTCCCTTCTTTGGGCAAGCGTTCGACGCTCGAGGCGATTCTCCGTCTATTTCGATGGACGCAGAGCACGTTGCCGTCTATATTGGAAGGGTCTTTACAATCCCTAAAGAAAATAATGAGACATAAGATAATTTATATAATATTATAATATTATGTATTTTCTTCTTCTCTCTTTTTTTTTGTTTTTTTATTAATCGATATTCTAATAAATCATTATGATTTGTTTTACAGGTGTATTCAGTATCGCCTGTTTTGGAGGAGCGTACGTTTGTGAAAACTCAGGTTTTCTTTAGTTTTTGTCGAGAATTTATGTTTTAGCATTAATATATTTTTATATCCTTTATTTTTTTTCTTTCATGTACACGAAAGATTTGAGAACTGGTTGTTTGCCATGGTTTGTCTTGAGAACAATGAACTTAGAAAAAATTTCAATTGTTGGAGTCCGAGTGGAGACAAAGAAAGAATGAAGAAAAGGAAAAAGAGAAAAGAAGTGAGAAAAATGAGGCTGCTGATGGTTTTTGTCAGACTGAGGAAAACGATGAGGAAAAAGAGGAGGAGAAAGAAAAAGAGGGGGAAAAAGAGGAGGAGGAGGAAAACGAGGACTAGGAAAAAAGTGAGGAAGATGGGCTCTGATGGTGGTTGAAAATGAAGCTGTTGTGAATGAGTTTGAAGATTTGGACCGACTCGTAAACCTGGTGGTCGAGTCTGCTGGTTTGAGGGAGGAATATGTTGGTTTGATGGGGGGGATTCAAAAGTGTTGTCGAATGATCCGACCCTGAGCACAGTGCTCAGAGCTCGAGCCGACAACCAGAGGAGAAAGCACAACCCTCTTCATGGTTAAGAGAGTGCCGGAGAGGCTAGGCAGGAAGAAAAAGACGAAGCCGGCTGATTTTATGACCCCTCCTTCATCCGGTCCGAAGAGGCAGAAGAAAGAAAAAAAAAATAGTTGGTGAGCTTGAGTGATGATGAGGTAATTAAACTAGCAATTTTATTTTTGTAGCTTATTTTATTGTTCGTGTTATTTAATATAACTAACTAATTATTTTATAATGTAGGAGGCTGACAAGAGTGTCACTGATGATGATTCTTCCCTGAATGAATATAGGGGCAGAAATGATTTCTGTGGACATGGGGATGCCATTCGAGATTTCCTGGCAAGCGATGACTTGAGGTAACTAAAATTACTTTAATTATTTTAATTTGTATTATATTATACTAATTAAAATTACAAATTTTGGTAGCAAAAGTGTGTGGAGCAATGACCATATTTTGGTCCAAGGAAAATTGATATGCGCACTTTTGTTCGGGAACGAGTTGGATTCTCAACTCGTTGATTGCTATATGGAGATCCTGCGTGGCGACCATCCACATGTCCAAGTTTTGCCGACCTATGTTCAGGTACTTTATTTTAATATACTCTGTTAGTTATTGTTAATTTGCTAAAAGAATTACTGAATTTGTAGAGTGATTTGGTGAGTGTTATTCGAAGTATGAAGAAAAGAACTATTTGGAAGGACGAAGATTATGATGTGTGTAATTCTAGTCTTAATAGAAGTACTATTGACATGCTTGATGATCTGTTGAGGTTGCTGAGGTCCTTGATTAAGGTGAAATATGTTTTCCTTCCAGTGCTGCACAACTTTCACTTCTTCTTACTTGTGTTCAACGATCAAGAAAAGAAGTTTGTGTATCATAACTCCATGGATGCACCGAGGAACTGGGAACAGTTTGGTAAGTGTTATTATGACATTATAAACGTTTTTGTAGTTATTATTTATTCTCTTTCTATCTGAATTTAAAACTTCAATTGGGCATTCATACCATGAATCCTTTTCACTTTGGATACCTGAGGCTGCAAGTTGGTATGAAGGACTATGGCGTGCATGTGTGCATGCAGATGGAGTCCTACGCAGTCGAGTCGCCTGAATTTTGGGGGGCCCAAGATAGTTTTTCGATTGATGGCTATCAAGCACGCATCATCAGAAATCCTTCATGTTGACACTGTTTGGCTTATGTTGTGAACAATATGTCTGATTGTAAATTTTTGGCTTGTGTTTGAACAATAGATGTTATGAATGTGGATGATTTCTTGTTTTTGAACAATAGGTGTAGATTAATTGGATGATGGTTTTGTTTATTATGGTTTTGGATTATGGTTTATGGATGAAAGGGAACAAATGATATGAATTTTGTTTGTTTTTAAAATTGTTACAAGTTTTTCCTCACATAAATACTAACATTAGGAGATATTAGTACTCATTTTTCCAGTGATGAGTACCTACTTTGTAGAAAGGAAAAAAGATGTGCAAGTTCTTTAATGATTCTTGTTTTCATCGGAGTAGTACCAGTATTACCGATAATAGTACCACATCTTCTTCTATGCAGTAACAGTTCTTGATGAATTATTACCTACTTTATAGAAAGAACAAAAATAGATTACTTCAATTTTCGTCAATATTTGAAAAATTAATACAAGACCTAGAGTAAGATAGTACCGGCATTATGGTGTACTTATGCCATATATCGGGTCTTCAGTACCAACTTCGACGAACATTAAAAATAAAAAATGAATTTTGTAAAACAGTACCAGTATTACAACGTTTTTATGACCAAATTACGCCTGAACAATCTGTTTAGTATACTAAAAATAATTCAATCTATATTAATTAATATTTTCCAACCAACTCCGACGAACATAAAAAACAACGAATTCCGTAAAATGGTACCAGTTTTTCAAGAAATAACACCATTCATTCTTCTATGTAGTACCAGTTCTTGATGAATTAGTACCTGCTTTGTAGAAAGAACAAAAAGTGGTCACCGGGACAAAGTCCGCAACCTGCGAAACCAGACCCGCGAGCTGCCCAAAATTCGCGAGCGCCAGTCATTTTCAGCGTTCCAAGCTCGTGCCCGTGAATCCTGCTTCGCGGGCTGTCTGGAAGTTCGTGAGCTATCGACATTTTCAGTACTGGAAACTCGCGCCCGCGAGTTGACTCCCGCGCCTATAGAATGAGGCCTGACCACGAGTCCTCGCCCTGCGCCCGCGCCTCTTGTACTGTAATAAAAGTACCAGTTTTGGGAATAATAGTACCACTTCTTCTTCTACGTGTTACCTATTTTTGATCAATTAGTACCAACTTTTAGCCAACGAAAATGAATTATTCAATTGTGGTCAACATTTGCAATAATTGGTACCAGACGTAAAATAAGATAGTACCATCTTTCGGTGTTTTAGTACCGGATATCAGGTATTTAGTACCAACTCCGACGAACATAAAAAACACCGAATTTCAGTCTCAAATGATGTTTACATGACAAATAACCACTCTCACACTACTTTTATGCGATTTATAATGTTTTTAATTAAGTTTAATCACAAATTGGTCACGAACTCAACACACTAATGAAAAAAACACTACCAACACTTCATCTCATTAAAATGGTACCAGTTTTCATAATAATAATACCTCTTCTTCTTCTAATTGGTACCTATTTTCGATCAATTAGTACCAACTTTTGATCAACAAAAATGGATTATTCAGTTATGATCAACATTTGTAATAATTGGTACCAGACATAGTATAGAATAGTACCAGCTTTTGGTGTTTTAGTGCCATATATCGGGTCTTTAGTACCACTTGTAACGAACACATAAAAACACCGAATTTCAGACACAAATGATGTTTATATGACCAATAATTACTCTCACATTAGTTTGTATGAGATTTAAAATGTTCTAAATTGAGTTTAATCGTAAAATAGTCATGAACTCGACACACTAATGAGAAAACACTACTAATACACTTCATTTCATTGAATGACAATCTCATAGAATCATCATACAAGACTACTCCAAATCCTACCCATATTATGTTCTAACTTCTACTATTTTTCATCCAAATCAGGCGTGAACGATCCACGTGTCATGGTAGACATGAAGGATTAGAGAAATCACGATTTTTAAAATAGTACCTGTTTTAGGCAATATAGTACTGTATCTTCTTCTACGTAGTACCTATTTTTTATCAATTAGTATCAACTTTTGGTCAACGAAAATGGATTATTCAATTTTGGTCAATATTTGCAATAATTGGTACCAAACCTAGTATAGAATAATACCAGCTTTCGGTGTTTTAGTACCTGATATCGGGTCTTTAGTACCACTTGTAACGAACACATAAAAACACCGAATTTCGGTCTCAGATGATGTTTATATGGCAAATAATCACTCTCACATTAGATTGTATGAGATTTCAAATGTTTTAAATTGAGTTTAATCGTAAAATGATCATGAACTCGATACATTAATGAAAAAACACAACCAACACATCATCTCATTAAAATGGTACTAGTTTTCAGAATAATAGTACCGCTTCTGCTTCTAAGTGGCACCTGTTTTCGATCAATTAGTACCAAATTTTGGTCAACGAAGATGGATAATTCAATTGTGGTCAACATTCGCAATAATTGGTACCAGACCTAAAGTAATATAGTAACAGCTTTTGGTGTTTTATTACCAGATATTGGGTCTTCAGTACCACTTGTAATGAACACATAAAAAAATTGAATTATTTGTTTAATATAATTATATAAATGAATTATATTAAACAAATAATTAAAATAAATTATAAATAAATATATTAAATAAAACAAATAATTAAAATAAATTATAAATAAATGTAAAAATTACAGTTAAAATAATTATATTTATTTATTTATTTTAGATTATTTTCATATACTTTATATTTAATTATTTATTTTAATTTTTATTATTCCATATTTGTTGCATTATTCATTGTATTTTACCTTTGTTAACAAACTTTATTTATTTTGTATAACTTAAGACAATGAAAAAAATTAAATTAAATTTTACTAAATAAAATATAGAAATTAAAATTATTTATGTATAATTAAAATTATATACTAAAAAATTATATATTATTTCATTCGTTTTCTTTCATATTGTGTAAGAGTAAATTATATTAAAATAATTTAATAAATTATAATTTTTATTTTATTTTATTTACACTAGAAAGGAAACCAAACGGGAGAAAACACAAGTGAAGTATGACGAATTCTCGTTGAGCGATTGAATACTTCAATTAAGATTTTTATTTATTTTAATTTATTATTTAACATAAGTTATTTTATTTATAATGTGATTTTACTTTAACTATTTTTATACTTTATTATCTTTTATTATGATTATTTCAATTTTATTTTAATTAGTTTATTTTAATTTTTATATTTTTATTTTTAATTTTATTTATTATTCTACTCTTAAAAAATAGCTCAAACTTTGAAAAAAGATGGTCAATCTTCTCTTATCTTATGGGCGAGACGAGGAACTAATTAATTTAATGGAAAAAAAAGATTATTTTTCATTTCAAAATGTATATAATTCATATATTTTAATAATTAAAAATATAAATTTATTTAATCTTAATTCACGCTACTATATTAAATTTTATCTTACTTTATTTTAATTTATTTTTTCATTATTTTATGTTAATTTAATTTATTATTATTATTCAATTAATATTAAAATTTACCTATTATACTTTATTTTATTTTATTATCATTGTCGTATGATATTATAAATATTTTTATGTTCAATAGTTTACACCACTATACATTTGGCTCAGTGGTCGTGTGGGTGTTTTCAATCTTTGCAACCCGGGTTCGAACCCTACTTGCCACTCCTTACGTAATTTTAGCTTGTGAAATAAATTCAGGAGGGTATAAAGATAATTGTGTAATTCTGTAAAATAAAAAAATGAACAATTTTCGCAACTAGATAAGGTGTAGTATACGCATCGTTACTTAAATATAAGGGGGTATGGTGCAATTTTTAAAACACAGTGGGGAAAGTTGACATTTTGTAAAACATATGGGGCGCGGCGTATTTTACCCAAAATTAGTATCTATTTTATCCAAAATAGTACCGCATCTTTTTCTACGTGGTACCTGTTTTAAACGATCAGTACCGACTTGAATTACTATAAGTGCAACAAAAAAAAAAAATGGTGGAAGGTTCGCGCAGAGGGGGACTCAAACCCGGGTCTGGGCGAGTACACACCCTCAAGGTCGCCTACACTACCATCCTGCCGCTAGATGATCGCATTTATTTATGCGCAAATTTAATTCTTATGCCTCAAAATCATGATTTATAAAAACTTAGACTTAGAATTAATTTTTGAATTAACTTTTGTACTGGAATTTCACCAACTTAATGTGGTGCTTAAATATTAAGTTTAAGTACTTGGATTGAATTCTTGTAACTTAGAATAATTTACTTGATATTAAGAAGATTACTGAAGATCCAATATCCGATACTACAGTAATATAAAAGTGGTATTATCTTACTCTATGACTGGTTCTACTGTTTGTAAATGTTGACCAAAATTGAAATAATCAATCTCCAACTCTTGGCCTTGTGCTAGTAACGGGACATTCTTGAATAGCATATCGACCGTAATTCCTTCTCCATTGGCCATCTTAACTCCAAAAGACTTTACCTTGGTGAATGGTAGCTCCATCTTCTTAGATAACTCCTCATCTATGAAATTCAACGTAGACCCACTATCAACCAAAACATCCACCAATCCTCCTAGTATCTCGGCCGTAAATCGAATCATCTTTGGCCCCCTTTTCTTGCTTTTGACCACGTGTAGAAAAGTCTCCTCACGTGGTTGGTACTCCTCATGATCACGCTACTCCTTCTCATCAAACTCTAATAAAAAGACTTCCTTACCCGTACATCTATGTTTGGGCGTGAACCTCTCATTGCACGTCAAGCATAGCCCTTTCTCTCGTCTCCTTTGGATCTCCTCGGTGGTAAGGCACCTCATGTTGCTTGTCGTGTGTGTAGCCTCAACGGTCGGCTTGGTCTCGGCCCGTGGGGGCGTGTCGTCGACTGCGGCGCTCGCGCGTCTAGCATCCGT
>CACSLK010027842.1:9093347-9109768 GCA_902706635.1 Striga hermonthica
TCAGACTAAAGCACATGGTGACCGTAAATATCCTAATAGCACATCGAACACATAATATCATTACCCAATTCATTAAGTACGTCGACCTGACTTGGATCCTACCCAAAAAATCAAAGCAACAACAATTATGTGCACATGCCTATTTAATATCTTACGGGTTAAGCGCACGAAATAATTAACTGAGGCCTAGTTCGCTTACGACGATCAGTATAAAACGAACATCCCTCTCTGGGATCCTGTTCAATACATAAATGTACTAGTGCAACTAATCGGTCAAGACAAACCGTACGGTTGACACTACAACCGTTCCGATGGGTTGTTCAATTCCATCTAGGTTGTGAACCAATGATTCTTGTTTCGCAAGTAACTGATATAGTGATCTTCGGTACGCCCGATGACGACCCACTTATCTACATGCAAAACAACAGAACGTGGAACTTATTTAACCAAACATAATTCTCATTCATCAAGAAATAACAAGTGTAATATCCACTAAAGCAAAGCTTAAGTATATAACACCAACAGTACTTATATAAAATGGTTCATTAGCGGGTGAACAGAATATCATTTTATCACTCACTTTTGAAACAAGAATTATTGGTTCACAACCTAAATGTAAATGAACACACCATCGAAACAGATGTAGTGTCAACGATACAGTCGGTCTTGACTGATTAGTTGCACTAGTACATTTATGTATTGAACATGATCCCAGAGAGAAACAATTTGTTTTATACTGATCGTCGCAAACAAACTTAAGTCTTGCCTAGTTATTGTGTTCTCTTTACTCGCAAGATATTAAACATACATGTGCAGTATTTATTACTTTGAATCACTTGGGTGAAATTCAGTTCGCTAGATCAACAATCTTACTGTTTTGGGTAATATTGTTGTATGAATGAAGTGAGTTCATGAAGGATTGTTATGCTAAACCCTGCAGGTGGATTAAGTTTCGGCATAATAATAATGTGATGAACGAGCGCTAGCTTTGATAATATAATATATTAAGTAATTCTTGATTATCAGTAATTGAATTAATCAATGGACATTATATCTTATACATGGAGAGGTAATTCAGGCAATTATAATTGGAGTCTCAAATGTAATTGGAGATAGGAAAAAGGAGTAAAATAATATTATATTAGTGAACTGTAATATTATTTAAGTAATTGGAAGAGTGAGCTTGGCCCACAGTTAGTCCAATACTTAAGAAGCCCTGATCATATTCTCCAAAGGATCTCTACTGTATCTCTATATATACATCATTAAGCTCATAGAAAAGAGACACAAGAGATCAGAAAATCCTACGAGCATACAAACACAGGCACGCCTCTCTCTCTCTCCCTAGATTTCTGTTTGAGTTTTATCTTCTTCATGTTGTTCCAGTATCGATACTAGTTGAAAAGGTGTTAGAGCAATACAGTTGATGATCTCGTTGATGATCTTGTGGTAATCGAGACCCGTGATCATATATATTCAAGAACCCCGGAGATCCACCGCCAGACCACCGTGAGCACCGGACTGCCGTCGCGAGCCTACGACCAGCCGACGACTACAGTCGTGACCAGTCGAGCCCGACGCAGCCTGTAAGAGCCTGCAACGTCCCCGTGCGACTCAGCAGATCACCACGAGTCCCGAACGATCTCCGTGCAGTCCATCCGCCTTCTCGACGCCAGACGCCGATGAGACCCGCCTCCGTCCATGATCCTGACGAGTCCGACAAGCTGCTCCAGGTCATCCCATCTGATCCATTCCTTCATATTCATAAGATTTCAAGCCATAAGTTTTCTATATCAAACCTTTATATCGGCTGCGCATAGATTTACGTTTTCTATTGAATTCAGAACTTGTACATAACGAGATCCTCACAGATCCCAATAGTCCTCAGCCCTTCATCTGCGTTGTTGTTTCGATAAAGTCCCCCGCTCAGCGCCGCTGATGCTCCTCGCACGGACGACGCACTACCACCAGACCACCACCGTTCCATCAGTCTTATCTGCCACCTACACGACGATCATTTCGATGAAGATTCGTAACCTAAGACACCGGCGCGGCCAGTCGAGGCTTACAGAGAAGATGGTCGGTTTTCAAGGATCACCCAATCGCCCATCTCTCTAGTGGCTTTTGCGGAGGTAGCGGCTCATGGCTGGGGACAACATCTTCTTCTGGATATGGTCATCGACGTGTAATGTGTGTGTGTGTATGTCTGAATGTGTGTGTGTGGTTGTGTGTGTGTGTCATGGGTCAGTGTGTGTGAGTGTGTCCCTGTGTGTGTGTTTTGTAGATTTTTGTGGGCAAGAGGTAACCGAGCTACCCGACTTAAGTCGTTCTCAAAGGAAGATTATTCAGAGCTTGGTTCACTATTTAATTGTCCAAATCACAAAAAGATAAAATAAATCCTAAAACATCAATTGGTTCGGAGTGGAATTAACACTAAACGAGCAAACAATTACGAGAAATAGTAAATCACGAGCAAATAGCGAAATCGGACTATCGGAGTCTCATGCCATTGACGCAATAAAAAGAAAACAAATAACAAAGAGAAATATGCAAGCTATAAGCACTAGGTAATTAACCCTAACCTTCTAACCCTAAGTGATTAAGCTCTAAATAGAATCCCAATCCTTCTAGATAGGCAAACATTTAATCCCTACAAATACTCAAGTAAGCAATAAAAACAACCAAGTCTAAACTTTTCCTCCATCATCCACAATACTCACATTTACCTTAATAAACAATATAAGTAAAAACGAGCCAGAAATCAAAGTAAAGAGTTTTAAAGATAAATACCCAATCTTCTATTGCATAGCAGATGAAAATCGGAGTCAAAAGCTCGAAACTTGAACAAAAAGAAAGTCATCGAAAAAAATATCGGAAAATGACATAAGCTCCTAGTCTAGAGAGAAAACTTAAAACATAAGATAAGATCCTAAAAAAGAAAAAAATGATATAATGAAGGGTAGATAATAAAAATGCAAAGGACCAATTGTATTTATACTCAACAAAAACACACAGCAGAAACACGAACAATTAGTAAATCACTCTCGACGACACTGGGGAATCCGCGGGCGCAGGTGACAGAAGGCACGGGCGATGCGCGGGCGATCGAAGCACTCTCGACATTGCGATGGGATCCGCAGGTGCGGGCATGAGCGAGGAAGGCACTCTCGAAATCTCTATGGAATCCGCGGGCGCAGGTGTGCTGAGGGGGAGGGACTCTCGACGTCGTGAAATATCTCGCAAGCGGACTCTCGATGTCGACGTCACTCTAGACATCGCGATTGTCTCTGCGAGCACGGGCGCGTCTTGGCTGATCACTCTCGACCTCGCGGACATACTCGCGGGCGCGGGCTTCAGCGGAAAGCATGCTCTCGACGTCGTGGCATGATTCGCGGGTGCGGACTCCTAGGCAATGATATCGCGGGCGTGGATGCTAGCTGGGCAAAGAGTGACTCGGCAAGGGCTCGAAATACTCGGGTAGGAAATGACTCAGAACTTCTCGGAATTGACTTAGAACTTCTCAGAATCGACTCGGACTCTTTGAAAAGGCTCGTCTCTCAGGATTCAGCTTGACTCTTCTCTTTCGATCTCGGAATATACTTGAAAATCACACCACAAAATAAAAAATAAAAAGAAAGACATAAAAACATACGAAATATGATAAAGCGGACCGGTCGACACTAAAACACTCTTAAAACTGACTCAACTAAACACATAAAACACATAAAAATAAGCACAAAAACACAATAAAAGTGTGCAGTGTGGGTGAATGTGTTTCGTATGGGGGAGGGGAGAGAGAGAGAGAGAGAGAGAGAGAGAGAGAGAGAGAGAGAGAGAGATATTGGGTTCATGGTTGGGGTAAGGTCCACTATGTGATTGGGATTTGATTAAAATACCATAGATAAGTGGTCAAATGCATAATATCTCTCCATAGCATGTTTGACTGACATTAATAATTTTTGACTTGATCATGACCTTTGGCTTGATGGATCCAGTGGTTCAGAATCATCCTTACTTCTTTCACTATCAAATCAATTCAGAGAAAGAAGTGAGGTTGATTATGGACTACTGTATCCTTCAACCTAATGATCATGATCAAGTAAGAATTTATTAATGTCAGTCAAACATGCTATGGCAATCTCATAATTATGTAGTGATATTATGGTTAAATATATGCATTTGACCACTTATTAAGGGCATTTTGGTCAAATCTCAATCACATAGAGTACCAACCCCAACCACTAACCCTAATATACTCTCTCACACACATAACATACACTCACCCACACTGCAACCTAAAAAACACACACTCACATACACACAAAATACACACTGACCCACGATGCACATACAACCACACAAACAAATATACACACGCACAAACACACAAAAAATACACACCGGTGATCATATCCCGAGAAAGATGGCGTCCCCGACCACGAGTCGTCGCCTCTGCTAATAGCACTGGAGAGATCAGAGATTGGGTGCTCTTCAGCGTCGAACGTGCGACGGATCTTCATCGAAGAACTCGTCGTGCAGGTGGCAGAGTTTTCCGACGGTACGGTGGTGGTCTGAGTGGTAGTGCATTGTTGTCCGTGCAGGGACCATCAGTGGCGCTGGGCGGGGAACTGCGTCGGCGGGAGAAGGGCGAAGGAAAAGGTGCGAAGCTTTATGTCGGCGGCGGCGGTGATGGAGGAGGGAGCTCAGACAGCGCCGGTGGGGCTTAAAGGCTCCAACGATGATGAAAGTGTGTTTTTGTTCTATTCTCCACCGCGTCGAGTCGTGGTCACAGCACCTCGCTCACGGTGGACGCAATGACAGCGACCAGAGATTGCGTTGAGCCTCTGGCCACGGTGTCAGTGGCGGCGGAGATGACTGGCCAGACAGATGATCGAGAATTACAGTTTTTGAATTGAGGGACTTAAGTTTGTAAATTTGATAAGTCTTAAGGAATTGATTATAATTTGAGAAATTTGAATATGTTACAATTAGCTCGTGCGTCAAATTTGTAATTAATCGAACTATAATTAATACTAAATAATAAAATATTTTCTTGAAAATAAATAATATGTCACATAAAAATATAAAAACAAAATGTCAGTAGTATGTTTTATATAGTTATTGTCCGGTCATTTCGGTTACGTAAGAAAAAACGCCATCATCAAACTAAAATAAACGAGTTTTTAAAAGTAAAAAACACAATCGAACTGAAATTCAAAAATTTGAACTGAAATATTTAGTTGGGTCGGTTTCGTTCGATAGTGCAACCTATCAGTCAATAATGTATAAAATACATTAAAAAATGATAATAATAATAATAACATTTCTCATATTGTTCAAGCTGAAATATCCATGATTTAATAGTAAAAATAAATAATCAAACCAATTTATACAATTTTGAGCCGTGCATTTGATATTGGACGGTTTCAGTCTTTATTGTGCAATGTTGTAGTCATGAATGTGTAAATCATCTTCCACTATTGTGCAAGTGTAGCGCAGACATTTTAATTGATTTGAATCGCACCAAACTAAAACCAATCTGAAATATTTGGTTTAGTCGTTCCATTACCTGAATTAATATAAATAATATGAATGATTTATTATTTATATTATAAAAATATATTCAATGTTTTAATATTATATTTAATATTTCATGTTTCTTTTTGTTTAAAAGACACAATATATGAAATTTCGAAACGAATATGGTACATTCCCGCATGCAACAATGTGTAGTTCGTCTAACGTATTGTGCGTTCAACCAGTCTAGTGTTTTCTTGTGCGCATTTCAACTTTAGAAACTTTAATAATCTGTATTTTAAATAACACTACATTACAATTATAAAATTATTTATGTAATAAAATATATCTAGTAAATATATTGTTTTAATTACTATTTTATATTATTGTTTGTTAGAAATAAACAATATATATTATAACATATAAAAAATATTATTTTCGACATTGTTCCGCCAACCGTGTTAGTTCGTCACTTTTTTCTTCGTAAATAAAGCTGAAAATGGACTGAATAACAATTTTTTTTAATATATGTGAAAATGCATTGTTATGTTAATGCACGTTCTCGAACGCATTAATGTGCATTCAGCCTAACACTATAGTGCAGTCTAATAACAACTAATGTGCATCTTGTTTAACTCCATTCTGCATTGTGGGTATTTTTATGTGTAATCCAAACTAACACAGGATTGAATCAATCATTTTATTCAATTGGCTAACCGAGCTAACTTAAATAATTGAAATACATTATTATTCTTTTTTTTTTCCGAAACGATAGAGAAGATATATTACTAACACAAAGCAAGAACAACGTTCGAATACAAACCAACCCAACGGGTTAATGACACATCTAAAGACTAAAAATGGGAGGCACGCATGAAAGTGGTCTAAAAACAAGACACCCAAGAACAAGAGACAATAACATGACCACTGCAAGAAGCCTAGCATTCTATCAATCTCTCTAAGCTACTAACAACACAGACAAACAAGAAAAAAAAGCAAAAACATAAAATGGACTGCAAGGAGAACAAGAGAACTGGTCACAGCTTCTTCAACCCTCTGAATTCCATCCAGGCTTGATGAGCTTTTGAGATCACCAACTGGATTGGCATTTTAATATCTTCAAAGATCCAAAGATTTCTAGATTTCCACAACCACATAAA
The DNA here is from genome assembly GCA_902706635.1 of Striga hermonthica. NCBI lineage: Eukaryota > Viridiplantae > Streptophyta > Magnoliopsida > Lamiales > Orobanchaceae > Striga > Striga hermonthica. The sequence goes on from CACSLK010027842.1 coordinate 9,100,025, forward strand.
AGGTAGGTTGTGAGTTGGATCCTATCCTCAGCAACAAGAGAGAGTTTGATGGTGCAAAGATGGAGCCACCACGATCTGAAAGAGCAGCCCTCTGTACCAATCCCATCCCAGCATAAGGGGCTGAGTTTCCAAAATAACACAGCTCTGGAACAATGGAAGAATGTATGTTCAATGGTTTCAGGGGCCTCACCACATATTTGACAAATGACATCAACAGGAATACCCTTTTTCAACAACTTGGTGCTTACAGGGAGTGATCCAGAAATACATTTCCAAAGAAAATGTTTCAGAGTACCTTTCACTTTCAAACTCCAGGTTCTTGTTCTGGCTTTTTTAAGAAGAAGAGCATTGGTGTTGTTTTCTGGGATATCCCAGCTGTGCCTCTTTTGATTGATCAAGTAAGCATAAGTGGATGAGACTGAGAAGTGGCCTTTCTTTTCCATGCACCAATAAAGCTTGTCTTGTCTGTTGAGGTTAAGAGTATTGATCTTGAGAATAGCTTGACTCACTTCATCCGGGAAAAGGTTTTTAACAAGCCAAGAATTCCAGAGTTGGCCATTTTCCTGGAGCAGTTCCTTGACCCAAGTGATATGGCCATGAGCAATATCCAGTAAAGCAGGTTTGACCAGAGGAAGACTGGGGATCCAGTTAATGTCACATATTCTGGTTGGGGCACCATTGTTGATTTTCAGCTCTTAGGCCTTAAGCAAGAATATGAATGCAGTCAAGCCAAGTATGCCACAGCCAAGATCCATTCTGGGATTTCTGAGCCTCAAAGATAGAACAAGAAGGGAAGTATCTGTCTTTTAGAACTTTACTTACCAGGAGGTCAGGCTGTGAGACTAATCTCCATAATTGTTTGCAAACGAGAGCCTGATTAAAGGAACTAATATCCTTGAAGCCTATACCTCCATCTTCTTTAGGCAGAGACAACAACCTCCAAGCTTTCCAATGTATGCCTTTCTCCTGAGATTCTCCCTTACTCCACCAGAATTGGGCACTAAGGCTAGCAATGGCTTTGCAGATAGACACAGGAAGTTTGAAACAGGACATGGTGAAAACAGGCAAAGCATTTATGACAGCCTTGAGAAGAACTTCCTTACCAGCTATGGAGATCATTTTGTTTTTCCAGTTCCAAAGCTTAGCTTTAACAACAGCAATCACATAAGAAAACGCCTCAGACTTTGCTCTACCAATTCCCAAGGGGAGACCTAAGTATCTGGTTGAAGAGTGATGTTGAATGCCATTCATAGCAGAACATATCAGGTTCAGAACATGAGTAGGAGTATTTTTGCTAAAGAAAGCTGAGGACTTCTGTAGATTCACTCTTTGACCAGTAAATAGTCTATATCTCTCCAGAATAGTCATTAGCACCTGAGCCTGGCTCACCTCAGCCTTACAGAAGAATAGGGCATCATCAGCAAACAGCAAATGTGATAAGACAGGTCCATTCTTGGATAATTTGATGCCAGCCAGCTCACCACAGTTCAGAGAGTCAGCAATGAGGGCAGTTAAGAGCTCAGTGACAATGATAAACAGATAGGGGGATAAAGGATCCCCCTGTCTGATTCCCCTTGTAGGATAAATAGTATCAGTAAGAGCCCCATTAACAGAAAAAGAAAAGGAAGTGGTTGAGATGCACACCATTATCAGTTTCACAAAGTTTAGACTGAATCCTATTTTGATCATGATCTTCTCAATACAGACCCACTCAACTCTGTTAAAAGCTTTCATTAGGTCGAGCTTAATGGCCATAAAAAGATTCTTACCAGATCTATGTCTATTGAGAAAGTGAAAAACCTCCTGGGCCAAAATAACATTGTCCAATAGTTGTCTGTCTTGTATAAAGGCAGATTGGCAGGAGCTAATACAAGTGGAAAGACAAGATTTTAATCTGGTGGCCAACAGTTTAGATAGCACTTTGTAGACAACACAACATAAAGAGATAGGTCTGTACTGATTGAGTGAAGCAGGAGTTTGGCATTTGGGAATAAGAGATACAAGGGTATGATTCCAATATTTCAGCATTGCACCAGAGTTAAAGAAGCTTTGAACAGCATCAATCAAATCTCTATGAATTAGGTCCCAAAAGTGTTGATAAAAATAAGCCGTCATACCATCTTCACCTGGAGACTTATCTGGATGGAGGCTGAAAAGAGCACTTTTGATGTCCTCCTCTTCAACAGGGAGAAGGAGCTGTTGGTTCATTTCAACAGTGATTGACTGTAGAATAAGCTGCAGAATATACTCCCCTCCAATTGACCCTTCAGAAGAAAATAAATTAGAGAAATGGCTGGTAATGTGATCTTCTATCTCTTCTTGAAAATTGCAATGTCTGTTGGTATCAGTTGTGAGCCTGGTAATTGCATTGAGTCTCCTTCTTTGCATAGCATAAGCATGGTAGAATTTAGTATTGGCATCACCCTCCTTAAGCCAATGGGTCCTTGATCTTTGAGCCCAGTCTTGTTCTTCAAAAGCATAGGCATCATCCAGATCCTTTTTGACAGAATCCCATTCTTCCCAGTTTTACTCCCTTCCAACAGTTCGAAGATGGTCAAGCTTTGAAGACAGGTTGGCTATTCTCCCCTGATTCTGAGATTTGAATTTGGAGCTCCAAGTGAGGAGAGCTAGCCTGTTTTGCTTCACTTTCTCTTTCAGTCTGAAAAAAGGGGTGCTAGATTGGGGGGTGTTCCAAGCTTTGTGGACAACATCAGCAATCCCTTCTTTTGAAGTCCACCTTCTATCAAAGCAGAATCTTCTCTTTTGCTTAACAACATTAGATCCCAAATCAAGAATGAGGAGAGAATGGTCAGAAGCAGATCTCAAAACATAAATGATTTTGGCATGAGGGAAAGAGGAGAGCCAACTGAAGGATGCAAAACCCCTGTCTAGTTTCTCTTCAACAAAACATCTTTAAATCTGTTGTTTCCCCAGGTAAATTCATAACCAACCATACAAATTTCCTCCATCTCCATATTAGATATAAATCTATTGAAGCCATCAAAACTACAGTTACTCCTAATTCTGCCACCTTTCTTCTCCTCTGCAGAGAAAATTGCATTCCAGTCAACAATGACAAACCATATCTCTCCCTAAGAAAGTTTATCTTCCTCAAGTTCCAACCACTTAGATTCTCTAATATTGCTATCCACACTTAGATAAACAAAAATCCCCCAACCTTGGTCCACATTACTCAAACTGAAGTGAACAGCAATATAGAAATCCTTAGCAATGATTTGAGTGATCTCCACATCATGCTGCCAAAGTAAGAGAAGACATCCACTAAGTCCTCTTGGATCCACAATGAAATGTCTGTCACCAAAACCCAACTTACTACTAATAGATTTAACAAAAGCTCCATTGTTTTTAGTTTTTTAAAGAAAAAAGAACTTTGGGTGGTGAGTGCTAAAAGACTCTTTTATTTGGGAAACTGTAGAGGGCCCACCTAGCCCTCTACAATTCCAAACCGCAGCTAACATTGGGGATTTGGGTGCCACTCTAGGCTGGCATCCCCCACCTTTTCCTTTAGTGCCTTGTTCTTTGATCCAATAGATTTCTTAGCTTGTTGGGAATCCTCCTGGTACTCCTCATTGGTTAGGAAGTCTCTGATTCTTTTAGAACCAGCCACAACTGGTTGATTTTGGGTTGGTTCAATAGTTCTTTGAAGTCTCCCAGTTCTGGCAGAAGTTCTTTTCCAAGTGCTTCCTCTGACCACCATCATCTGGTTCTCTTCCTCAGCAATCTGGTGAGAATCTTTGATAGGAGCTAAGGGTGGAATGGAGACTTCAATATCCATAAGCTTCTCTAGATCTTGGTTGTGAGGGACTGTTGTGACTATTTCCATTGATGATTGAGGTAAAGAGGTGGCTTGTTCTGACACGGCCAATTGAGAAGAAGGGAGAAGTACAGGGATTTCATAAGTTGAGGCTACTGTATCTTGAAAAAGAGCCTCCTTAAATCTGCTGTTGAGGTTGAGATTCTTCTGATTGGAAACATTCTTGACAGGAGGACTGGAAGTTTGATTAGAATTAGCTGTATTAGGAGCTTGATCCGAGTTTGGTGATTTCCACGAGTTCGATGGACTAGCATGATGCCATTGAGGGATTTCCTCTACCTTTAGCCACTCTCCATATTGTCCGTCCCGCAGACAACGTTCTTTAATGTCGTTCAGCCTTTTGCTGCAGTTTTTATCCAGGTGACCTATAGCTCCACAGTAGTAACACAAATTCACCAATCATTCATATGTGAAGCCTACTGTCACCACCTGCTCCCCCAATGTAATTTTGGTGCATCTAGGCAAGGACTCATTAAGATTAATAGTAACCATCAGTTTGAGTGCTTTACCTCCATGAGGGCTTGTATTTACCACAACCACGTTCTTCACTTCTGGGAAAACCAATCCTAGCTTCAGCCCCACCTCAGCACTTAGCCAATCGAGCGGAACATTAACTGCCTGAACCCAAAGCTTAAGCTCCTGGAATCCCACATGCTTGCTGTTGAGGCCTCTCTCCCATTCTCTGAGAATGAGGTACTGGTTATCGTATATCCAGTTAGTGCCGTCGGCTACCCGCTTCATATCCTCTATGTTGTTGAAGATGAACTGAAAATAATTGGGCTCCAATTCCTTAATCTCCATTGGTTTTTGAAGACGCCATATATTAGTCATTGTACGTTTGACACCAATCCAATTAGCTCGTCTGTCGCCAATTACTTTACCGAAGAGACATTCTTCCGCACTAAGGCGAATATCTTCTTGAACAATATCTGTGATTAGTTCTTCCTTAGCTGATAGAGAGCATCTACTGAGTCGATTCGCTAATTCATCGTCACCACCCTTATTATTCAGATCCTCCATAATGATTCGAAAAGAGAAAAAAGAAATGCAAAGATCCACAAAAGAAATGCACAACCCTCCAATAACAGATTGAAGAGCAATAGAGGCTGGAAAAGTTCACCGAAAACCTACGATCCCAAACGAGATAATCGCCAGACGGCCGCTCCCAAAAGGAGAATTTTAAATACATTATTATTCATATTATCAACATTTATTTATTGATTCAATTTATGCCTAATTGCGGGTAAAATAATGACCTTACAATTTTTTGCCGTTTTAACCAAACTTTTGGAATTTAGCAAACATAACATAACCTTGTCTATTTTTTGGCAATTCGAATCACTGGGCCGAATTTCGGGCTTTGTCTGCAGACGTGGCTGATGACATGGCGATTTCTATTGATGTGGCTAATGACATGGCGAATTATGGTGACGTGGCTGGTGATGTGGCAGAAAAAAAATTATGCAACACTAGGGTTCGAACTTGGGACGTCAAACTTGTATTATGGCGTTGTAACCACCACACCACTCCAAGTTGTATGTATAAATTTAAAAGCTTAATATATATAGACAATACGTATGAATAAATCAAATTAGATTTAAAAGTTAATATAAATTTTAAATTATATTAATAAGATGTAAACTTATAATAATTGAAATATAATAATATAATTTATATAATATTAAATAAAAATAATATAACATTAGATAATAAAGTATAGAAAATGACAAAGTAAAATAAAAAAATAAAATATAAATCAATTAAAATAATAAATTAAAAAAAATAGAAATCTTAAATGAATATAATAAAATAAAGAAATATTATTTGAGTTTATTATAATTATTAATTTATTAAATTATTATAATAAAAATAATAGAAATATTTTATTAAATTACTATATTCAAATAATATTTTATTATTTAATTATAATTAATAATGTATTAAAAAATAATTTAAATAATTTATTAACATATCATATTAAAAATGAATATAATAAAATAAAAAAATATCTGAATAATAATTTATGAAATTATTATATTAAAAATAATATAGATAATTTATTAAATTACTATATTCAAATAATATTTTTTATTTTATTATAATTGGTAATTTATTAAAAAATAGTATAAATAATTTATTAACTTATTATATTTAAAAAATGAATATAATAGAATAACGAAATATTATTTAAATACAATAATTTATTTAATAATTATATAAAAAATAATATAAATAATTTATTAAATTAATATATTTAAATTTTAATAATTATGAATTATATAAATTTATTTTAATAAATATGATTTATATAAATTTAATTTATTTTAATTTAATTTATATTTACTCTACTACAAAATAATTTATCTTACTTTAATTTAGTTTTTTTGATTTAATATTATATAATTTATTTTATTATTCTTTAATTATAATAAGTTAATATCTTGTTAATATAATTTACATTATATTTCAAATTTGATTTGATTTATTAACATGTAGTGTCTATATACATTAAATGCTATTAAATTTAACAAATAACTTGGGTTGGTGTGGTGGTTGCAATGTTATCAAACAAACCCAGCTTTGCTTATTTTTTTATTGCTACTTCAGCATAAATCGCCATATCGTCTGCCACCTTTGTAGATAAAGCCCGAAATTCGGCCCGGTGATTCGAAATGCCAAAAAATATACAAGGTTATGTTATATTTGCTAAATTCCAAAAGTTTGGTTAAAACGGCAAAAGTTGTAAGGTCATGATTTTACCGTCAATTAGGCCTTCAATTTATTGAGTTTTACCTTTTATAATATTTTAATATTTTATATTATTTTATTTAATATATTTATTATTTATATTCAATATATATGTATAAATAATATATAAAGAGTAATATTTATCTATAAAGTTCCCTTAAATTAACGATTTGGCCCATATACCAAATTTAAATATAAATAAAAATTTTATAATTGCATATAGGCCCTTGTAAATCGTCAAAATTAAAAAAATTCCCATATCCACTTTCCTGCATGTCGAGCTGTCCGGTCGTTCTCGGCACTACAGAGACATCATGTGAGTTGTCGTTCGTTCATCGCGAGCTTCCAAGCCACTCTTAACCTCTGTCCTTCCCGTCCGATTGTTCATCACGAGAAAGATGAAGATGAGCCAGGCAATTGTGCGTCTTGTGTTGGTACTGCCGCTGAAGACGGAGGTTGGGAACTTGTCATTGCCGCGAGTGAGGATAATGGATCTTCATTGGAAGTATCCGACAGCTGTTGTTATGCAGGAGAGAAGGGACGGCGATGGCCGCGGAGCGCGGCAGGTAACGGCCGAGGCCAGCTGGAGGAGATAGAGAAACAATCGGCAAGTGTGAGAGTGTATTAGTGTGTGTGTGTGTGTGTGTGTGTGTGTGTGTGTGTGTGTGTGTTTGTTTGTTTGTGTGATGTGTGTGTGTGTTGTGTGTGTAGTGTGTAATGATGTGTGTGCATGTGGTGTGTGTGTGTGTTATGTGCTGATGTGTGTGTGTGTGTATGTGTGTGTGTGTGCACGCGTATGTGTGAATGATGATGTGGGTTGGTTAGTTGGTGTGTGGTGGCATGGATCACGCTGTTAATGTGTGAAAAATTACCACATCACCCTTAATGAGGTATAATTTTGAGTTGTTTTTAGCCATTAGATCATCCGATCTAATGGCTACGAATTATTTTTATTTCTTGCACTGAGCACATTTCTCACTTGTTATCAACCCTATATATATATATACATATATATATATCATATTTAACTGTGTCGTTATAATCATTTCAAGATAATTTTTGAAAGCTTTTAAATTTAAAATTTGAATTCTGAATTATAATTTTAAGGATACAAGTGCATTTGAATCACGAGTAGCTGCCACATATTGAAAGATGTACCTAACTTTTACCGATAATTATCCCCTTAAAAGGCTGTTACGTGGACAACAAAAGCACATTGGTAATGGAGCGTCTGAAGGACACTGATGCCACCCTCTTAGCAGATCTCACTCTGGACTGCGAAATCATCAGGTTGGTGTCATCCTGACGCAAGAGAGGCAATTGTCTCACATTAGAAATGGCTAAGGCTTCATACCAATCTCACCTCATCCATTGTAAAAAGGGTTGCCGCTCAGTAACAATTCGCACCGCTTAGGTTAGCTAGTTATGTCCCGACATGTGGCCGACACCTGAGAACCAGCCACTTGCCCCAGAGATAATATTATTTATTGCTCCTCCCCTTCTATAAATATTATCTCCGCTTGGAAAAAATCACAAAAAATAGTGGGAAAACAACGCAGAAAATATCTATTAGACGAATTACCTTAAGTAGGCATATGTATAAGAGATCCAAAAGTGATCCAAATCAAGTAATAAATCTCACTACAAGTGTATTAACGTAAGTACCTAATTCATCGATTATCTTATTGTCTTAATTTTCTTTTCCGTCTCTTTTAAATCTAAACCATAATCCTCGATATAGCATATTACCGCTTCGTAATCTTGTTGGCAAAAGCGACTGTCAACACAAGTTATAGTTGACATAGACAAACGGATAGACAAAAACATGAAATACATTTATCTTTACAAGTTATGAAGCCAAAAAAACATAAAAAAAAATTAAAAAAAATAATACAACATTTATCTTATTATTGAAGTAACTAGTAGAGTAAGAGTATATATATAGAGTATATATATATATATAGGAGAGTATACATATAGAGTATATATATAGGATGATGAGAGCTCAATAAAAGAAATTGTTATACAAAACCTCCCAAAAGAAGCACAAAATAAGAGAAAAATAGATTGGGGCAAATTTCTTTTACATCTGGACTTAAGAGACCTGAGATATATATAATTGTCGCATATCAGTTGCATAATATTGTCACACATTCACATTATAAAGTGCGAAGGTACACATTTTTAACTTTCGCACAATTGCGCATAATTATCGTTTAGTGCTTTCGTACTTTTTGAAGTAAAATAATTAACTTATAATCCAACGGTGTAGAAAACTTATTCACTCTTGAGAACGTTGTGTAAATAACCATCTCCTCAAAATACCGTCTACCTGTAAAGAAGACAACATTAACTGCCAACATATATAGTACAATGAATGTTCCATGATAAGCTAAAACAAAGTCAATTTGTGTACCATATTATCATCTCATTCTTCTTTCTTGTTCTCCCTCTCTCTTTATTTCATCTCATTATGCTTATGCTTGATAGGATTAATATTCCTCCACTTTGTCCCCCCGTCTTTGTCTACACTCACCTTTTTTTTTTTTTCTCTTTTACTCATCTCTTTTTAAATTTAAATTTAAATTTAAATTATTATTATTATTATTATTATTATTATTATTATTATTATTATTATTATTATTTGCTTGATGTGTGACTATAATGGGTGGATCCCTCCCTTTTGCCTCCACCCGTTGCTTTGATTGCTTTCCCTCTTTCATAGGAGAAGGAATATAATCACAAGTCACAACATAAGTTTCTTAAGTGGGCCCCGACCGAGGTGGGCCCACCAAAATATTTGTTTGCGTGAACCTAACATAATGGTGACATGGATATTTGCTTTGATTGGGTTGGTGTAGTGGAGACCGAGGCCCACCAACCACCACATCCCAAGCTCATTTATATTTTATACACAAAGGATCAAGAAATAACGAACAAATTTCCACAAAATATCAAATCATCCTTCCCTCTGCATGCTCTGTTTAAAGCTTAAACCTTTAATGGGGTGGAAAAAGGTTAAAGGAGTCAAATAAGTGTAAATGAGTGAGTGAGTGGTACTCAACCAAAACTAATCACCACTCTCACCTCTACATACCCTAAGGCCATCTCCAACCGAAAAACTCAAACTCAAACCCATTTTGCAGTAACTATCCTATTTT